>JAUCMX010000004.1:21547214-21689714 GCA_033459395.1 Hemibagrus guttatus
AAGGCTTTGAAGAGGATGAAAAGTGGAAAGGCAGTTGGTCCTGATGACATCCTGTTGGAGGTCTGGAAGTGTCTGGGAGAGGCAGCAGTGGAATTTTTAGCTAGTTTGTTCAACAGGGTTTTAGAGAGTGAGAAGATGCCTGAGGAATGGAGAAGAAGTGTGTTAGTGCCGATCTTTAAGAATAAGGGTGACGTGCAGAGTTGCAGTAACTATAGGGGGATAAAGTTGATGAGCCATACAATGAAGCTATGGGAAAGAGTAGTGGAAGCCAGGTTCAGGAAGGTAGTGGAAATTTGTGAGCAGCAGTATGGCTTCATGCCCAGAAAGAGCACAACAGATGCAATTTTTGTTCTGAGAATTTTGATGGAGAAGTATAGGTATGGTCAGAGGAAGTTGCACTGTGTGTTTGTAGACTTGGAGAAAGAGTATGACAGGGTGCCAAGAGAAGAGCTGTGGTACTGTATGAGGAAGTCAGGAGTAGCAGAGAAGTATGTCAGAGTGGTGCAGGACATGTATGAGAGGAGCAGGACAGTGGTGAGGTGTGCTGTAGGTCAGACAGAGGAGTTCAATGTGGAGGTGGGACTGCATCAGGGATTGGCTCTGAGCCCCTTTCTGTTTGCTATGGTGATGGACCAGTTGTCAGAGAAGGTCAGACAGGAGTCTCCTTGGACAATGATGTTTGCAGATGACATTGTGATCTGTAGTGAGAGCAGGGAGCAGGTGGAGGTAAACCTGGAGAGGTGGAGGTTTGCGCTGGAGAGAAGAGGAATGAAGGTCAGTCGTAGTAAGACAGAGTACATGTGTGTGAATGAAAGGGAGGGAAGTGGAACAGTAAGGTTACAGGGTGAAGAGGTGAAGAAGGTACAGGAGTTTAAGTACTTGGGGCCAACAGTCCAGAGTAATGGAGAGTGTGGGAAAGAGGTAAAGAAGCGAGTGCAGGCAGGTTGGAATGGGTGGAGAAAGGTGTCGGGAGTTCTGTGTGATAGGAAAATATCAGCGAGAATCAAGGGGAAGGTGTACAGGACAGTGGTGAGACCGGCCATGCTGTATGGTTTAGAGACAGTGTCGCTGAGGAAGAGACAGGAGTCAGAGCTAGAGGTAGCAGAGCTGAAGATGTTGAGGTTCTCTTTGGGAGTGACAAGATTGGACAGGATTAGGAATGAGTACATCAGAGGGACAGATCATGTTGGACGTTTGGGGGACAAAGTTAGGGAGGCCAGATTAAGATGGTTTGGACATGTTCAGAGGAGGGAGAGTGAGTATATTGGTAGGAGAATGTTGGACATGGAGCTGCCAGGCAGGAGGCAAAGAGGAAGGCCAAAGAGGAGGTATATGGATGGAATTAATGAGGATATGAAGCTAGTGGGTGCAAGTGTTGAGGATGCAGAAGATAGGGATAGGTGGAGAGAGATGATTCGCTGTGGCGACCCCGAAGGGAAAAGCTGAAAGAAGAAGAAGAAGATATATATATAATAGATAGATAGATAGATAGATAGATAGATAGATAGATAGATAGATAGATAGATAGATAGATAGATAGATTTTTTTTAATAATGTCAAAAACTCTCAGTGCAAATTTATATGCATATAATGCAACTCTGTATACAGCTCAACTCAACTGTGGGATAGAAGTTGCTTTCGGCTGCTCCCTGTTCGGGGTCGCCACAGCGGACCAACTGGTCCGCACAACAACATGGCAAACATTTTACGCCGGATGCCCTTCCTGACACAACCCTCCCATTTTTCCGGGCATCTAGTGGCTGGGGTTGAGGCATTGGCTGGGAATCGAACCCGGGCCTTCTGCATGATAGGCGAGAAACCTACCACTGAGCCACCAGTGCCCCCTCGGCTCAACTGTGGGATAATGAGCAAAAAATAGACATTTTGTGCATTTTATATTTTACAATTTATATACTATGGTAATTCATTATTTCAATTCACGGGGAGCCTGTGCCTATCTCAGGCATCATAGGGCATCAAGGCAGGATACACCCTGGCCGGAGTGCCAACCCATCGCAGGGCACACACACACTCTCATTCACTCACGCAATCACACACTACGGACAATTTAGAGATGCCAATCAACCTACCATGCATGTATTTGGACCGGGGGAGGAAACCGGAGTACCTGGAGGAAACCCCCGAGGCACGGGGAGAACATGCAAACTCCACACACACATGGCGGAGGCAGGAATCGAACCCCCATCCCTGGAGGTGTGAGGCAAACGTTCTAACCACAAGCCACCGTGCCCCCCATTATGTCAATTCATTATTTTTAAAAACTTCAGCAATGTGTTGTTGCATCTTTCTTTTGCACACACATGTTTTTATCACTATTTGTTTGATTAGTTTTTGCATTTTTGCCCAGTGACCATGGCAAAAGTTCACATGCATTTTTATACTAGTGATGCTGTGTTTTTACAGTGTGTTGTTGACATACAATGAGAAGTCATAATCAGCCTAAATAATTTGTGGCCAGCAATACAGTTTCCAGAAACATGCCAGGAACAGGAATCTGTAAAAGGTAACAAAGGATATACATTAGTGATTTATGACTGTGATTTTCATAAAAACTATAATCTCCAACTGATTTATTCATGTTAGAATCATATATACACCACTCTTTTTCAAGGACTGGGCAAATAATAATGCAACTGGTGTAGCATCTGTTTGTATCTGACTACTATATTACATTAAATCATTTATGGAAGCCATTTAATTCAATTAAATAAATCAATTACTAGGTTCTGGCCTCTGCTACATTCTTTAGACCAAAGTGTGACATCCATTGCTTCTCCAACGATGTATGAATGACAAAAAATGAGTGAATTTATTGCTTTTAATGAAATTGATCTGGCTCATTGTAAGCTCTGAGCTTTGAAGGTGTTATGGTAGTTGAAAAAAGGGGTAAAGGCAGCACTACAATACACTTTAATCCACTTTAATAAATAACAACATATCTCTGGACTGAAGCCCAGAATTCAGCAACTAGGTACACATTCTCATTTTCTGACATAATAAAAGAACATGATGTCTCAATAATGTAGGCATTAAAAACACACAAACAATGTGTATTAGAAGTAATAGCAGTAATAAGCATCATCATCATAATCATTATCATCATTAACATCATCATCATGCAACAGAGACAGGGACATATGGAAATGCAGCTTAGAATTTATTAAAAGAACTGGAAAACAGATTAGGCATAAGATGTAACCAGGGGCAAGGAAAAGGTCAGGCAATCAGCAAACAACAATAAAAAGTGCAAATCCAAAAATGCAACATATGGATGAGTCCATGGAAAACACACTGCAGGTTAGGTTAGGTTACTTTATTAGTACCCACAGGTAAATTTGTTTTGCAGCATGATGAATACAAAGACATCAATATCACAAAGACAACAAAAAAAAAAAAAAAAAAAAAAAAAAAAAAAAAAAAAAAAAAAAAAAAAAAAAAATTTACAATTACATAATACATGTGCTCAAGGCTCCACCACTCAAGACTTATAATATATACATAAAACCCGTACCTTCATATACAAAAACACATCCATGCATATATACATATATACACATATACACACACACACATACATACATACATACACACACACACACACATACACATACATATACACATATACATATATATACACGCATGTACATATGCACGTGCATACGTGCATGCACATGCATACATGCATGTACACACATGTATGCACATGCATACATGCATATACATACGTGTGTGCATGCATGCATGCACGCGTGTGTGCATGCATGCATGCATGCATGCACACATACATACACACACACATACACACACATATACCTATACCCATATAAACATACATACCCGGATAAAAACCCTATTTATTATTTAACACTGTTAAAACAGCAGGAATGAAATTGCTTTTATACCGCTTTGTTCTACATCTTGGGACTAAAAACCTCCATCCAGAGGGAAGAAGCTGAAACTCACTGCGCAAAGGGTGGGAGTCATCATTTAAAATAAAGGTAGCCATCCTCTGTAACTGTCTAGTGTACAGGGATGCTAGGTACAACTGTGACTCACCAACCAACCGACTAGACCATTTAACGATCTGATTTAAGGAATTTCTTGCTTTTAAGGATGTATGACCAAACCATGCCACCAAGGAAAAGGACAAAACTGACTCAATAAAAGCATGATAAAACATGGTCATTATCGTTCGGTCAATATGAAAGTGTGCTAGCTTCCTTAGACAATATAAACGCTGATGGCCCTTTTTACACACAGCTGCATAATTAGCTTCAAAGTTCAACTTTGCATCAATAATGGTCCCAAGGTATTTATAAGATTGCACAGTCTCAATAGTCTGACCTCTAATTAAAGTAACTTCTTTCATGTGACTGTTCCTCCTAAAATCGATGAGCATATCTTTAGTTTTTGATATATTAAGCTGGAGGTAAGATTCCTCACACCACTGTACAAAATCATCAATAACTGGGCCATGGCTGATCTCGTTCTCCTGAAGCAGACTAACAATAACAGAATCATCTGCATATTTTATGATGGTTCTATTGTCATAACTACTCTGACACATATTTGTGTACAGAATAAATAATAACGGTGACAACACACACCCTTGAGGAGACCCTGTAGAAGAGTTTTTCCGGTCAGACAAAAAACCATTGACTCTCACTCTTTGTGTCCTACTGGTTAAAAAGTCAAGAATCCAACCCACTAGATTATTGCTTAAGTCAAACTGTTCTAGGAGCCTTCTGGTTAAAATGTGGGGTTGGATTGTATTAAAGGCCGAAGAAAAGTCTACGAATAAAAGTCTGGCATGTGTTCCATTTCCATCCAAATGTCTAAAAAGCAAATTAAGCAGTGTTACTGTAGCATCCTCCACTCCTCTATGAGGCCTATACGCAAACTGTAAGGAATCCAGTGCATGTTCAGTTTGCCTCAAGATCTCGGACCTAACCAGTTTCTCAAAAATCTTCATTAAAACTGAGGTCAAAGCGACCGGCCTGAAATCATTAATAGTTTTAGGACCACTACATTTTGGAACAGGAACCACCACAGCATCTTTCCAGAGGTTAGGAACATGTTGTGTCTGTAAAGACTTATTATATAACCCATGAAATACAGGACTTAAGGCTTTTGAACATGATTTAAGTAACCGGCCACAGATATTATCAGGACCAGGACTTTTGTTAACATGTACTGAATTAAAAGCCTTTACAACATCCTGAAGGTCAATATTGAAATGCTGATCATCCCTAAGCTTTAAACTCAATTCCTGAATCTCTTTGCTAAAATCAAAATGATCAAAACGACAATAAAAACTATTAAGAGCATTTGCAAATTCAATATCGGAGTTAAAACCGTCTATCATAACATGAGTGCTACTATTAGAATTGTGAAGGCCTGCTATACTTTTCATACTCGCCCAAGCTGACCTCGAATTGTTTGCAGCCATCTTGTTCTCCAATTCTACTTTATAATTTTGTTTAGCTTTTAAAATTTCAGTCTTCAACTCTTTTGTAACCATATGCAAATCAGAGGCTGTACCCTGTTTAAAAATAAGCTTTTTCTTTTGTAAGCAAGACTTAACAGATTTAGTAACCCATGGCTTGTTGTTAGAATATACTTTAACACGTTTACAGGGAATGATCATGTCCCTGCAGAAGGCAACATATGAGCATGTTACATCAACCAATGAATCCAAATCATCACCACAAGACTGTGTAAAAATGTCCCAATCAGTACAGCTGTAACATTCCTGCAAGCAGGACACAGATTCTTCTGACCATACTCTTATGTCTTTAATCTTTGTCTTCTCTCTCTTTAAAACAGTCTTATATATGGGCAGTAAATGAACACAGTTATGATCAGCAGACCCCAAAGGGGGAAGCGGGAGAGATTTATAAGCGTCTTTTACTGACCCATAACAGAGATCTAATGTCTTACCCTGTCTGGTTGGACAGGTGACATATTGATGGAATGTTTTGAGTGTCTGTTTAAGAGAAACATGGTTAAAGTCACCCAGAATAAAATTAGGTGCATCCGGTGAGATCGACTGCAACCTCTGCACTACATCAAAGATGGTGTTTGAGGCAGAAACAGAGTCTGCCTTCGGATGAATGTACACTGTCGTTATAAACATTTGGGGAAACTCGCGGGGTAGATAAAAAGGACGCAACGATACCGATATAAGTTCCACATCTAGCGTACATATGCGCTCTCTGACAGTCACAGAGGAACAGTATCGTTTGTTAACATACATACACACCCCGCCTCCTTGAGTTTTCCCCGTTACCTCTGTCTGTCGATCCAAACGAAAAGGAACTCCAAACCCATCAACTGACATGTCGGTGTCCCGATCACACTCAGTGAGCCACGTTTCAGTAAATGCCATGATGCAGCAGTTCCTGAAGTCCTTCTGGTAACGAACATTTCCCTGAAGTTCGTCCACCTTGTTTCTCAGGGACCGAACATTTCCCATAATAACCGAGGGCAGAGGAACCCGGGTTAGCCGCTGCTTCCTCAGGCGCAATCTAACGCCACCTCGTTTGCCCCTCTTCCTCTTCTTTTCCACACTCCTCGGACCATGAGAGTCTCTCCGAATAAAAGTTGGTAACTCTAAATTAAAGTCTGTTTCCCGAGCTAAACTAACAAGGTTTAGCTGCATTAATGTATCTCTGGAGTACTGTGTCCTCACCTGGCATACAGTCCCACAAATATTGCAGGCAGCCAAAAAATAAAAAAGCCACAGCGCGGCCAAATAAGAAAAATCCATTTTAAACTAACTAAATCCAGGAGCACTTATTCATGTAATCATGAAAAGTAAAAACGTAAAGCGCACATAAAACTTCAACACGAGGACGCCAAAACTCTCATTCACTCATTCACTCATTTGCTGCCGGTCGCTGCGTGCGCATGCGCACTGCAGAGCAGTAGAGGCAACAGATTTGCCTATGTCAAAGACATAAAAATGATGGCTTAATAATATAGAATCTGTACCAGGGTAGAACTATAATACTAATAGCTTAGAAGTGAGTATACTGTAATCTACAATATCAAAAGCATTGCTGAGATCAAGAAAGAGTTTAGGAAAATGGCCTTGGTGAGTGCTTTTTAATATCTGGATGTCAGTTTGAGACAGTTTATTCTGCAAATATAAAATATAAAAGTAAGTCTTCCAACATGGCAGCCTTCCTGACTGGACCACTCTGATAGTCCTTGGAAATTTCCTTGGCTCCCATCCAACAAGCTCTTTTCTTCTGCTTTTCCTGAATTCCTTCTCAAATAAATTCAATAGCTGCCCACCCATGCACAAAGGAGGCAATGCCCTGGTTCTGGGCTTTACCCATCCCTCTCCCACTATAGACATCAATTCAGTTCAATTCAATTCAATTCAATTCAATTCAATTCAATTCATTTGTATAACGCCTTTTACAATGGATATTGTCTCAAAGCAGCTTTACATAAATAGAGACACAGAAAGGAGAGGGAAAAAAAGAATCATTAAATTATTAAACTATTTTATCCCTATTTATCTCTGTTAATCCCTGTTTATCCCTAATGAGCAAGCCTGTGACGACGGTGGCAAGGAAAAACTCCCTCAGATGATGAGTAAGAAACCTTGAGAGGAACCAGACTCAGAAGGGAACCCATCTTCATTTGGGTGACACTGGACAGTAAATAATGTAAATGTAAATAGTGTCCTTTCTACAACAGCAACCAAGGGCCCATGTGGAACTATTAGGTCAATGTAGTTTCTGAGTTATGGACACTAATTCCTTACTGTCAAAAGCTGACAGATGTAACAGCAGATTGGTGACAGTGTTATAGTCCCCAAGTGGCTCTGTCCATGGCTGTCTCCTGCTCACAGGCTGACACAGATCCATCCACAGCATCAGTGAGCACCACAACGAGACTCCAACCAGGGGTAGCGTGAGTGGTCACACTGGAAACTCAGAACACTGGGAGCTCAAGAGTGGGACATATAGCTCGACAGAGAAAGACAGAGAGAGAGAGAGAGAAAGATATTAAGTATTCTTGTGATCATGTGATGTTTAAAGAGAATGTAGATTATGTGTAAAGTTCCGGAAGAACTAGATATGACAGCATAAAGGGAGAGCCAGAAGGTGACAGACATGAAGGCTTCCTGGGACATAAAGCGTCCAACCACTTCACAGTCGGCAAACCAGAGCGACTTGCAAGAGTGGTAAAGTGACAGCATCCAAACATCCCAGTACACCAAACACTCTATGCCCATGAACTTTCCAGATCTGCTCCTTGACCTAAGAAAAGCTATACATTGAAAGCTTGACTAAATAAATGTGTCTTCAGCCTAGACTTAAACATTGAGACTGTGTCTGAGTCCCAAACACTAATCGGGAGGCTATTCCATAACTGTGGAGCTTTGTAAGAAAAAGCTCTACCCCTTGCTGTAGCCTTTGCTACTTGAGGTACTACCAAATAGCCTGCACCCTTTGATCGGTGTAGGCGTGGCAGATCACAAATAACCAAAAGATCGCTCAGGTACTGTGGTGCTAGACCATTTGGTGCTTTATAGGTTAGTAACAGTATTTTGTAATCAATGCGGAATTTGACTGAGAGCCAGTGTAGTGTGGCTAAGATAGGAGTGATGTGTTCATATCTTCTGGTTCTAGTTAAGACTAGCTCTAAAAGAGAGGAGCAAAAATCAAGTGTGGCTGCTCACACTACCAGGAGAGCACAGAGATTCTTTGGTGTTCATCTGGCAGAGAACTTTACCCAATCAACAGTAGCTCCATCAATAAGAAAGCCCAGCAGCAGCCCATCTCCCTCCACCCATCCTGACCATGTTCTTCTTAGGGACCAACGAGGGCATCCTGAGCAGCTGCATCACTGCCGGATACTGAAAACAGCTGAAAAGACCATTGGAGTCTCTTTCTCCTCTATCATGGACATTTACATCACACGCTGCATCCACAAAGGCAACAGCATTGTGAATGACCCCATACAACCCTCACACACATGCACTTCACCCTCCTGCCATCTGAACCAGAGTATTCAGGCTCTCAAAACCAGACTGTGTAACAGTTTCTTCGCTCAAGCCATCAGGCTCCTCAACATGTAAAACTGAACTGTTCCAATCTCTCTCTCTCTCTCTCTCTCTCTCTCTCTCTCTCTCTCTCTCTCTCTCTCTCTCTCTCTTCTCTCTCTCTCTCTCTCTCTCTCACACTCACACTCACACTCACACACACATTCAATGTACAGCCATGTCTATAGCACCACTCATATTAAACATATTAAAACTGTTTACAAGTTTACAAGTTACCTTACAATGTACAGAATGCATACTGGTCAGTGCTATTTTGTGTATTTTGTGTATCTGTCCTGTAGTGTTTGGTATTGTCTGGTTGCAGTGTCCTTGTCTTGCACTGTTTGCACTAGGTTGCACACAATCCACTTTATGTGGCTAGGACAACTTACTTTAAGTCCTTAGCTCTGTGTTGTTTTATGTAGCTCTATGTTGTTTTAGGTAGCACCATGGTCCTGGAGAAACTATATATCAGCTAAATATGGTTGAAATGTCAATGAAAGCTTCTTGACTTGGCTTGACTTGACCTTCTTTCACAGGCTGGGGTGTGGTTCTCAATGGCTAACCTGCCCATGGCAAAGGGGAGCCCCCATCTCTCATGGCTGCCTGGAGATGAATGTGGTGTTTCTGAAAAACTTCCTTCTACAGCTCAAGGGCTACCATATGCAGTTAACATGGACAACACCACAGTGGTCTCGTACATCAATCATCAACCCCTGGTGGAATGGCTTGGTGGAATGGCCAGGTGGAAGTCTCCTCAACTCACTGTGGTCATGGAGGGTCTATCAGAGGCCCCTTTTAGATCTTAGAGTCAGCCTCAGAGAAGTTTCTTACCCAAAAATAGCTCTCCTTTTGGCCATGACCTCTCTCAGGATAGTAGGAAACTTGCAGGCCCTATCAGTAGCGTCTTCCTGCCTGGACTTTGACCCTGGGATGGTTAAAGCTATTTATATCCCTAAGGTGTCCTCTGCAATTGTCCAGCTGGCCATTCTACAAGCCTTCTTCCTTCCACCTCATAAATCCTCAGAGCAAGAAAGGCTGCATTTACTGTGCCTAGTTCAGGCACTCAGGATCTATGTCCACCACTCAGGCCAGTGGCGTAAGTCTCCTCGACTTTTTGTGTGCTTTGCTGGCCGCAATAGGGGAAATAGAGTCACCAAGCAGCACCTGTCTCACTGGGATGTAGATGCTATTGCCCACTCCTATGTGATGTGTGTAATGGCATCATCTCTAAGTATCAGGGCACACTCTGACTCTGGACTGTAGCATCATCCAGTGCTCTAGGCAGGGGCGTCCCACTGCTGGTTGTCTGTGCGGTGTCAGGCTGGTCTTCCCCACACATTCATTAAGTTCTACAGCCTAGACATAGACATGACCCTAGGGTCTCAGGACTTACCAGCTTTAATTTCACTTGCACCTCTCAGTCATCTGTGCCAGTTAACACAGCCTTGAAGGGCAGGCACCTCTCCCTTGTGTGGTGGAATTGGTATTGGCATTTCCATAGCATCAAGCCCTTAAAAGAGAACATCTCATCAGAATCTGGGGATACTTGTCCTCTTTAGACAAATAAATTTCCATGTTTTCACATGGGCTTCAGACATAGGCTCTGCAAGGGAGGTTCCCATAGCATCAGGCCACAAGTCTTGTTCCTTTCTAAGGTAATCCAGTTATATACATAATCACCCTCATGAAGTACAACAAACATAAAATAGAGGAAATTAAAAACCTAAATGTAATAACCATTTTCTTTTTTTCAATTCACAATTAAAGTAGTTTTTAATCATATAAATAGCTTAACTTTAGGACTACCTCTATCAGAATGAATATAATGAGAACAACATGATTATAATTATTTACTTCTTCTTTATTAAAAAAGTCCTTTTTCTCTCCATTACTGAGACAGCATTTCCAGCACCAAATAAAAAGTCAGTTATGTAGCCACATTGGTTTGCCCACGCTTCACCTGTTAAAATGTCAACATGCCAAATGGTGAGAGAGTTATAAGGACTAGGAGCTTGGGTGCGATGAGAGTGTGTTATAAATGTCATCCTGTGCCCAGCCAACTATGTTCTATCACCTACTGTGCTGATATTTTAAAAAGAAGTCAAGTACTTAAAAATAGCTTTCCTGTGTCTTCATTTTCTTCATTTTATGTTGACATAATCAAGCATCTATTATTATATAGGATTTTTGCTTCAGATTGTTTAAAATCTCATTTATATTTTTAGAACCCTATGTGATATGAACTAAAAGCATGAGAAAATTAGATGTTCCTGTAATTATTCTTCCAATTTCAATTCTGACAATGCAAACACAAATATGTCTCAAGCAAAGTACATATTAAATAATAACAAAAATAAGAGCATATTAAAAAATATTCTATATAAAAATATATATTAAAATAAAAGTACGTGGACACCTGACCATTATACCATATGTAGGCCTTCCTCATACTGTTGCCACAAAGTTGAAAGCACAGTATTATAAAGAATAACTTTGTATACTGTAGCCTTAAGATTTCCATACACTAATTAAACTGAATGGCTGAAACCAGTTTCAGCATGAAAATCCTCCTGTGTACAAAATAAAGCCCAAAAAGACATGTCTTGCCATGGTTGATGTGGAAGAACTTGAGTGGCTCAGCCCTAACTTAACGCCACCAAACATCTTTGAGATGAATCAGAATTCTCACTACACATCAGGTTTCCTCACATTGGTGCCCAACCTCACTATTGCTCTTGTTGGATGAAATACTAATCCCACTGGTTTTGAAATAGGCAAATATAGGTGTGATAGTCAGGTATCCAGATACATTTGGTAATATAGAATATATAGGAAATTTACTGGTGAGATTCTTGCTAAAATTATAGATTACACTGGCCTTTACTTTTATGCTCACTGAACACAGTATTTTGTATGCAGTGAACCAATGTGAACATAACTGTGATATGAGGTATACATTTTAAAAGAAAATCCATATCAGCTTGCTCTCCCTTTTTCTTTTTTCTTTGATCTTTTCAAATGAAAACTGTGTTGTTACCTTAAGGGGCATTCACACATACAGCAACTTGCAGTAAGAAAGCAGCCAGAGATCATTTTTAGATTTTTTCTCTATTTTCCAAAGTAATTAGACAATTCATTGATTAGCATTTTCATGACCAGGTGTGGTCAGAAAAAGATTTTACTGCACAAAAAACAAAAGGCCTCAACAAACAGCGAACACAACTAAAGTGGATAATAGCAGAACTCGAATAACCGTGAATAACACCGGTATAATAAATAATGAATAACTGTCCTGAACACCCTTGAAGAGGTAGGGCTATCATCAAGTCTACAATGAAGACTCAAGAGCAGAGCAGATAAAGTATGGATGCCAATGGAGTTGTATCAATGATAATGATGTTTATTTATGATGTGACTACTGACAGAAGTAGCAGGATGAATTCTGAACTGTATAGATCTATACTTTCTACTCAGTTTCAGTCAAATGCTGCAAAATCTATAGGATGGTGCTGCATAGTACATAGGTATAATGACACTAAACGTACTACAAAATTAACCCAAGAGCATCATAAGGCATATAAATAGAATGTTCTTAAATGGCCAAGTGCTGAGCCGGACTATTTTAGTGTTCTGGTGGTAACACAGTTGTGACCCATACTTCTTCCAATTGTGGTCTAACAATAAGTTATTGTGATGAATCTAAAAACAAGATATTATTGCTCACAGCCATGCACAAGTGGTTGTTTTTGCTCTGCAAATTAGCTGATTTAGGTAAGTCCCTTTCAGGCTCAACTGGTCTGAGCTGGAGATTTCAGTGCATGCAGATCTGAAGAAATTATTTAGCTGTACAGGCTTAAATGGCTTGAAGAGAAAAAAAAAAACACCTCTTATATGGGAAAAAAGGAAGCCTGCTATAGCAAAATATTCATTTTTCAACATTTATTTTTTTTGTTTCTAGTGCCTCAGAAAGGTCTGTTCAGAATTTGCTCACACTGCACCATACCTTAGGTGGGCCTACGTCTTTCCTTCGGGCTGTGCCCAGCCGAGTCCTTAGCAGGAACCATCTATAGCAAACTCCACTACTTAGATGACTGGCTGCTGTGTTGACAGTCCAAACAGCAAGTGATGAGCAATACAAACAGCTCATCTTGGTCTTGCTCAAGGAAGCTTTATGACTGAAATCAATTACAACAAGAGCCATTTGACAACTGCATAGTTTGCCATTCATAGACAGGAAGCTGAATGCCAGCCCTGCTTATGGAGGACAAAGCTGTCTTGATCATAACAGCTGTCTTCTGTATCATGACCTTGTATTATACAGTTCTATCTATGTGAATAGTCATTGTAAGATATGCAGTGGTGGAAATTGTGCAAAACACTGTAAATTACTTACAAATTTAGTAAATTACTGCTACTGTACTTTTAATTTAATCCAGAACTTTTATAGTTTGGCACTTTCAACTTGTGAATATATGGGATATCCTTGATATTGAACACAAATTCCTAGAACAGTTTTCGTGGCATGTCCACACACTGTTCCTTTGGTACATTTAACCACATTTTTGGAATTGCTACAAGTGCACACCTGAAGAAAATCAGATCTTTAGATTCATTTCTTCCTTATTCACCTTTAAACATGCTAAGAAACTAACAAATAAACCTAATTAAAAAAATAAATAAATAACAATAATAATAATAATAATAATAATAATAATAATAATAATCATAATAATAATCATAATAATAATAATCATCATCATCATCATCCCTAAAGTCTCTCATTCCAAATTACAGTACAACTCTTACCTTTCTAAATCACTGCAAAAATTAACAACATGGTTAACAAAAGGAGAAAAAGATGAGGGCCATGTGTTTGTCTTTGTTTTGGTTTCTTTTCTTGGTTCCTGTACCTATGCCTTGTCATTTGTTTACTACTCTGATTATGTACACAGGTTCTGTGCTTCCTCCTTTTGATTAGTTTGTCAGTAAATACCATCTGTAATATCCTTTGTATTTGTGAATCTTGTCAAAATTCCCATTTCTGTTTACTGACTATGTGTTTCCTAGTAACAACTTTGCACTTTTGCATTATTAAGAATTTTTTTTAATTTTTTTTTAAATAGACATTCAAAGTATTTACTATGAATATCTAATCCATACAGGTGCATCTCAATAAATTAGAATGTCATGGAAAAGTTCATTTATTTTAGTAATTCAACTCAAATTATGAAACTCGTGTATTAAATAAATTCAATGCACACAGACTGAAGTAGTTTAAGTCTTTGGTTCTTTTAATTGTGATGATTTTGGCTCACATTTAACAAAAACCCACCAATTCACTCAAATCTCAACAAATTAGAATAATTAGATAGGCCTTCTGGAAAGTATGTTCATTTACTGTACATGCACTCAATACTTGGTAGGGGCTCCTTTTGCTTTAATTACTGCCTCAATTTGGCGTGGCATGGAGGTGATCAGTTTGTGGCACTGCTGAGGTGGTATGGAAGCCCAGGTTTCTTTGACAGTGGCCTTTAGCTCATTTGCATTTTTTGGTCACTTGTTTCTCATTTTCCTCTTGACAATACCCCATAGATTCTCTATGGGGTTCAGGTCTGGTGAGTTTGCTGGCCAGTCAAGCACACCAACACCATGGTCATTTAACCAACTTTTGGTGCTTTTGGCTGTGTGGGCAGGTTCCAAATCCTGCTGAAAAATTAAATCAGCATCTTCAAAAAGCTGGTCAGCAGAAGGAAGCATGAAGTGCTTCATGGTTTTCAAAAAACATAATGGACCAACACCAGCAGATGACATTGCATCCCAAATCATCACACACTGTGGAAACTTAACACTGGACTTCAAGCAACTTGAGCTATGAGCTTCTCCACCCTTCCTCCAGACTCTAGGACCTTGGTTTCCAAATGAAATACAAAACTTGCTCTCATCTGAAAATAGGACTTTAGACCACTGGGCAACAGTCCACTTCTTCTTCTCCTTAGCCCAGGTAAGACGCCTCTGACGTTGTCTGTGGTTCAGGAGTGGCTTAACAAGAGGAATACAACAACTGTAGTCAAATTCCTTGACACGCCTGTGTGTGGTGGCTCTTGATGCCTTGACCCCAGCCTCAGTCCATTCCTTGTGAAGTTCACTCAAATTCTTGAATCGATTTTGCTTGACAATCCTCATGAGGCTGCGGTTCTCTTGGTTGGTTGTGCATCTTTTTCTTCCACACTTTTTTCTTCCACTCAACTTTCTGTTAGCATGCTTGGATATAGCACTCTGTGAACAGCCAGCTTCTTTGGCAATGAATGTTTGTGCATTACCCTCCTTGTGAAGGATGTCAATGATTGTCTTCTAGACAACTGTCAGATCAGCAGTCTTCCCCATGATTGTGTAGCCTAGTGAACCAAACTGAGAGACCATTTTGAAGGCTCAGGAAACCTTTGCAGGTGTTTTGGGTTGATTAGTTGATTGGCATGTCACCATATTCTAATTTGTTGAGATTAAAAATTAAAAGAACCAAAGACTTAAACTACTTCAGTCTGTGTGCATTGAATTTATTTAATACACGAGTTTCACAATTTGAGTTGAATTACTGAAATAAATGAACTTTTCCATGACATTCAAATTTATTGAGATGCACCAGTATAATAGACTTTATCAGAACATCTTCATGACTTTCATGATCCAAGATGACAGTGTGGCACTAGCTGATACAAAATGGTCATATTCTCATTTTTAGCCCGACTTTTTTATGGTACATGGACACCAAAGTAAGCGTTGTTCATGTGTATAGCCACCAGACACTAATACCACACAGAAATCATGCAAATCATGTAGAAGCTATTTAATCACAGCTTGTTGTGGAGTGGTCTTATGCATGTGGCTGAGAGAGGGGACGATGGAAATGGTGTGCGAGAAAGCAGAAGTGAAGCAAAAGGGTGTGTGTCTGTGCTAAACTAAAAAAAAACCTTAGCCAACTGGCTCTCCTGTCCATCCTACTTTTCAGTGAATTCTCCCTGGACAATAAATTTGACTATATCCAACTCCAGTAGACTACACAGTTTGAGTTTAGAGACTGCAGTGTCTTTGTTTTCTCAGAGACGGAGTTCAGCTGCAGATTTCCACACTATATCATTCAGCTAGATGGGTTCAGCTTGTTTCATGCTGGCTGAAATGCAGTTCTCTGCAGTAAGGCTTATGGTGGTGGTCTGTGTGTTTACTTCAACACAGCGCATGGCCAGTGGGAGCTCAGTGGTTAAGACATTTGCCAGCTAAGCAGAAGGTTGTGACCTCAAATCGCAGCATTGCCAAGTTGCCACTGTTGCGCCCTTGAGCAAGGTCTTTAACCTTAAAGTGCTCAGTTGTATAAATGAGATAAATGTAAGTCATTATGAAAAAGGGTGTCTGTCAAATACTGTTAATGGAATTGTGCAAGAAAATCAGTGCCCACTAAATTCCATCATCATGTGAACTTTGCAACGAGAGGTCTTGTTTACGAAACATCTCTGGCGCATACTCTGGCCACTGATATTCACTTTGCTGACTCACTAATTCGCAGCAATGCACAACTCAAACCACATCATCAACAATAACGTGGTAGTTTCATCAGCAAGAACAATGAGTCAGAATATATAGAGATATTCCAACAATTAACAGCCTGGTGTAGAGCCGATAACTATTCTCTAAATATGTACAAAACAAAAAAGATGGTTGTTGAATTCAGGAGAACACAGAGCACCTTTGTGTTCATCTGGCAGTGAACCTCACCTGGTCACTCAACACCAGCTCCATCACCAAGAAAATCCAGCAGCGTCTCTACTTTCTACAAAGGCTGAAAAAAGCCCAACTCCCACCCCTCATCCTGACCACATTCTACAGAGGGACTATTGAGATCATCTTGAGCAGCTGCATCACTGCCTTGTTTGGGAATTGCACCATCTTGGACCACAAAACCCTGCAGTGGATAGTAAAGACAGCTGAGAAGATTATCAAGTCTCTCATTTCTCCATCATGGACATTTACAAAACACACTGTATCAGCAAAACCAACAGCATTGTGGATGATCCCACACAACCCTTATACACGTTTCACTCTAGTGTTGTCTGGAAAAAGAGACACACATCACCCATGTGAAAAAAGTGCTATCCAGACTGGTTTAAAACAACTCTACTTAAAGTGAGAGTTCCATTCACCCAAAATTGTCTTCTTGTGATACATCATTGGTCCAGAGGGGAACTCATGGATCAAAATAAGGCCACAGACATAACCAGCTGACACAGTTAAAGAATTGCAGCACTGCAGGCAAAATCTTCCCAAAATGTGAATGTGTATGTACATGGTGCACTACAAAGTACCGGAGTTCCATCCAAGGTCAACTCTTCTGCATTGCATCCAGTGTTATTGGGTTAGGCTCTGGATCTACAGTAACCATGACTATAATTAAATAGCTACTAAAAGTGAGTGAGTATGTGTTTGTGTACAAATTATATGCTATATGGCCAAAAAATAATAAAATCCAAGTAAATTAGTGGTCCTTAAACTGAGTTTTATTGATTTGAAAAGGAACAAAAAGAACAGAAAAAAACTGGAATTACTCTAATTCTGCTGCAAACTCTATCTGATTTAATCCATCTAGGCATATTTTCTTCCAACTGAAAAATGGAGCATAAAATCTCACAATGCAACAATCTATAAACTTTATTTATTTCTTCATAAATCTCTTGATTCCTTTATCATGTTCAATTCGAGATCAGATATGTTATGTGGCCAAAAATCTGACCATCATATACCCTTGGTACCAGATACCACAGCACATGTTCAGGGATATAGTGGAGTTCATGCCTCGATGGGTCAGGACTATTTTGGTAGCAAAAGGGGGACAAACAAAATATTAGGCAGGTGGTCATAATATTATGCCTTGGAGTCCACCTGTGATTCAGTTGATTGGACATGATTTGGAAAGGCACATGTGTCTATAAAAGGTCCCTCACTTAACAGTGCATGTCAGAGCACAAACCACAATGAAGTCAAAAGAATTGTCTTTAGACCTCCAAGACAGGATTATAACATGGCACAGATCTGGGGAAGGGTACAGAAAAATTTCTGCAGCATTAAAGGT
The DNA here is from genome assembly GCA_033459395.1 of Hemibagrus guttatus. Classification (NCBI taxonomy): domain Eukaryota; kingdom Metazoa; phylum Chordata; class Actinopteri; order Siluriformes; family Bagridae; genus Hemibagrus; species Hemibagrus guttatus. The sequence continues at coordinate 21,565,418 of JAUCMX010000004.1, forward strand.
CCCAGTGTAACGGCGGGCCGCCGGAGGCGGAAGTGGCCGGATCCATTCGCCGAGCTGGCGACGGGACACAGACAGTACGGGAAATCGGGGACAGAAAAGTGGGTCGATACCGGGAAGACAATAATCCAAGCGACAGTACAAAAGGGGTAATCCAAAAGCGAAAGTCCGAAAACAGTCCGAGATCAATAATCCAACAATCGAAACATCCGGGGCAAAACGAAAGCAGTAACAATAAACAGTCCAGGTCATACACGGTAATCCAATCAGAAATAGCAGTACGCCAACGCTCGGTAAATCCCATAAGAAATATTACTTCGCGCCGGCCAGGAAGTGCGCACCCTTTTTAAATCCCCCCATGAACCGGAAGCGGCTTCAAAACACGGGCGAGGGCTCCCTCTCGCGGTCACCTCTAGCGCGAGTCGTGACACCCAGTGAGCACAGTGGCCTTCATCATCCATAAATGGAAGAGGTTTGCAACCACCAGGACTCTTCCTAGAGTGGGCTACCCGGCCAAACTGAGCGTTTGGAGGAGAAGGGCCTTAGTCAGGCAGGTGACCAAGAACCAGAGAGAGGAGAACCTTCCAGAAGAACAACCATCTCTACAGCACTCCACCAATCAGGCCTGTATGGTAGAGTGGCCACAAGGAAGCCATTCCTTACTAAAAGGCACATGACAGCCTGCCTAGAGTTTGCCAAAAGGCACCTGAAGGACTCTCAGAGAAACAGAATATGATCTAAACAATCTATGAGAGAGTCCTTCTCAAAAGAGAGTCAAAAGAGAATCTATGAGAGAGTCTTTCTCAAAACAATCTATGCGAGAGTCAAAATTCTCTGGTCTGATGAAACAAAGATTGAACTCTTTGGCCTGAATGGCCATGTCTGGAGGAAACTAGTCACCACTCATCACCTAGCCAATAGCATCCCTATGCTGTCAGGAGTTTTTCAGCAGCAGGAACTGGGAGACTAGTCAGGATCAAGGGAATGATGAATACAGTAATGTACAGAGACATCCTTGATGAAAACCTGCTCCAGAGTGCTCTGGACCTCAGACTGGGGTGACGGTTCATCTTCCAACAGGACAATGACCCTAAGAACACAGCAAGATAACAAAGGAGTGGCTATAGGACAACTCTGTGAATGTCCTTGAGTGGCCTAGACAGAGCCCAGATTTGAACCCGATTAAACATCTCTGGAGAGATCTGAAAATGGCTGTGCACCAACACTCCCCATCCAACCTGATGGAGCTTGAGAGGTCCTGCAAAGGAGAATGGAAGAAACTACCCAAAAAGAGGTGTGCCAAGCTTGTAGCATCAAAGTCAAAAAGACTTGAGGCTGTAATTGGTGCCAAAGGTGCTTCAATGTATTGAGCAAAGACTGTGAATACTTATGTACATGTGATTTTTTTGTTTTTTATTTTTAATAAATTTGCAAAGATTTCAAACAAACTTCTTTCATTTTGCCATTATGGGGAATTGTTTGTAGAATTTTAAGGAAAATAATGAATTTAATCCTTTTTGGAATAAGGCTGTCACTTAACAAAATGTGAAAAAAGTGAAGCGCTATGAATACTTTCCAGATGCAATGTATATACATAGTCTAGCCTTCCCAATAGATTGAAAAATGTGCCTGTGTGGATTTGCTGACTCAGCCACATAAGAATTACTAAGGTCTGTCACAGATGTCAAGCAACAAGTACTGGGGCATAGTCTGTGCTTCAATTCAACCCAAATGTGTTCACTGGTGTTAAGGTCAGCGTTCTTGCAGGTAAACTGATTTCTTTCAAACTGAGACTCGAGCACAAGACCAACTGTGGCAACAGCAGTTTAAACCCACCACCATGGTGCTAAACTCCAAGTGGTACTAAACTGGAAAAGCTGAACATAATGAGGAAAATTTGGCCGAACCCATAGCTAGCAAGCCTGTCCTAGCCATGGAAAGGGTTTGTCTGCCACATTTAATTCAGTAACAGTGGCACTCATACCGACATTAACACCTACACTTCTGTATTGGACTACATCAACACCACAAACAGTGTTACTATGGAGAAACAGATCACCACGTACCCTAATCAGAAGCCATGGATGAACAAGGAGGTGCAGCTCCTGTTGAAGGCCTGCAACACTGCCTTCAGATCAATTGACACACCAGCCTACAGCACATTCAAGGCAAATCTAATGAGTGGCATCAAAAAGGCCAAATACTGCTACAAGCTTAAGGTAGAGGAACAATTCCTACCCCCGACGCATGTGGCAGGGCATTCACGCCATCAGAGACTACAAGCCCAGCAACTCCACCCTGAATGGCACAGATGTCTCCTTTCTTAAAAATATAAATGGCTTTTATGCTCACTTTGAAAGAGACAACAAGGAGAAAGACATCAGGACCTGACCCTCCACAGACCACCACACCCTCACACTCACCTGCACAGATGTGTACAATGTACTGAGCCGGATCAATGCATGTAAGGCTGCTGGCCCCGATGGCATCCCTGGACACGTGCATGGCCATGTGCCGAGCTTGAAGGGGTCTTTATGGATATTTTCAATTTGTCCACACACACACACACTGGACCCACCCAAATTTGCCTACCAGAGCAAATTTGTGGGGCCCTCACCCCAACACACTACTCATCCCTCTTTATGGTTGACTGTATTTACTTCATCTAGCCATATCACTTCTACATAGGCATCTAGCACACATTCACATACTGTACATAATTGTTCATAGCCTCAGCCTATAAATCATTTGCATGATCCATCTGTATTGTATGCACATGGCACTTAATCTCCTGTATATCTGCTCATAGCACATATGTATACTGTCCATATTACTCTTTATATTATGTCCATAGCACACACATCTATATATCATGTTGACAATACTTTATATATCCACCTGTAATTATCCCCATAATACTGCTCCTATCTGGACATCTGCCCTCATCTGTACATATTGTATTACCTATACATAATCCATAGTATTCTGTATATCATGTCCATAGTACATACATCTGTATATCATGTTGACAATACTGTATATACCTAACTGTAATTATCTTCATAGTACTGCTACTATTTGTACATAAATTCTTATCTGTACATATTAGATTATCTACATTACTGTATATAAACTTGCGGCTCATCGTACTTCTGGTTAGATGCTAAACTGCATTTCGTTGCCTTGTACTTGTACATGTGTAATGACAATAAAGTTTAATCTAATCTAATCTAATCTAATCTAATCTAATCTAATATATTTAATCAAAACCAGATGAAATATCTAAATTGCATAGAATGTGTTAAAGATATAAAAGATTGCATGACCTATAATTTTCTATTATTAAATCCCAGCAAGACAGAAATTACTTATTGGTCCAAGAACCAGTACATAGAAGCTCACACAATTCAACCTGCATTTAGAAGGATGTACTATTCAAGCTCAACAGTGAAAGACCTGGGCATAATATTAGACAGCAACTTGTCCTTGAAAGTCATATTTCCAATATTACAAAAACAGCCATCTTTCACCTTAGAAATATTGCCAAGCTAAGAAACATCTTATGTATATCTGACACAGAAAAGCTAGTTTATGCATTCATGACCTCCAGACTGGACTATTATAGTGCATTACTAGGTGGCTGTCCTGCATGTTCAATAAACAAGCTAGAGTTAGTCCAGAATGCAGCCAATAGAGTTCTTACCAGGTCAAGAAAAAATGAACATATAACCCCAATTTTATCATCCCTGCACTGGCTACCTGTTAAGTTTAGAATTGATTATAAACTATTGCTACTTACGTACAAGGCTCTAAATGTCTATTATTACTTATCTAACCAGTCTTCTAATGCTACAGTCCGTCATGCTTTTTGAGATCACAAAATGTGCTTCTTGAAGATTTTCTATACAAATTAAGTTAAATATAATTCTAATATTAATCTGAACTTTTTGTCTAACATTAATCTCGGACTTTTGTACTATGTTTCTTATGTTCTGTAAAGCTGTTTTGAAACAATGTCCATTGTTAAAAGCGCTGTACAAATAAAACTGAATTGAATTGAAATGAATTGAACCACTGAAGACCTAGGTAAAATGCATGACCTGCCACTGAACTATATACTTGAGGCGTTGTAGTTTTATCAGTTTTTTCAGTATTTCTGTAGATTTTAGATTTCTAACCTTCAAGGGACATTATATTTGTAGAAAAAATCACGGGGAAAAAGGTTAGGTTTTTTTTTTCCCAGACACAAATGTTGATATCTTCAAAATAAATGGTGATATGAAACCCTTTAACTCTTTTTCAATCTCTGAGATGCAGTCTCTGAAGTGCTTGTTCATAAGTATATAAAATTTTAAGTGTTTGCTTCAACCACTAAAATTCTGTCTAAGGTTATCTGAACCTTAGAGGTAAGAATGTCTCACACTGGAAATTGCAGTTGGAGTTGGTGGAAGTGGAGTATGAGACAGGTAATAGACTTTTGGACTCGGAAGCTCGATCCTCAATTTCTTAGAGCCAGACAATGACCTAATGTTGTCTGAATCAGGGTCTAAGGAGCTGATTTTAACTGAGCAGTCAAAACTCTTGCCCGGCTTTATTTTTAAGCCTGCTCCCCTTGAGCCCCACGTCATGTTGGCTTTGGAGGAAACGGAGTATAAGACAGTGAATCCTTTCTCTCGCCCTCTGTTCTGGCTCAGAAGGCTGTGGTTTGGACTTATAAGGTCACTCCATGATTTCTTCCCAGACAAATAATGTCTGCGTCTGGCTCTGAGTAGCTCAATGTCAGCAACAAATTTCAGGTTGCAACAAATTTCAGGTTGCAACCTAATGTTGTCTGAATCAGGCTCTAAAGAGCTGATTACAACTGAGCAGTCGAAACTCCACTCTTGCCCAGCTTTATTTTTAAGCCTGCTCCCCTGGAGCCCCACGTCTGCCGAGGAGGCATGTTGGCTTTGGAGGAAACGGAGTATAAGACAGGAAATCCTTTCTCTCGCCCTCTGTTCTGACTCAGAAGGCTGTGGTTTGGACTTATAAGTTCACTCCATGATTTCTTCCCAGCCAAACAATTTCTGCGTCGGTCTCCAAGTAGCTTAATGTAAGCAACAAATTTCACGCTGCAGCTGAGCAGTCTCCTCAGTCAAAGCACCTGGCAGTAGGCCAGACTGGAGTGTCCTGTTGATGGTTTGCTGGACAGTCAAGAGAGATGCCACCATGCAATTGCCTACCCTACCATAACTGATGTTCATGGGGCAGTTGCGCCCAGTGGTCTTTACACCACAGCTTCAGCCTATGGCCTTTTCTCAGCTCCTGAGGTTCCCCTGTCACCAAACTACTTCAGGGCACTAGTCAAGGTTGAGGTTCCTGAGAAATTGGCTTCTCTCTAGATCTGGCAGCGTGCTGACTTTTGACAAATGTATCTCAATAGACAACATAAAAAAAGGGAACAAGATCCAGTTTCCAGTCCCCCTTCATAGGGGTTTGTTTGACCTAGCTCTGTTACCACATGCCTTTACAAAGTGCATGGATGCTATTCTGGCTCCCTTGTGTCTCCAGAATATTTGTGTACTGAATTATAGCAATGAATTTCTTTTGAATTGCAATACAGCAATGAATTGCCTTCTCTCTCTTAAAACTAATAATATGATAATATGAGATTCAACCATTATGCTGCCACATTTTCCCCGCTCATATGTGTTAAATGGTCAGCCCTCATATTTCATCGCATGGAAGAGGCTCACCTTCTGAGAGGCTCAGAGGTTTTTAGTATCTGAATATCCCCTTTAAGGGCATAGGGTTACATCATGTGGGCCTTCATGTGTAAAAGACCTCAGTTCTAACACTGAGTCCCATGAATGGAGCATGCTGCCATAGCAGTAAACTTCTGATGGCCACCTTTCTCATGAGCTGCTCTCAAGGGCTTTAGTGTGTGGAATATTCCCAAGCCCATGGCATTGGGAAGTCCCTTAATTTTGACGGCAAATAAGCTGGTGCTTTCTAGAAGAGCAGTCCTCCCTGACTGTAGGTGCAGCCGAGCAAAAGTGGAGTTTTTTTGCCCCAGAGAAGTTGGTTCTTCCTAGAAAACTACACAGATATGGAGGTCCTCCTATTATTGTGAAAACAGAGCCACCTGGACCCAGTTCACTGCCTGGTTGGTACAGTGCTGGAATTCCAAGAGGAATTCTAGAGTGCCTATCGGTGAGGCTAGCCACTGTTGCTGTTTAGGTGTATATGACAACTATTTCTGCTAGACAAGCACCCATCCAATATGTATTTAATACAACAGCTTTAGAAATGTAATATAAATGCAACATTAAATGTAATTTTCAAAGATAAATTGTTTAATGTTTTATTCATGACTAATGGTTTTCACAAATTTCACTATATTATTTTAACTGATTTTTTTGGTTCATGGTATGTTCAACTGTAATCATGATGTTAATTTTCTTTATATTGTTTTTTTCCACCACCATTGATTTTTTTTCTTTTTCTTTTATTGTATCCTAAAAGGTTTTTTTTTTTACTTCTTCTTCATAAAGTGTTGTCTGGTCATCACAGAATGACCACATGAACATGAAGTTCTGATGGTCTTCTGGTATTTTGGGGGCAAAACACTGATTGATCCCCTTAATTGGTGTTTAAATATATATTTTTATTAACAAATTAATTATTTTCTGTACTGTATTGATGCATTTTTATAGGATTATTTATTTTAAAATCTGCCTTTTTATTGTTGTCATTTGGCTTATTAATCACTTTCATTATTTAATTTAGGCACATGTGGAATTCCACCGAAAACAGAATGTAATGAGTCATTAATTTTAGTTTATTATCATTTTGCATCACAACACAGTTTTTTTAAGAAGTGTTCTTTTTTTAAGTGCAGAAGGGATGATAAAGCAGTGGTAGAAAGAGAAGCTGCAACAATTTGTTTTTGATATGCCAAACATGAACCACACTGTCAATTAGGCAACAACATCCAGATGTTCAACTCCCTTTGTTAAACTTGACTGATTCCTCCTATCACTAGCTCACAATTTGCTTGGATAAGTAAAAAGACTTTTTTTGGCAGCTTCTTAGTTATTACAAATATGCACAATCAAGTCTGCAGAGTATGTAATAATGTGGTATTCTTTTCATTACTTAGTAGAATATGTCCATACAGACTGCAAACAGCAAAGTCATAATTTCCCCTTTACCTAGGGCCACTTTTTTAAAGCAGTTTGCAATAACAAACTCTTGCCTCTGCAATAACACACTTTCACCTTTGCAATAAAAATTCTCACCTCAGCAATAACACACTCTCACCTCGGCAATAACAGACTCTCACCTTGCAGGCACAATGAACTGTTGTAGAATTGGATTACAAAAGTGTACTATTTCCAGGTGCAAAAATATAAAGATTATACACAGAAATTGCTGCTGTAGGTTGTGCCACCACCCACACTAGGTGTACTTTCAGGTTTGAAACATATTAGAAAGCATTGCAGAACAGCAAACTGCTTCAATCAGTTTAAGTTAAGTACACGTTTCTGAAATTGTAAGTATTGTGTAAATTTACTGCCTGGCAAATTAAATGCAAATAATGAGCTGGGTGTTCTTATAGGTGAATTTCATCTCAAACCTTTTTTTTTCTTTAGACAAATGATTGTCTCCAACTGTCTCTAAACTGTTTTACTGAATTTTTAAATTGTTGCTGAAAGTTTGATTTGCCCCCAAACCTTTAACCACTTGGATAATATGTTTTGAATGGAGAATGATCATATGATCACATAATACAAACAACTGTAAAAAAACAAACTGCTAGAAACTCACATCTCATGTGTTAATTTTATTGCTGTGCAGTGTTTTATCACTGAGTAGATATGTATGTGATGTGGTATGGACATCCCCCTGATAAACAAATCCAATCTGAAAAGGGATTTTGAAAACAAACATGTCACTCTTTACTGTGGTGAACAACAAAAAGATATAGTATATATGAAGGTAAATACATATATAAGTATATTAAGGTCACAACATAAATGCAGCCTCTTCATAAATTCTTCTTAATTTCCCTACATCAGGTTTTGGGCATTGTTAGGTGGTTTGGCTGAATCCGGTTTGGTTTTATGTGAAATCTCTTTTTTATATTTGAAGTGATCTTTCTCCCTTAGGTTTCCCTCAGTGATTGAAAAGCAATGTTCATTCATTGTCTACTGCTTATCCGATCTATACTCGGGTCACGGGGAGCCTGTGCCTATCTCAGGCGTCATCGGGCATCAAGGCAGGATACACCCTGGATAGAGTGCCAACCCATCGCAGGGCACACACACACACACACTCTGGACAATTTAGAGATGCCAATCAACCTACAATGCATGTCTTTGGAGTGAGGGAGGAAACCCCCAAGGCACAGGGGGAACATGCAAACTCCACACAAACACATGGCGGAGGCGGGAATCGAACCCCCAACCCTGGAGGCGTGAGGCAAACATGCCAACCACTAAGCCACCGTGCCCCCCAAGAAGCAATGTTAATATTGCCATTTTATTGATAGTATGTATATAAGATTTGATGTGTCTGACCATTGGAAGGGAGAAATCTTTCATTCAACCTGATGGTATCAAGGTTTTTCCAATTTATAACTGATCTATTATAGGATAGAGTATAAACAACTGTAGTGAGTATTGTAATTTTAATGGCTGTGTTAATAAATCTGCACAGGAAACATCTTGAATGTTCAAAAGTTATTAGTTGGCTGATTACTAGATTTACTCCTGACAATTATCTTTGATCTTTTTGTCCTATCTGTAAGAGAGCAGTGGAGGTTCCTTAAAAATGGAAACAGTCTCAAGATTATCCTGGGGAGTTTTTAAGATTTTAAGTAGATTGTTTTATTAGTGACCACCTCACAGTCCAGTGACTTCTGTGCCGGTCCCAAGCCCGGATAAATAGAGAGGGTTGCATCAGGAAGGGCATCCGGCATAAAACATTGCCAAATTTAACCATGCGAATCGTCAGTACGAATTTCATACCGGATCGGTCGAGGCCCGGGTTAACAACGACCGCCATCGGCGCCGTTGACCTACAGGGCGCCGGTGGAAATTGGGCTACTGTTGGTCGAAGAAGTAGAGGAGGGAGGAGAGTGCGCAGACAGAGAGAGAAGAGGAAAGGTAAGAGTGTAGGACTGAGAATAGGAACTCTGAATGTTGGTACTATGACAGGGAAAGGTAGAGAGCTGGCTTATGTGATGGAGAGAAGGAAGGTGGATATACTGTGTGTACAGGAGACCAGGTGGAAGGGTAGCAAGGCTCGTAGTATAGGAGCAGGATTCAAGCTGTTTTATTATGGTGTGGATAGTAAGAGAAATGGGGTAGGTGTGGTCCTGAAGGAGGAGTTTGTGAGGAATGTCCTGGAGGTGAAGAAAGTGTCAGACAGGGTGATGAGTCTGAAGTTAGAGATTGAAGGGGTGATGTTGAATGTTGTTAGTGGTTATGCCCCACAGGTAGGTTGTGAGTTAGAGGAGAAAGAGAGATTCTGGAGTGAATTAGATGAGGTGATGGAGAGTATTCCCACGGGTGAGAGAGTGGTGATAGGAGCGGATTTTAATGGACATGTTGGTGAGGGGAACACAGGTGATGAGGAGGTGATGGGCAAGTTTGGAGTTAAGGAAAGGAACCTTGAAGGACAGATGGTAGTGGACTTTGCTAAGAAGATGGACATGGCTGTGGTTAACACTTATTTTCAGAAGAGGGAGGAGCATAGAGTGACTTACAAGAGTGGAGGTTGGGAGAACACAGGTAGACTACATCCTATGTAGAAGAGGCAATATGAAAGAGATTAGTGACTGTAAAGTGGTAGTGGGACAGAGTGTAGCCAGACAGCATAGGATGGTGGTGTGTAGGATGACTTTGATGGTCTGTAAGAAGAAGAGGTCAAAGATAGAGAAAAAAAACCAAGTGGTGGAAGCTGAAAAAGGAGGAATGTTGTGAGGAATTTAGACAGAAGTTGAGGCAGGCTCTGGGTGGGCAGGTATTGCTGCCAGATGACTGGGAAACTACAGCAGAAGTGATCAGGGAGACAGGGAGAAAGGTGCTGGGTGTGTCATCTGGAAGGAGGAAAGAAGATAAGGAGACTTGGTGGTGGAATGAGGAAGTTCAGGATAGTATCCAGAGGAAGAGGATAGCCAAGAAGAAGTGGGACATGGACAGGACAGAAGAGAATAGACAGGAATACAAGGAGTTACAGCGCAGAGTGAAGAGGGAGGTGTCTAAGGCCAAGCAGAAGGCATATGACGAGTTGTACACTAGGTTAGACACTAGAGAAGGAGAGAAGGACTTGTACAGGTTAGCTAGGCAGAGGGATCGAGATGGGAAGGATGTGCAGCAAGTTAGAGTTATTAAGGATAGAGATGGAAGGGTGCTCACAAGTGAGGAGAGTATACAGAGGAGATGGAAAGAATACTTTGAGGAGCTGATGAATGAGGAAAATGAGAGGGAAAAAAGAGTAGAAGGGGTGAACTCTGTGGAACAGAAAGTAAATAAGATTAGAAAGGATGAAGTCAGGAAGGCTTTGAAGAGGATGAAAAGTGGGAAGGCAGTTGGCCCTGACGACATCCCGGTGGAGGTCTGGAAGTGTTTGGGAGAGGCAGCAGTGGAATTTTTAGCTAGTTTGTTCAACAGGGTTTTAGAGAGTGAGAGGATGCCTGAGGAATGGAGAAGAAGTGTGTTAGTGCCGATCTTTAAGAATAAGGGTGACGTGCAGAGTTGCAGCAACTATAGGGGGATAAAGTTGATGAGCCATACAATGAAGCTATGGGAAAGAGTAGTGGAAGCTAGGTTAAGGAAGGTAGTGGAAATTTGTGAGCAGCAGTATGGCTTCATGCCCAGAAAGAGCACAACAGATGCAATTTTTGCTCTGAGGATTTTGATGGAGAAGTATAGGGATGGTCAGAGGGAGTTGCACTGTGTGTTTGTAGACTTGGAGAAAGCGTATGACAGGGTGCCAAGAGAAGAGCTGTGGTACTGTATGAGGAAGTCAGGAGTAGCAGAGAAGTATGTCAGAGTGGTGCAGGACATGTATGAGAGGAGCAGGACAGTGGTGAGGTGTGCTGTAGGTCAGACAGAGGAGTTCAATGTGGAGGTGGGACTGCATCAGGGATCGGCTCTGAGCCCCTTCCTGTTTGCTATGGTGATGGACCAGTTGTCAGAGGAGGTCAGAGGAGGTCAGACAGGAGTCTCCTTGGACAATGATGTTTGCAGATGACATTGTGATCTGTAGTGAGAGCAGGGAGCAGGTGGAGGAAAACCTGGAGAGGTGGAGGTTTGCGCTGGAGAGAAGAGGAATGAAAGTCAGTCGTAGTAAGACTGAGTACATGTGTGTGAATGAAAGGGAGGGAAGTGGAACAGTAAGGTTACAGGGTGAAGAGGTGAAGAAGGTACAGGAGTTTAAGTACTTGGGGTCAACAGTCCAGAGTAATGGAGAGTGTGGGAAAGAGGTAAAGAAGCGAGTACAGGCAGGTTGGAATGGGTGGAGAAAGGTGTCGGGAGTTCTGTGTGATAGGAAAATATCAGCGAGAATCAAGGGGAAGGTGTACAGGACAGTGGTGAGACCGGCCATGCTGTATGGTTTAGAGACAGTGTCACTGAGGAAGAGACAGGAGTCAGAGCTAGAGGTAGCAGAGCTGAAGATGTTGAGGTTCTCTTTGGGAGTGACAAGATTGGACAGGATTAGGAACGAGTACATCAGAGGGACAGCTCATGTTGGACGTTTGGGGGACAAAGTTAGGGAGGCCAGATTAAGATGGTTTGGACATGTTCAGAGGAGGGAGAGTGAGTATATTGGTAGGAGAATGTTGGACATGGAGCTGCCAGGCAAGAGGCAAAGAGGAAGGCCAAAGAGGAGGTATATGGATGTAATTAATGAGGATATGAAGCTAGTGGGTGCAAGTGTTGAGGATGCAGAAGATAGGGATAGGTGGAGAGAGATGATTCGCTGTGGCGACCCCTGAAGGGAAAAGCCGATAGAAGAAGAAGAAGTTTTATTAGTGACCACCACAGAAATTCTCTCTGTTAGAGAAAAGTTCATAGCTCAGTGCATTTTTGTTCTCTCAATTGCGTTAACAGAGGATATGTTAGCATCAATGACTTTCTTAAGAAATACACAATTCTAAAAACAATCACTTAGACATAGACAGGGACTGAATAGATTGAGAGACACTATTAGAAGAGAAAGAGACCATTAGAAAGACCATTTTACTGACACAGAATTCAAGTCAAGTCCAGAAGCTTTATTGTCATTTCAAACATACAGCTCTGGAAAAAAAAGAGACCACTGCAAAATAATCATTCTTATGTTTTTTTTTTTTTTTTACAGTTGCATGTATTGGTGAGTTGAACAGTTTTGTTTCATTTTTTGTGAACTGCTGACAATATTTCAAAATATTCGAAATTCTAAATTCAAAATTTAAGTATTGTTTAGAGTGTATATTTAAAGGAAATGACAACACATCAAAATAACCCAAGATCATGCAGTATTTGCCGAGCTTTAATAACTCAAATATAAAAAATGCAAAAACAAATTGTGTTAATGCTTTGGCTAAATAACATTAAGAAATCAATATTTGGTGGAATAACTCCGATTTGCAATTACAGCTTTCATGTGTTTTGGCATGCTCTCCACCAGTTTTTCACATTGCTGTTGGGTAACTTTATAGCACTCTTGATGGTTTGTGACCATCCATCTTCCTCTTGATGACATTCCAGAGATTGTCAATAGGGTTCAAATCTGGAGATTGAGCTGGCCATGACAGGGTCTTGATCTGGTGATCCTCAATCCAGACTCTGATTGCTTTGGCTGTATGGGATGGCGCATTGTCCTGTTGGAAAATCCAATACTCTGAGTTGGGGAACATTGTCTTAGCAGAAGGAAGCAAATGTTCTTCTAGAACAACCCTGTACTTGGCTTGATTCATGCGCCCTTCACAAAGACAAATCTGTCCAATTCCAGCCTTGCTGAAGCACCCCCAGATCATCACTGACCCTCTTCCATATTTTACAGTTGGTGCAAAACACTGTGGGTTGTAGGCCTCTCCAGGTCTCCGTCTAACCAGAACACGACCGGGTGTCAGGCAAAGCTGAAAATTGGACTCATCAGAAAAGATTACCTTATTCCAGTCAGTTACAGTCCAATTCCTGTGGTCTTTTGCAGACTTCAGCCTGGCTCTTCTTTGCTTTTCACTGATGAATGGCTTTTTTCTGGCTTTATATGACTTCAGCCCTGTGTGTAGAAGTCTGTTTCAAACAGTTCTTGCCGTTCACTTCATCCCAGTCTCAGTTTGCCACTGTTGTTGAAGGTCACTTTAGGTCAGCCTACGGTACTTGATTGACATTCAAATAAGTCTGTGGTCATCTCGCTTGGTCTCTTCCAGGCTGTAGCTTTGTTGTTCCTAGTGTCTGTTGCTTGATCTTGTTTTTGTGAACTGTCGTCTTTGAAATATTAAGGATAGAAGCAACTTGACACTCACTAAATCCTTGTGCCAGTAAAGCTAGGATTTAGCTTTTTTTCCTTCACTTAAAACCTTTCTTTTCACTGTTTTTGGCATGTTCAATGGTTATTTTTAAATTTCCAATTACCTTTGAAAGACTTCTAGCACTTTTTTACCATCCAGCTGGTCACATTGCAAGAGGAGAGTGTTTATTACAGCAGTGCTTTTTTATACTTTTCCGAATTAAATAGTTTTGGATTCAGGTGATCACCAAATCAGTACCTCATCAAGCAGAACGAGGTGTGCTTGTGTAGAAATTTAACAAAGACTGGCATGGAATGCTTGTCAGACTCAGAAAATTGCTGATTTAGAAGTAAATTGCAGTGGTCTCTTATTTTTTTCCAGAGCTGTATATAGCTGACGCAGTACATAGTGGAATGAAACAACGTTTCTCCAGGACCCTGGTGCTGCATAGACAACAAACAACATATTACAAAACAGAAACAACAACACTGAGCTAGGGACAGACATTTGTTCTAGCTACATATAGTGCAAACAGTGCAAAGACAAGACATTGCAGAAACAGGAAGTACAAAAAACAACACAAGACAGGACACATCGTACTGAAAAAAACATGTGCAACAAAACAGAATGGAATGTGCAAGCTGGAGAAACTGTAAAACCGGGTATCTAATAACATATATGTTTGTAATCCTATATATAGCAGCATGACAGTATGAATTATACAAAAATGCAGTAGCAGCAGTTGTATTAGTGCAAATAAAATGTAAACAGTGTGAGTCAGTTCACACAGGTGAGTGTGTGTGTGTGTGTGTGTTTGTGTGTGCGCGCATGTGAGAGAGAGAGTTGATACAGTTTCAGTTCTGGATGTTGAGGAAAGAAATTGTTGCACAGTCTGTTTGTGGGGTCATCCACAATGCTCTTGGCTTTGTGAATGCAGCATGTGGTGCAAAGGTCTGTGATAGAGGGGAGAGAGAGTCCAATGATCTTCTCAGCTAGCCTCACTATCCACTGCAGCGTCTTGCGATCCAAGTGATGCAGCTGCTCAGGATGCTCTCAATGGTCCCTTTGTAGGACATTGTCAACATGGGGGGAGGGAGATGGGCTTTCCTCAGCCTTCTCAGAAAGTAGAGACGCTGCTGGGCTTTTCTTGGTGATGGAGCTGGTGTTGAGTGACCAGGTGAAGTTCTCCACCAGATGAACACCAATAAATTTGGTGCTCTTGATGATCTCCAGAGAGGATCCGCCAATGTACAGGGGAGAATGGTCACTATGTGCTCTCCTGAAGTCAACAACCATCTCTTCAGTCTTGTTGACATTCAGAGACAGGTTGTTTGCTTTACACCAGGCTGGTAGCTGTTTCACCTCCTCTCTGTATGCTGACTTGTCGTTCTTGCTAAGGAGACACACCACGGTCATGTCATCGGTGAACTTAATGATGTGGTTTGAACTGTGCATTGCTGAACAGACGTGAGTCAGCAAAGTGAACAGAAGTGGTCTGACCACACAACCCTGAGGGGCCTCAGTGCTCAGTGTGGTGGTGTTGGAGCTGTTTGTGCTGTTGGAGATGTTGGTGCTGTTCCTGATCCAGACTGACTGAGCTGTCCCAGTCAGGAAGTTCAGGATCCAATTGCAGAGTGAGATATTCAGGACCAGCAGGCTCAGTTTCTCAATTAGTTGCTGAGGGATGATTGTATTGAATTCTGAACTGAAGTCTATGAACATCATTCATACATATGAGTCTTTATTGTCCAGGTAGGTGAGGCCAGATGGAGGGTTGTGGTGATGGCACCATCTGTGGAGCAGTTAGGATGATATGCAAACTGCAAGGGGTCCAGTGATGGTGGTAGCTGGGTCTTGATGTGCCTCATGATGAGCCTCTCAAAGCATTTCATCATGAACGGTGTGAGTGTGATATGGCAGGAAACCATAGACTTCTTGAGCATGGGGACAATGGTCATCATCTTGAGGCAGGTAGGAACAATGGCGCTGCTCAGTGAAGACATCCACCAGCTGTTCTGCACATTCCCTAAGCACTCTGCCAGGAATGTTGTCTGGTCCACCAGACTTCCATGGGTTAACTCTGTGCAGAGTTCTCTTCAGCACAGGGTCTTTCAGCATGACAATGATCCCAAACACACTGCCCAGGCAACGAAGGAGTGGCTTCGTAAGAAGCATTTCAAGGTCCTGGAGTGGCCTAGCCAGTCTCCAGATCTCAATCCCATAGAAAATCTTTGGAGGGAGTTGAAAATCCGTGTTGCCCAGCGACAGCCCCAAAACATCATTGCTCTAGAGGAGATCTGCATGGAGGAATGGGACAAACTACCAGCAACAGTGTGTAAAAACCTTGTGGCGACTTACAGAAAACGTTTGACCTCTGTCATTGCCAACAATGCACAAAGTACTGAGATGAACTTTTGTTATTGACCAAATACTTATTTTCCACCATAACTTGCAAATAAATTCTTGTGATTTTCTGGATTTTTTTTTTCTCATTCTGTCTCTCATAGTTGAAGTGTAACTATGATGAAAATTACAGGCCTCTCTCATCTTTTTAAGTGGGAGAACTTGCACAATTGGTGGCTGACTAAATACTTTTTTGCCCCACTGTAGCTGATCACTGATGCTGTGTACTCCTCCAAGTTGAGAGTCGCTGTTGCTTACAGCCTCCCTGAACCTGTGCCAGTCAGTGCACTCAAAACAGTCCTGAAGAATAGTGGTGGCTCCTGCTGGCCAGGTTTTAACCTTTTTCAGAACTGATTTAGATTGTCTGACGAGCAGTCTGTATGTTGGAATTAGCATAAAAGAGATGCAGCCTGAGTAGCTGAGGCGGGGGCAGGGCTCCAAATGTTTGTGTAAACAAGATCCAGCGTGTTCGCAAAGTCCATATGCTGATGGAATTTAGGGAGCACTTTATTGAGATTTGCATGGTTGAAATCTCTGGCGATAGTAAACAGACTTTCGGGGTAAGCATTCTGCAGATTGCTAATAGCTCCATAGAGTTCACATAGAGCCTCCTTAGCATTAGCGCTGGGGAGAATGTACACTCTGACAATGAAACCAGTGGTGAATTCATGTGGTAAATAAAATGGCCTGCATCGAACCGTCACAAACTCCACTAGCAATGAACAGTAACTAAAAACAAGCACAGAGTTCTTGCACCATTGCGTGTTGATGTAAACACACACACCACCACCGCAAGTCTTACCGCACAGAGCTGCATTTCTGTTGGCACGAAACTAGGTGAGCCCAACTAGCTGAATGGCAGCATCAGGAACTCTGTCACTGAGCCATGTCTGTTGGAACTCAGAGTCCCCCTCTGAGTGGACACACTACAGGCTGGCTCTGAAGTCTTCTTCAATTACCTATTTACTGCTGAGAGGACGCTGTTTGCCAAGCAGAAGAAGAACCTCTTCTTTTTTGTTATTATATTTTGATTATTTTCTCTTATATGCTATTCTACACTACCCAGCTATGGGATTAATTTTGCCTCAGCTGTTAACTGCTGATTATACTTCTTAGGCATAGATTAAGATAAGTGTGATTAATATGTAATCAAACATGCGTAAAGATTAAAGTAAAAATCAACTCTGGATTATGGATTAAACTAGTCTTAGATTTGATTTTGCTTAACTGAGTAAATTTAAAGATTAGCCATTAACTTTTACTTTAGTTTAAAGATTTAATGATTGAAGTATATTAGATTTGATTTAAGAAACTGAGTACATGTTCAGAAAATTTTCAACATGTCTCGGTGAAAACAAAGATGCAGCAGTCTCTGAACTCTCGATGTGTGGTTTGCTGGAGTTTATTGTCCAGTGAGCAAATGTTGGACAGAATAATGGACAGGACAGCCAGCCAGCTAAGGGTTTTGGTCTTTGCAGCAAGCCGAGGTCACAAAGTTTTTTGAGCACATCTCTGTCATGACCCGCCCGAGAGCCGACCATGAGAGGGAGCTCTTGCCCGTATTTTGAGTGCACTTCCGGTTCACTATCGGACTTAAATACGGTGCGCACTTCCTGTTCGGCACGAAGTATCGTTTCTATGGAAAATACTGAGCGTTGGCCTTGTGCATCTTTCGGACTGTCTTTTGTGTATGACCTGGTTTGTTTATCGTTTCTTCTTGTGCTTTTCCTCGGACACGCCTGTTACTGGATTATCGACCCTGGACTGTGTACCGACTTCCGTGTTTGGATTTTCCCTTCGGATTATATCGCTTGGATTACTGCTTCCCCGTTACTGACTTTCTGCCTGTCCCCGACTACGCCTACTGTTCTTCCCCTATCGCCAGCTCGGCGTATGGATCCGGCCACTTCCGCCTCCGGCGGACTGCCACAACAACATCATCATGCAGGTTGGTAATTGCATGATTTCTGTAACACTGTAGTATTTACTGTAATGTAATTACTGTAGTAGCATCTGGTGGTTGTATAAATGAACCCCACTGTTTTTGGTGCCCATGCACTTTGGTAATTCGGGCTAAACCACAAAATAGCACCATTTTGGATCCGAAGTGGCCGCTGCGTGCCACTGTCGTGCTGCCATCTTATATCTTGTAAATTGATCTTCTTAGTTCTGAAAACTTGCCACTAACTACGCATAACCTTTAAATGCTGTATGTGATGCCTTGACTATATCCAGTGCTCCATAAAGGTAATCTACCTTACATCACATTTATTAAACATGTTCCAGGATGACAGTGCTCCTCTGCACAAACCTAAATTCATAAACACATGGTTTGCCCAGGTTGCCAACCTATAGTAGCCTTAAATAGAGAGCCCTGACCTCAACCGCTTTGAACACCTTTGTGTCGAATTGGCATGCATGCCAGGCCATTTTTTTGACACATTGCTATTACTCAGTAATACTCTTGTGCATGAATGGGCACAAATCCCTATACCTATCCCTATTATAAAATGTAGTAGAAGGTTTTCAGAGAAAAGTGGAGCTTAGCAAAAGGAGCCTAATTCTATTATGGGATGCTGAATACTTCTATCCATATATTATATATTTTACTAGCATGAATAAAACAAGTGCTACTGATATCAGGTGGAATTCACAACTTGGACTATGCTCAGAATGAATAAATACTCAGACTCAGAATCAGAACCAGAAAGAGCTTTATTGCCAAGTATGTTTGCACATACAAGGAATTTGTTTTAGTGTTACAAGCTCCAGTGCACAGAGATAACAACAACAATACAAATAACAACAAAAAAAATAGAATGAGAAATAAAAATACACATATTTAAATAGGAAAATAAAGTAATTTGTATGTACAGGATAGAATATAATGAGTTGAGATGTAGGGATGTGGGGGTGGTAACAGATAAATATGAGGTTATTGCACTTTTTATTTTATTTTTTTATTATTGCCCAATGTTGGGAACATTCAACTGTTCAAAAGGTAGATTGCTTGGGGGAAGAAACTGTTCTTGTGCCTGGCTGTCCTGGTAGTTGCTCCTCTGTAGCGACGGCCAGATGGCAAAAGGTCAAAAAGGAGATGGCCTGGATGTGAGGGGTCCAGGGTGATTTTCAGAGCCCTGTTCTTCACTCTGGATGTATACAGTTCTTGAAGGGTGGGCAGGGGAGCACCAATAATCCTTTCAGCAGTCCGAACCATTCTCTGTAGTCTTCTGATGTCTGATTTTGTAGCTGAGCCAAACCAAACAGATATAGAAGTGCACAGAACAGACTCAATGACGGCTGAGTAGAAGTGTGTTAGCAGCTCCTGTGGCAGGTTGAACTTCCTCAGCTGCCAAAGGAAGTACAATCTTTGTTGGGCCTTTTTGATAATGGAGTCTATGTGAGTGTCCCACTTCAGGTCCTGAGAGATGGTGGTGCCCAGGAACCTGAATGACTCCACTGTTGGTACAGTGCTGTTCATGATGGTGTGTGGGGGGAGTGCAGGGGTGTTCCTCCTGAAGTCCACTATCATCTCCACTGTTTTGAGCGTGTTGAGTGTCCTGGATGAGGCTGATGACTGTAGTGTCATCCGCGAACTTCAGGAGCTTGACAGATGGATCAGTAGAGGTGCAGTCATTGGTGTAAAGGGAGAAGAGCAGTGGGGAGAGGACGCAACCCTGGGGGGCGCCAGTGCTGGTGGTGCGGCTGTTTGACATGAATTTCTGTCAGAAAGCTGGTGATCCACTGACAGATAGAGCTAGGGACAGAGAGCTGGGTTAGTTTGGTCTGGAGGAGTGTTGGGATGATGGTGTTGAAGGCCGAACTAAAGTCCACAAACAGGAGCCTCACATAAGTCCCTGATTTGTCCAGATGCTGTAGGATGAAGTGCAGTCCCATGTTGACATTGTCCACGGACCTGTTTGCTCGGTAAGCAAACTGCAGGGGGTCCAGTAAGGGTCCAGTGATGTTCTTCAGATAAGCCAATACCAGTCTTTCAAACGACTTCATGACCACAGACGTTAAAGCAACAGGTCTGTAGTCATTAAGTCCTGTTATCTTGGGTTTCTTTGGGATGGGGATGATGGTGGAATGTTTGAAGCAGGCAGGGACTTCACACAGTGATCTATTGAAGATCTGTGAAAAGATGAAGGCCAGTTGGTCAGCACAGGTTTTCAGACAGGCTGGTGTGACACCATCTGGGCCTGGTGCTTTTCTTCTCTTCTGCTTCAGGAAGATCTGACGCACATCATCTTCACTGATCCAAAGTGCAGGAAGGGAGGAGAGGGGGGTCGCTGGAGGTGTTAATGGTTGTGTAGAGAGATGTTCAGATGGGGCGTGGGGTGTTAGACTGGCAGTTTCAAATCTACAGTAAAACTCATTCAGGTCTTCAGCAAGTTGTTGATTGGCCTCAGTGCTGGGGGATGGTGTCTTGTAGTTTGAGATGTCTTTCAGGCCTTTCCACACTGAAGCAGGGTCGTTGGAAGAGAACTGGTTTTCCAGCTTTTTAGCGTAGCTCCTCTTAGCCACCCTAATCTCCTTATTCAGTGTGTTTCTGGCCTGTTTGTACAAGACTCTGTCCCCATTCCTGAAGGCATCCTCTTTGGCCTGACGAAGATATCTGAGTTTTGTTGTGAACCATGGCTTATCATTATTGAATGTTAAATAAGTCCTAGTAGGGATGCACGTCTTCACAGAAACTGATATATGATGTTACAGTCTCTGTTCTGCTCTCAGCTCATCCAGATCAGTGGCACCAGCTTCAAAAATACTCCAATCAGTGCATTCAAAACAGGCTTGTAAGTCCTGCTCTGTTTCGCTGGTCCATCTCTTTACAGTCCTTACTACAGGTTTAGCAGATTTAAGTTTTGGCCTGTATGTTGGGACAAGATGAACCAGGCAGTGGTCAGAGAGTCCTAAAGCTGCTCTGGGGACAGAGCGATATGCATCCTTTATTGTGGTGCAGCAGTGGTCCAAAATATTTTTGTCTCTGGTGGGACACGAAATGTGTTGCTTGAACTTTGGCAGTTCATGTGAGAGATTTGCTTTATTAAAGTCCCCGAGAATAATGATAACAGAGTCCGGGTGTTGTTGCTCTGTGTGTGCGATCTGATCAGCCAGGTGTTGTAGAGCCGAGCTCACGTGTGCTTGCGGTGGAATGTAAACACTCACAAGAATGAATGAGGAAAACTCCCGCGGCGAGTAGAACGGTTTACAGTTGATGAAGAAAGCTTCCAAATCGGGACAGCACATCTTCTTCAACGCTGTTACATCTGTACACCACCTTTCGTTGATGTAGAAGCATGTCCCACCGCCACGTGATTTCCTCGCTGATTCTGCGACCCGATCCGCTCTGAGCAGCTGGAAGCCCGGCAGATTAAGCGCGTTGTCCGGAATGGCATCATTCAGCCAGGATTCGGTAAAACACAGAGCAACAGAGTTTGAAAAATCCTTATTTGTCCGGGAGAGCAGAAGAAGTTTGTCCATTTTGTTGGGTAGAGAGCGGAGATTCACCAGATGGATGCTAGGCAGCACCATTCTAAAGCCGCGCTCCTAATCCCTTATTTAAAAACAGACATACTTAATGATGAGCATGGGAAAAGGCAAAGATGACAGAATGAAGAACGTCCAGAAAGATATCAAAAACATAGTGAAAGACAGAATGAGCCCAAAGCAAAGAGCTGCGGTTTCATATGGAAAGAGAGAAATAAGCAAAGAAGGGCTCATGGCACAGAGGAATGCTATTCAGTAACTAGATCAAATACCTGCCTGAAGTCAACACAATCATCATTTTTTTTGAGAATGGAGAATAATGAGTGAATAATGGAGAATAATGAGTGTTCTCCAGAAGAGAAAGAATACAAGAAAGAAAGGGAAACAGCAAGTCAGTGGTGGATGGCAATATATGTGCATTGCTATCTTGTATTTAAAATTATACTCATGAAGCATGACTGGAATCAAAACGCAGCCAGTTGGCCACTCCTTATCTGACTTATAAGCAGCATGCCCGCTACGCTAGGCAAGAAGTATCATTCCCTTGCGACATACCAAGTTGTTTGTCTTGCTTTCAAGTTTATTGGATTATTGTGCATGAACCCTGATTTGTTTATTGGCTTTCTGTGAGTTCGGTTTTGTGTTTATCGGTTTTGTTTGCCGATATCTTGCTTTCCGGTTTTTGACTTCTTCCTGCATATCTCGGTTTCTGATTCCTGCCGTTTTGGATTAAAATAAAACTCTGCTTATGGATTAAATTTAAGTTTCACACCCTGGCAGCACAGAGTGGATGGAACGACACAGCACTCCTGGCGGTGTTTCGCAAGGGACTTTGTCCAGCCCTACAGACCGAAATGACGTGCCACGAAACCAACACCACATTGTCTAGTTACATCACTACTGCCACCCGACTGGACAACCTTCTTCACCAGTAACGACCCGGAGCCCAGTTTACGCTCGGAACTCCAGTTTCACTAGGAGTACCAAGCTACAGGGAGGACGAACCAGAGCCTATTCAACTAGGCCATACCCGTGTGTCTCCGGAAGAGTGACAGGGTTGGGCCCATCTCCAACTGTGCTTCTCCTGCAGAGGCTCGTGCCTCGCCACATCCATCGAAAGCCCGCGTAACGCAGAGAACTCTCCCACAAGAATATGATGATCTCCGAGAAGTATTCAGCAATCGATTCAGTACTGATTATCAGGGCCTGAACGCTTTCATGGTGCATTATCCTTACTCTCTACCTCTGGTGCGGGCAGCCTTGGAACAACTGAGGGAAGCTCAAGTCTTTTCTATGCTAGATTTATGTAGTGCACACAGCCTGGTTCGGATCAGAGAAGGAGACGAATGGAAGACAGCCTTCCACAACATGAGCGGGCACTACAAGTACTTGGTCATGCCGTACGGACTCTCTAATGCACCTAGGGTGTTCCAAGCTTTTATCAACGAAATATTCAAGGACCTCATCAACAACTATGTAATTACTTACATAGACAACATCCTGATCTACTCCACCTCCTATGGCAATCACATCCACCATGTTCGCACTGTACTCACCTGGCTGTTACAACGCAACTCTACGTAAAAGCTGAGAAGTGCGACTTTCATTAGGACACCATCACGTTCCTAAGATACATCATCTCACAGAGGGGAGTAAAGATGAACTCTAGCAAGGTGCAAGCAGTAATGGACTGGCCAGAGCCCACCACGATTAAGGACTTTCAGTGGTTCCTGGGGTTCGCAAATTTCTACCACAGATTCATTCGGAACTACAGCAGCATAGCCCACCCTCTGACCTCTCTCCTGCGGGGGAAACCTAAGCAGCTATACTGGATGGATCAGGCCAGGGTTGCCTTTGCACCTCTGAAAAGGAGCTTTATCACAGCTCCCATCCTCAGGCACCCTGACCCAAGCCTTCCATTTCATTGTCGAGGTAGATGCCTCCAGTTGCGGTATAGGGGCCATCCTGTGTCAGCGCCATGAGCATCCCAGGAAAGTAAATCCATGCGCTTACTTCTCCCAAAAACTGACCCCAGTGGAGGCAAACTATGATGTGGGGAACCGGGAGCTCTTGTCAATTAAGAAAGCACTAGAGGAGTGGCGACACTGGCTGGAGGGAGCATGACACCTATTCCTCGTACTAAGAGATCATCGCAATACGGAGTTTCTCAACGTCTGAATCCCCGTCAAGCCTGCTGGGCACTATTCTTCACAAAATTTCAGTTCTCAGTAATGTATTAGCCTGGAACTAAGAATGGCAAAACAGATGCTCTGTCTCGCTGTCATGACCCCATAAGCTCTCTGTCTCATCCAGAGCCTATTTTACCACCCTCAATCGTGCTTGCTCCCATTAGATGGAACCTTGTGGAGGAGATCCAATGAGTTCAAATCAACAAACCCCCACCTCTAGTCTGTCCTCCATTCAAGCTTTATGTGCCCACCTCACTTCACCCTTGTGTATTACAGTGGGTACACAAGTGTCAGGACCAGGTCTTGAACTCAGGTCTCGGGTGGGAAAGTCTTATTAGTTGCCACTGAGCCCCACACAGGAGATGAACCCAATAGTCAGACGCATTCTAAAGTTGCTTCCAAAGAGTTTATTGAGAAAAGAAACAGGGTAAAATAATTTAATGCAGTCACAAAACCAGAAGAGGATCCAGTCAAAAAGGAAGGAAGAAGTCCAAAAGGAGAATCCAAAAAATTCCAAAAACAAACTCAGGGAAATACTCCAAAAGGCACGGGAGAAAACTTGAGAACAAGAGCAACACTTAAGGCAGTGCAGTCACACAAACAGGAGAGTGTCCAGTCAGACAGAAAGCAAGAAATCCAAAAGGAGAATCAAAAGATCTGCAAACAAAAACTCAGGAAAAATCTTCCAAAAACAAACTCAGGAAAATACTCCAAAAGGCACAGGAGGAAACTTTAGAACAAGAGCAACACTTACAGCAGCAACTGGCTAGGGCGTCACAATAACCAAGCAAAGATACAGGGAAAGAGCACAGCTTAAATACACAGCACAGAACAAGACACATGTGAAATCAATAGAGCTGATTACTAAGGTGAAAATTATAGGCATGAGGGTCCAATGGCAACATCTAGTGGTCAAAATAACGCATTACAAAGCCTAAACTCTGACACACAAGGTGCCCAGTTTGGGCCACCTGGGCATTTGCCGTAACACAACCCTGATACAGAATAAGTTCTGGTGGCCCTCTTTGTCCCATGATGTGGAGGAATACATTGAGGAGTGTTCCACTTGTGCCCAGTCCAGGTCAAGCTGTCAACTCCCTACGGGGCTGCTGGAACCTCTGTCCATTCCCCAACGACCCTGGTCACACATGGCGGTTGATATTGGCACTGACCTTCCAGACTCGGAGGGCTACAACACTATCCTGACTGGTGCCATTAAAGGGGCCTTCCACAGCCATGAAAACAGCCAGAGTCTTGTTCAGTCAGGCTTTCCGGACCTATGGGCTCCGAGAGGCATCAAGTTCTGCACTCATCTTGGAGTTAAGGCGAGTCTCAGCTAGGGCTATCACCCAATGGACAGACTGAACATCTGAACCAAGAGATTTGCCGATGCTGAGATTTACATCAACCCTGTCATGTACCGCCTCCAGCTCCACCCATTGTACCGCAACTCCCCCACTTTCCCAGGTGTCTCTCCTCAAGCCAGCACACTCTCTCCATGATGACAACCTCACAAGCAATGAACCACCACATTCACTGGAAATGGGCAGGGCCCCAGCCTACCAGGTTCACACCCTCTTGAATTCCTGATGCCACAGGAACCATCTGCAATATCTGGTGGACTGGGAGGGATATGGCTCAGAGGAACGTTTGCCGTAGAACACCTGGAGGTGTTCCTACAGAGGGGGCTATGTAACATCTCACCTGGCATCAGACCACCAGAGAGAGCCCTTGCCTGAATTCTAGCACCACCAGAGAAGGAATGCTTCTGGGTTTATCAGACTCATAAGCAGCGTGCACGCTATGCTAGACACAAAGTATCTTTCCCTCATGATGTACCAAGCCATTTTTCTTGCTTTTGAGTTTACTGGATTATTGTGTATGACCCCTGCTTTGTTTATTGGCTTTCTGCGAGTTTGGTTTTGTGTTTATCAGTTGTTTGCCTGTATCTTGCTTTCCGGTTTTTGACTTCTTCCTGCACGTCTCGGCTTCTGATTATCCGCCTGATGTTTTGGATTAAAATAAAACTCTGCTTATAGATCCTAGATCATTAGGCATATCCTTACAACTCCTGAAATAATTCTGACCAATTTTGACCCACCAGCTCCAGCAGAAAGTTAACAAAACATGTCCACTTCTGCAGTCTGTTTTCCTTCTTTTTTTTGCCTGTAACAGAATCAGTTAATTTGATTATGAACTAAAATATATTTCCTAAAATATAATCAAATTAATAACATCTAACTACAGAAACTGTAACCAAGTTAATGTCTTTACAGAACAATATTGAATGAATGTTGTAAAGATTATCAGAATGAATTTTCAAAGACGACAATTCAGCCCATCCCACATGAGAGCAAATTTTTCTTTGGGACAATGAGCAACAAAGTTACACACCAATTGAAGAAAGGACAACTAATAATTTACAGTGCCAGCTGAGTAATAGCTTCATTCTATGAGGGTGCCTGTCTCACTTAAAGGGACCAACATTTTAATTGAAATGGAGCCTTGACAGGTATGGTGTTTAGGACATGGCCTTCAGTGTCATTACACATAATAATTTTTGTGCATTACGCATCTGACCATTTATGACTCATGCTGCTTTCCTGTTTAGTACTAAAGACAACCAGAGTTTTTTGAAAAATTATACCGGAGTTATTGTATCAGTGAATATATAATACCACTGGCTGATGTAAAGCAATAACCCTTGACTTAAAGGAGAAATTTACAAATAATTTACCCCCTTGTCAGTCAAAATGTTCATGTTTTTCTTTCTTCAGTCGTAAAGAAATGATGCTTTTTGAGGAAAACATTTCAGGATTTTTCTCCATATAGTGGACTTCAGTGGTGCAGATAGGTGAACTTCCAAAATGCAGTTTAAATGCAGCTTCAAAGGGCTCTAAACAATCCCAGCCGAGGAAGAAGGGTCTTATCATTTCATCTTATCAGTCATTTTCTTAGAAAAATAAAAAATTGTATACTTTTTAACCACAAAAGCTCGTCTAGCACCTGCTCTGGGATGGACGTCTATGACACTATGTACTACGTAATCATGTGGAAAGGTCAACTAAACATTTTTTGTTGCTACAATATTATGTGCCATTTGCTTTTGAAATTAATCTCTTCTTAGAGCCTTAGCTCTGTCTGTACACATGCCAATACAGTTATCCCAGGGAAGACCATCTGTGTTTCAAAAATCAAGTTTCAAAAATCTGTGCCCGTGTAGTTCTATGTGAAAAAATAAAGAACTTCAAAATCCTCAATAACCTTAGTTCCCCATGCTTTGAATTAAAATGGATAAAGACTAAAAGTTGGGATTGATTTCCCACATGAATCAACTCATCAACCTGCAGTGTATGTATGCAGTATGTTGCTCTCATTGTATCAGTTAGCTTCCATGTCAAGTGACATTTATGATATTCTCCTTGAAGCTGTTTTATCAAACAGCTGTAGTTTAGATACCTTCTTCCTTTGTTTGATTTACACCAAGCATACCTTGGCATATGGTCACTGTAGCTGCAATGTCATGACACAACATAGTAGGCCAATGGGGTACTGTCAGAAATAGCTGCCATCTTACCCATAGACTTTTATCTGCTGCTTAAACCAATTTTTGATTGGTTTTGATTTTAAAGTTTTCATGTTTTGCTTTCAAATGTCTTTTTACAAAAGCTGGCTTGGCCTTGTCATAGCCCATGCACATGAATGCTAATTTGCAGTTCATATTTGAAATTAATTACTGAACTTTTATCACGTTGAATATTTTTTTTAATTGCGCTTGGATATTGTTGCTCTTGTTAATTTCTTTTACCAAAAATCTGTCCACTTTAAAATTTTAAGGACTTCTAAAGAGGAGTCTTTTGAGCAACTAAATTAGCTAGCTAGTTAAATATATGTTATGTTAAACTCTCACATACTACCAATGAGGGACAATTGGGGTTAATCAGTCCAGTTACTGGCATGTTTTTGGGTGTGGGAGGAAACCGGTATTAGTAGCTGCACATGGACATATGAAGACATATTTCAAGGCAAAACCCTCTCTGTGTGTGTGTGTGTGTGTGTGTGTGTGTGTGTGTGTGTGTGTGTGTGTGCGCACGTGTGTGTGCGCAAGAATGTTTGATGAAAGTCTTTAACTGCAGGCTGAGAGATGACAGGTACAGAAAATGTCACAGATTTGATTGTGACTGCTTTTGTGTGAGATCAGGAAGTGATGCAAAAAAAAGAAACATTACTTTGACATTTGAGAGGCCTGAGATCCTACTACCCACAAACCCTATAAATCAGCAAAGCAGAAAATGTAACTGAAATATGCATTAAGCCTGGAAAAAGTCCTTTTGTTAAGCAGGCACTTCTAAGAAAAAAATCATTTTTGTGATACACATCAGTTAATCAGCTACCTGACAAAGTCAGATAGAATCAATTTTACACCCTGGATTTAAAGTATTAGCCCCGTCCATAAAAGCAGCATGGTCTACCTCTAAAATCCATGCAAAGGAAGTCATGGAAATCTGTGGTTCAAGGTTGTCTTTAGGAGTTGAGTAAGTATTTATACCATTCCTTAAGACTTCATTCTTAGGAAAAATAGAGAAAAAGTATCCATATTGCTATCCTATTTTGAAATCTTACAAATTTCTTAGGATCAACCATTGATATTTATGTTATCAACCTGATCTCATGAGAAATATGAATTTCAAAGACAAGAAGACAAGAGAAAGACAAGAGAAAAGAAACATGAGGCATTCACATAAAAGGATGGAAAAGGAAGAGATGAAAAGAAGAAAATAGGTAGTTGAGAAATCGTAATACTTCCCTCCCCTCTCCTACCTTTTCTTAACAATAAAGCTTAAGGTATGATTTAATATCCACCACTAATGAAACTTGAAAAGTATTGAAAAGGTCAAAGTAATAAAGCAGTGAAGAAATCCGGTCTGCTGGACATAATAATGATAGAATAATACTACATAATGATCACTAAAATATACACCTAACACTCTAATCATATAATCCTTCATAGTTTTGTGAAAGCAGTACTTATTATGATTACGTTTTAACTGTTAGTTTTGCTTTTTTTAATTAATTGAATCATAAATATCAAAATGAAACAAATCATTTGTTAACTGATTTAAATAATCTTAAATCCATTATTTAGATCTGCTTAGCATTGTACAGGTATTACCTGGCTGCTTGTACAGTATATAATCTATAATATCTACCATAGAAAACTGAAAATTCAGCATTTTTCAATGACACAGTCAAAGAAACCACACTGCTACTGGCAGAAAAGGCCAATTAAAAATTCAGAAATACAGACATGAATTACATTATTTTGTTGATTGAGGATAATAGGTTAACTATTTTACTAGAATGTCTTTCTTGAGGCTGTTATTACAGCTTCAACATAATACACAGGAGGATATTAACATCATATTAACTTTTTGTCTGTTAAATAGATACCAGTGATACCTCATTACTGCATTCTAAGCAGGAAATGTGGAGTCAAAGTAAACACCCAAGTTGGGCTCACTGATATTTTTAGAGGAGCAAATTCTAAATCTAAGTTTTTTTTCTCTGCAATGTGGAAAATGAGCAATTATGCACACACGCACACACACACACACACACACACACACACACACACACACACACACACACACTGACAGAATGAAGCGAGAAACTCATCAGAAACATTGTGAACACAATAATAGAAACATTATTTGTCCATTTTAAAACACATTCAGCTCCAAGCCATAACTACTGGGCTGTTTACATAACATGGATCTCAGTGACACACACACAGTATTTTATACAGTACTATAAGTCATAATCTGGGCCCTGCATAATAAAATGCTATATAATTGCAGGTTTATACAGCACTAAATATTGCTAATATGAAAAAGGGATATTGCTGACAGAAGCAACAGTAATCTAGCCATGGGGGTCACAGTCCAGTGACTTCTGTGCCGGTCCCAAGCCCGGATAAATAGAGAGGGTTGCGTCAGGAAGGGCATCCGGCATAAAACATTGCCAAATTTAACCATGTGAATCGTCAGTACTCTGAATTTCATACCGGCTCGGTCGAGGCACGGGTTAACAACGACCGCCATCACCTTGTTGACCTACAGGGCGCCGGTGGAAATTGGGCTACTGTTGGTCGAAGAAGTAGAGGAGGGAGGAGAGTGCGCAGACAGAGAGAGAAGAGGATAGGTAAGAGTGTAGGACTGAGAATAGGAACTCTGAATGTTGGTACTATGACAGGGAAAGGTAGAGAGCTGACTGGTATGATGGAGAGAAGGAAGGTGTATATACTGTGTGTACAGGAGACCAGGTGGAAGGGTAGCAAGGCTCGTAGTATAGGAGCAGGATTCAAGCTGTTTTATTATGGTGTGGATAGTAAGAGAAATGGGGTAGGTGTGGTCTTGAAGAAGGAGTTTGTGGGGAATGTTCTGGAGGTTAAGAGAGTGTCAAACAGGGTGATGAGTCTGAAGCTAGAGATTGAAGGGGTGATGTTGAATGTTGTTAGTGGTTATGCCCCACAGGTAGGTTGTGAGTTAGAGGAGAAAGAGAGATTCTGGAGTGAATTAGATGAGGTGAGAGAGTGGTGATAGGAGCGGATTTTAATGGACATGTTGGTGAGGGGAACAGAGGTGATGAGGAGGTGATGGGCAAGTTTGGAGTTAAGGAAAGGAACCTAGAAGGACAGATGGTAGTGGACTTTGCTAAGAGGATGGACATGGGTGTGGTTAACACTTATTTTCAGAAGAGGGAGGAGCATAGAGTGACTTACAAGAGTGGAGGTAGGAGCACACAGGTAGACTACATCCTATGTAGAAGAGTCAATCTGAAAGAGATTAGTGACTGTAAAGTGGTAGTGGGACAGAGTGTAGCCAGACAGCATAGGATGGTGGTGTGTAGGATGACTTTGATGGTCTGTAAGAAGAAGAGGTCAAAGATAGAGAAGAAAACCAAGTGGTGGAAGCTGAAAAAGGAGGAATGTTGTGAGGAATTTAGACAAAAGTTGAGGCATGCTCTGGGTGGTCAGGTAGTGCTGCCAGATGACTGGGAAACTACAGCAGAAGTGATCAGGGAGACAGGAAAAAAGGTGCTGGGTGTGTCATCTGGAAGGAGGAAAGAAGATAAGGAGACTTGGTGGTGGAATGAGGAAGTTCAGGATAGTGTCCAGAGGAAGAGGCTAGACAAGAAGAAGTGGGACATGGACAGGACTGAAGAGAATAGACAGGAATACAAGGAGTTACAGTGCAGAGTGAAGAGGGAGGTGTCTAAGGCCAAGCAAAAGGCATATGATGAGTTGTACACTAGGTTAGACACTAGAGAAGGAGAGAAGGACTTGTACAGGTTAGTTAGGCAGAGGGATCGAGATGGAAAGGATGTGCAACAAGTTAGAGTTATTAAGGATAGAGATGGAAGGGTGCTCACAAGTGAGGAGAGTGTATAGAGGAGATGGAAGGAGTACTTTGAGGAGCTGATGAATGAGGAAAATGAGAGGGAAAAAAGAGTAGAAGGGGTGAACTCTGTGGAACAGAAAGTAGATAAGATCAGAAACGATGAAGTCAGGAAGGCTTTGAAGAGGATGAAAAGTGGGAAGGCAGTTGGTCCTGACGACATCCCAGTGGAGGTCTGGAAGTGTCTGGGAGAGGCAGCAGTGGAATTTTTAACTAGTTTGTTCAACAGGGTTTTAAAGAGTGAGAGGATGCCTGAGGAATGGAGAAGAAGTGTTAGTGCCGATCTTTAAGAATAAGGGTGACGTACAGAGTTGCAGCAACTATAGGGGGATAAAGTTGATGAGCCATACAATGAAAATATGGGAAAGAGTAGTGGAAGCTAGGTTAAGGAAGGTAGTGGAAATTTGTGAGCAGCAGCATGGCTTCATGCCCAGAAAGAGCACAACAGATGCAATTTTTGCTCTGAGAATTTTGATGGAGAAGTATAGGGATGGTCAGAGGGAGTTGCACTGTCTGTCTGTATACTTGGAGAAAGTGTATGACAGGGTGCCAAGAGAAGAGCTGTGGTACTGTATGAGGAAGTCAGGAGTAGCAGAGAAGTATGTCAGAGTGGTGCAAAATATGTATGAGAGGAGCAGGACAGTGATGAGGTGTGCTGTAGGTCAGACAGAGGAGTTCAAAGTGGAGGTGGGACTGCATGAGGGATCGGCTCTGAGCCCTTTCCTGTTTGCTATGGTGATGGACCAGTTGTCAGAGGAGGTCAGACAGGAGTCTCCTTGGACAATGATGTTTGCAGATGACATTGTGATCTGTAGTGAGAGCAGGGAGAAGGTGGAGGAAAACCTGGAGAGGTGGAGGTTTGCACTGGAGAGAAGAGGAATGAAAGTCAGTCGTAGTAAGACTGAGTACATGTGTGTGAATGAAAGGGAGGGAAGTGGAACAGTAAGGTTACAGGGTGAAGAGGTGAAGAAGGTACAGGAGTTTAGTACTTGGGGTCAACAGTCCAAAGTAATGGAGAGTGTGGTAAAGAGGTAAAGAAGCGAGTGCAGGCAGGTTGGAATGGGTGGAGAAAGGTGTCGGGAGTTCTGTGTGATAGGAAAATATCAGCGAGAATCAAGGGGAAGGTGTACAGGACAGTGGTGAGACCGGCCATGCTGTATGGTTTAGAGACAGTGTCACTGAGGAAGAGACAGGAGTCAGAGCTAGAGGTAGTAGAGCTGAAGATGTTGAGGTTCTCTTTGGGAGTGACAAGATTAGACAGGATTAGGAACGAGTACATCAGAGGGACAGCTCATGTTGGACCTATGGGGGACAAAGTTAGGGAGACCAGATTAAGATGGTTTGGACATGTTCAGAGGAGGGAGAGTGAGTATATTGGTAGGAGAATGTTGGTCATGGAGCTGCCAGGCAAGAGGCAAACAGGAAGGCCAAAGAGGAGGTATATGGATGGAATAAATGAGGATATGAAGCTAGTGGGTGCAAGTGTTGAGGATGCAGAAGATAGGGATAGGTGGAGAGAGATGATTCGCTGTGGCGACCCCTAAAGGGAAAAACCGAAAGAAGAAGAAGAAGCTGACAGAAGCAACAGTACTATAATGCAGTATATTTTGGGAAAATCTCAATTGCATTTGCTATATCACTGGATTATCAGAGTTATGAAAACTTTCAATAAAGCTTCACTGTGCTGCAGCTTTAAATCATTATATTATTATTATTATTGTTATTATTATTATTATTATTATTATTGTTGTTGTTGTTTTGTTGCTATTATTATTATTATTATTATTATTATTATTATTATTATTATTATTATTATTATTTATTTATTTTTAAATTGCACCTCATAGGTTATTCAAACAGTAGCACATATGATCCTTACATACAATATTAAATAAACATATATGTACAAAATTCCCAATGTAGTTGATTAGCCAAGACATGTTGAGTGTCATGCTTAATGTTTGCTTCTTTAGTTTTGAAAGAAAGCTATGACTTAAACAAGTATGGGAAGCTTATACTCACCAGTTTTGCACTTTGAAACTTGTATGGGTACATAATCATACATTCACCTTCAAAAACATAATGATGAAGTTCTGGCACAATTGTTTTTAGAACTTACAAAATTGATTGAAATAAGAAACATAAGTTAAAACTATTTGTTTACTTAGGAGTTTCATTTCAATTTTAGATTAGATTCTTTATTTATAGTAAAATAATGATTTTCAGCATAAACAAAGCATTTTGAATGATTAAAGTGTGTAGAATTTTCTTTTTAGTTTACATAGGCCTACTGTTTATTTTTAATAGCCACAAATTTAAAGTTGAGGCATTTCTTTGTCATATACTGTATGTACTAATAAGTATTCATAAATTTAGTATTTAGTAGTAAATAATATGTTCTATAGTGTATAAATTTCAAATTCAATGTTCATCTATAGCAATCTTACGTACTTTAAATTTCATAATATATTTTCAATTAGATCGTTAGTGTTCTCTGTTGTCCCTTTCATGACTGTATTATTTTTAATTGCTTTAAAAATTGAAAGGAAAGGTAAGGAAGCAACAGGCAAAACCTGAAAACTCACTAAACTTTATTACAGATTAAACATATATCCAACAGATGAGCTACTGTTGATCAAATTGCTAAAAACGTTAATGCTGGCTCTGATAGAAAGGTGTCAGTATACACAGTGCATCACAGTTTGTTGCATATGGGGATGCATAGCCATAGACCAGTCAGGGTGCCCATGCTGGCCCCTGTGCACTGCTGAAAGCTGCATGAGAGCATTAGAACAGGACCATGGAGCAACGGAAGAAAGTGGTCTGGTCTGATGAATCACATTTTCTTCTACATCATGTGGATGGCCGGGTGCGTGTGCATCGCTTACCTGGGGAACACATGGCACCAGGATGCACTATGGGAAGAAGACAAGACAAGAAGACAAGCCGGCAGAGGCAGTGTCATGCTTTAGGCAATGTTTTGCTGGGAATCCTTGGGTTTTGCCATCCATGTGGATGTTACTTTGGCATGTACCACATACCTAAGCAGACCATGCACACTCTTTCATTATTCCCTGATGGCTGTGGCCTCTTTCAGCAGGATAATGCACCATGCCACAAAGCAAAAATGGTTTGATGAGCACAACAAGTTTGAGGTGTTGACTTGGCATTCAAATTCACTAGATCTCAATCATTCCAACATCACTATTTCTACATGGCAAATATTTTACTAGTAGTTGTAGTAGAGTAATACAAAACCAACAGACCCAACAGTAATGACATGCATGTTGCTGATTCTGTGTAATTGAATCATTAATTGAAAAGGGTGTGGAGTGAAAAATCTGTTGTCAAACAAGTGTCCCTTATTTAAGGATGAAGGCAACAAATGTTGTACTGTGCATTTCTCTCTGAAAATCGGAGTAAAATGGGTTGTTTCAGACATTGTTCAGAAGGACAGCGTACTTTGATTAAAAAGTTTATTAGAGAGGGGAAACATATAAAGAAGTCCAGAAAATGATAGGCAGTTCAGCTAAAATGATATAAAATGCTTTAAAATGGCAAATGAAACCAGAAACTCAAGAAAACAGAAAACTACCATTCGAATGGATTGAAGAATAGCCAAAATGACAAAGACTCAGCCAATGATCAGCTCCAGGGTGATCAAAGAAAGTCTAAAGTTACCTGTGAGTACTGTAACAATTAGAAGACGTCTATTTCAAGCCAAGCTATCGGCAAGAAGCCCCCACAAAGCCCCACTGTTGAAAAAACGACACGTGCTGAAGAGGTTACAATTTGCCAAAGAACACATTGACTGGCCTAAAGAGAAATATTTTGTGGACTGATGAAAGCAAGATTGCTCTTTTTGGGACTAGGGGCTACAGACAGTTTGTCAGACGACCCACAAACACTAAATTCAAGCCACAGTACACTGTGAAGATTGAAGCATGGTGGCACAAGCATCATGATATGGGGATGTTTCTCATACTACGGTGTTGGGCCTATTTATCGCATTCCAGAGATCATGGATCAGTTTGAGTACATTAAAATACTTACAGAGGTCATGTTGCCTTATGCCGAAGAGGAAATGCCCTTGAAATGGGTGTTTCAGCAAGACAACGAATCCAAACACACCAATAAGCGAGCAGAATCTTGGTTCCAGACCAACAAGATTAACGTTATGGAGTGGCCAGCCCAATCCCCGGACCTTAATCCAATAGAAAACTTGTGGGGTGACATCAAAAATGCTGTTTCTGAGGCAAAACCGAAAAATGCAGAGGAATTGTGGTGTGTAGTGCAGTTGTCCTGGGCTGAAATACCTGTTCACAGGTGCCTGAAGTTGGTCGACACCATGCAACAGCAGCTTTCAGAAATTGTGGTTATACAACTAAATATTAGTTCAGTGATTTACAAGTAAGCTAAATTGAGCATTTTTTAGTAAATACAGTAAATGTTTGGCTTTGTAAAGAAACATGCAGCCACTACCTTTTTTTTGATCAGCCTAATATTCTTTTTTCTTCACTTTCTGTACAGTAATAACATATTTAATACATTTTTCTTCATGTTTTGATTTGAATGTGAATGATTTGAATGAACTGAATGTGCAGTGTACCAATGCATTTGCATGTATTGAAATAAAAATTATTATAAGGATATTGAGCTTTCCTCACTTTTTTAACACACTGCTATTATTTTGAACACAACTCTACATAGCATGCTTGGTTCACTTGCTACATCTGGGCTAGGCTAGGGTGGATTTTTTTTCAAAGCAATTAAATCAACTTGATGTTCACCTGTAAGCAGAACAAGAATACGTTTCTCAGGCTTCCTCAGATTGAATGTTTTGGTGCACATACAGTGGGGCAAAAAAGTATTTAGTCAGCCACCAATTGTGCAAGTTCTCCCACTTAAAAAGTTGAGAGAGGCCTGTAATTTTCATCATAGGTACACTTCAACTATGAGAGACAGAATGAGAAAAAAAAATCCAGAAAATCACATCGTCTGGTTTTTAAAGAATTTATTTGCAAATTATGGTGGAAAATAAGTATTTGGTCACCTACAAAAAAGCAAGATTTCTGGCTCTCAAAGACCTGTAACTTCTTCTTTAAGAGGCTCCTCTGTCCTCCACTCATTACCTGTATTAATGGCACCTGTTTGAACTCGTTATCAGTATAAAAGACACCTGTCCACAACCTCAAACAGTCAGACTCCAAACTCCACTATGGCCAAGACCAAAGAGCTGTCAAAGGACACCAGAAACAAAATTGTAGACCTGCACCAGGCTGGGAAGACTGAATCTGCAATAGGTAAGCAGCTTGGTGTGAAGAAATCAACTGTGGGAGCAATTATTAGAAAATGGAAGACATATAAGACCACTGATAATCTCCCTCGATCTGGGGCTCCACGCAAGATCTCACCCCGTGGGGTCAAAATGATCACAAGAAGGTGAGCAAAAATCCCAGAACCACACGGGGGGACCTAGTGAATGACATGCAGAGAGCTGGGACCAAAGTAACAAAGGCTACCATCAGTAACACACTATGCCACCAGGGACCCAAATCCTGCAGTGCCAGACGTGTCCCCCTGCTTAAGCCAGTACATGTCCGGGCCCGTCTGAAGTTTGCTAGAGAGCATTTGGATGATCCAGAAGAGGATTGGGAGAATGTCATATGGTCAGATGAAACCAAAATAGAACTTTTTGGTAAAAACTCAACTTGTCGTGTTTGGAGGAGAAAGAATGTTGAGTTGCATCCAAAGAACACCATACCTACTGTGAAGCATGGGGGTGGAATCATCATGCTTTGGGGCTGTTTTTCCACAAAGGAACCAGGACGACTGATCCATGTAAAGGAAAGAATGAATGGGGCCATGTATAATGAGATTTTGAGTAAAAACCTCCTTCCATCAGCAAGAGCATTGAAGATGAAACGTGGCTGGGTCTTTCAGCATGACAATGATCCCAAACACACCGCCCGGGCAAAGAAGGAGTGGCTTCGTAAGAAGAATTTCAAGGTCCTGGAGTGGCCTAGCCAGTCTCCAGATCTCAACCCCATAGAAAATCTTTGGAGGGAGTTGAAAATCTGTGTTGCCCAGCGACAGCCCCAAAACATCACTGCTCTAGAGGAGATCTGCATGGAGGAATGGGACAAACTACCAGCAACAGTGTGTAAAAACCTTGTGGCGACTTACAGAAAACGTTTGACCTCTGTCATTACCAACAAAAGGTATATAATAAAGTATTGAGATGAACTTTTGTTATTGACCAAATACTTATTTTCCACCATAACTTGCAAATAAATTCTTTAAAAATCAGACAATGTGATTTTCTGGATTTTTTTTTTCTCATTCTGTCTCTCATAGTTGAAGTGTACCTATGATGAAAATTACAGGCCTCTCTCATCTTTTTAAGTGGGAGAACTTGCACAATTGATGGCTGACTAAATACTTTTTGCCCCACTGTATTTGCTGTTATATCACCTGCCTAAAGAAGGCTCAGCATTTCGGACCTTACTGTACATTGAT
Source organism: Hemibagrus guttatus (assembly GCA_033459395.1). Taxonomy (NCBI): domain Eukaryota; kingdom Metazoa; phylum Chordata; class Actinopteri; order Siluriformes; family Bagridae; genus Hemibagrus; species Hemibagrus guttatus. The sequence goes on from JAUCMX010000004.1 coordinate 21,602,959, forward strand.
ACTTTTAGGTTTTGGCTTCAGAGCACTGAGCTCTTCTCTTTTTTTTCTCTTTTGTTAAAGCAAATGCCTGGAAAAAGGGGAAAAATCCAGTGAGAGTAACCTGAGCTTTGATCAGCACACTCAGTGGAGCATCTTGGGACAAGTCGGGCAAAGCCTCACAGATCCCCATTATCCAGTCACTTGAGTTGTGGAGGGATGCTAAGCTCATTAATATTTAATGTCTGCAGATAAATTATTAATATATGATATTTCATTCCTTCTACAGTGAGAAAGATCTAGTAGCATGGAATTTTTTCCCACCAATCTTTGCTTTTGTTCATCATTTTTGTCATCTTTTAGTATTTGGAGCACATAAATTACAGTATTTGAGATTCTGTTGAGTGTTGAGATTTTTTCCAGAAGGAATATTTACATTTTCCCCACAGTTCCTTTAAAGAGCATGAAAAGATCTTTAATCTCACTTTGTGTATTTGTAGTGCATATATTGTGTTCATGCCGGGAATGTGAATAAACATTTTGAAAGGTGACTGGTCTTAAACACTTGAATCTTCAATCTTCTCTCCATTAACTTTAACAATTTGTTTTGCTCTTTTAGTGCACACATATTGTACAATATGTCAATTTTCAGCTTAACAAGGTAACATTCAACATTAATAATTGATAATTGTGATGATTTGACCCCACACCCCCCTGTGACTTTTGCACAACACCCTTTATTTGCTTTGACAATTATGATTAATTATTGTTCAATCAATTAGTGGACAGTGGCTGGTAGGAGCAAATGCAAAATAAGTTGCAAGTTACATTATTCAGATGATGCATCATGACAACATTTGCATGCTATCTGAGGAGCTTTCTGCATGAGGCTCCATTTCTATCAATACAGTTTATCATCAAAAAGGCATGAAAATGGCTTGGGGAATTTAAACTTAAGCTAAAGCCACACAATTAAATAGAGGGATGTCTATGAGCAAATATAATTAAATAAATAAATAAATAAATAAATAATATAATATAATATTGATTTGGTACTAGCATGTTTGCCTCACACCTCCAGGGTTGGGGGTTCGATTCCTGCCTCCGCCATGTGTGTGTGGAGTTTGCATGTTCTCCCCGTGCCTCGGGGGTTTTCTCCGGGTACTCCGGTTTCCTCCCCCGGTCCAAAGACATGCATTGTAGGTTGATTGGCATCTCTAAATTGTCCGTAGTGTGTGATTGCATGAGGGAATGAGAGTGTGTGTGCCCTGCGATGGGTTGGCACTCCATCCAGGGTGTATCCTGCCTTGATGCCCAATGACGCCTGAGATAGGCACAGGCTCCCCGTGACCCGAGTATAGTTCGGATAAGCGGCAGACAATGAATGAATGAATGATTTGGTACTCTTTTTTCTTCAATTTCTCTTTTCTCTAAATCTCTGGATATCTTTTTTTTATGTCTCTCCGGGGTACAGGTATTTGATGATGATGTGAGAAGTGAATGAAAAAGACATCCAGACCCAGCAGTAACCTAATCGAATGTACTGACCTTTCATCTCCTCCTCTCTTCTTTTCATCCTCTCAGGGCTGCTTATTTCATTCATCATGGCCAAACTGGACACCTGGAGCTGTCTCTGCCCGTTCTAATCTAGCTCCTTGTATGTACATATATATATGTGTGTGTGTGTGAGTGTGTGTGAGAGAGAGAGAGAGAGAGAGAGAATACAATCAACATCATTTCAATATTCTTAGAGGCATTTTGCAAAAAAGGAAAAAAGTGGCAAACAGCAGATAGCCACCACAACTTATCTAAATAATTTCAGCTGAAATTGAGTACTAATTCACTAAAATGTTTGCTTTAATGCAGTAAACATCCAATTTGCACAATCAGAATAAATCCCTTCTTTATTTTATGCTGATGCTAAAGTTTCAGTAGAAAGAAGAAACAATAGCTGGGCTGCAGTAATGGCTGAATTTTTTTTTTTGAAAAGGCCATCAGTGCATGTCTATCAGTATTCTTTACTACATTAAAATGAAATGACCTGTTTTTGTGCCCTGATTTCTGAATTAAAACTTTCTTGGCAAACAGACCTAGAAATGACCAAGAAATTTCTGAAACCAATGCAAATAATCAAAAAGAACTTTATACTTATTATTCAGCTACAATATTTACAAAGTAAAATAATAAAATTAAAAGCTATACTCCAGCAATTGACTGGTGCTGATAAGCTTAAGTTTTAACTCTGTCAGTCATATTATTAACATTTTAGTGAATGGCAGTTGGTTATGAGGCCATACTGTGGCATTTTGCACTGGGCATAATCCTGGGTTAATGTTTTTAAAACTTTGCATTCAACCCCTGGTAGAGACATATTTCATTCTGGTAATTTAAAATTGGGGTAAGCAACGCTGTTTAACCAGGACAAGGAAGCCCTGTACACTTGCTTTAGCATAATAGGTGTTACTTAGAAAAGCTGCACAAGAGAAAAATGAGTGGAAAAGCATTTTCAGGATTATGAGTTATTCATTATTAAGTAGTAAATTTAAAACTTAAATTAGTGGTAAACTGGCCAAAAAAAATCACTTGTAGTTATTGTAGTGTATTTTCACTTTGTAAGAAAATCTAGCCATGGGGGTCACAGTCCAGTGACTTCTGTGCCGGTCCCAAGCCCGGATAAATAGAGAGGGTTGCGTCAGGAAGGGCATCCGGCGTAAAACATTGCCAAATTTAACCATGCGAATCGTCAGTACGAATTTCATACCGGATCGGTCGAGGCCCGGGTTAACAACGACCGCCATCGGCGCCGTTGACCTACAGGGCGCCGGTGGAAATTGGGCTACTGTTGGTCGAAGAAGTAGAGGAGGGAGGAGAGTGCGCAGACAGAGAGAGAAGAGGAAAGGTAAGAGTGTAGGACTGAGAATAGGAACTCTGAATGTTGGTACTATGACAGGGAAAGGTAGAGAGCTGGCTGATGTGATGGAGAGAAGGAAGGTGGATATACTGTGTGTACAGGAGACCAGGTGGAAGGGGAGCAAGGCTCGTAGTATAGGAGCAGGATTCAAGCTGTTTTATTATGGTGTGGATAGTAAGAGAAATGGGGTAGGTGTGGTCCTGAAGGAGGAGTTTGTGAGGAATGTCCTGGAGGTGAAGAGAGTGTCAGACAGGGTGATGAGTCTGAAGTTAGAGATTGAAGGGGTGATGTTGAATGTTGTTAGTGGTTATGCCCCACAGGTAGGTTGTGAGTTGGAGGAGAAAGAGAGATTCTGGAGTGAATTAGATGAGGTGATGGAGAGTATTCCCACGGGTGAGAGAGTGGTGATAGGAGCGGATTTTAATGGACATGTTGGTGAGGGGAACACAGGTGATGAGGAGGTGATGGGCAAGTTTGGAGTTAAGGAAAGGAACCTTGAAGGACAGATGGTAGTAGACTTTGCTAAGAGGATGGACATGGGTGTGGTTAACACTTATTTTCAGAAGAGGGAGGAGCATAGAGTGACTTACAAGAGTGGAGGTAGGAGCACACAGGTAGACTACATCCTATGTAGAAGAGGCAATCTGAAAGAGATTAGTGACTGTAAAGTGGTAGTGGGAGAGAGTGTAGCCAGACAGCATAGGATGGTGGTGTGTAGGATGACTCTGATGGTCTGTAAGAAGAAGAGGTCAGAGATAGAGAAGAAAACCAAGTGGTGGAAGCTGAAAAAGGAGGAATGTTGTGAGGAATTTAGACAGAAGTTGAGGCAGGCTCTGGGTGGTCAGGTAGTGCTGCCAGATGACTGGGAAACTACAGCAGAAGTGATCAGGGAGACAGGGAGAAAGGTGCTGGGTGTGTCATCTGGAAGGAGGAAAGAAGATAAGGAGACTTGGTGGTGGAATGAGGAAGTTCAGGATAGTATCCAGAGGAAGAGGTTAGCCAAGAAGAAGTGGGACATGGACAGGACTGAAGAGAATAGACAGGAATACAAGGAGTTACAGCGCAGAGTGAAGAGGGAGGTGTCTAAGGCCAAGCAGAAGGCATATGACGAGTTGTACACTAGGTTAGACACTAGAGAAGGAGAGAAGGACTTGTACAGGTTAGCTAGGCAGAGGGATCGAGATGGGAAGGATGTGCAGCAAGTTAGAGTTATTAAGGATAGAGATGGAAGGGTGCTCACAAGTGAGGAGAGTGTACAGAGGAGATGGAAGGAATACTTTGAGGAGCTGATGAATGAGGAAAATGAGAGGGAAAAAAGAGTAGAAGGGGTGAACTCTGTGGAACAGAAAGTAGATAAGATTAGAAAGGATGAAGTCAGGAAGGCTTTGAAGAGGATGAACAGTGGGAAGGCAGTTGGTCCTGATGACATCCCGGTGGAGGTCTGGAAGTGTTTGGGAGAGGCTGCAGTGGAATTTTTAGCTAGTTTGTTCAACAGGGTTTTAGAGAGTGAGAGGATGCCTGAGGAATGGAGAAGAAGTGTGTTAGTGCCGATCTTTAAGAATAAGGGTGACGTGCAGAGTTGCAGTAACTATAGGGGGATAAAGTTGATGAGCCATACAATGAAGCTATGGGAAAGAGTAGTGGAAGCTAGGTTAAGGAAGGTTGTGGAAATTTGTGAGCAGCAGTATGGCTTCATGCCCAGAAAGAGCACAACAGATGCAATTTTTGCTCTGAGGATTTTGATGGAGAAGTATAGGGATGGTCAGAGGGAGTTGCACTGTGTGTTTGTAGACTTGGAGAAAGCGTATGACAGGGTGCCAAGAGAAGAGCTGTGGTACTGTATGAGGAAGTCAGGAGTAGCAGAGAAGTATGTCAGAGTGGTGCAGGACATGTATGAGAGGAGCAGGACAGTGGTGAGGTGTGCTGTAGGTCAGACAGAGGAGTTCAATGTGGAGGTGGGACTGCATCAGGGATCGGCTCTGAGCCCCTTCCTGTTTGCTATAGTGATGGACCAGTTGTCAGAGGAGGTCAGACAGGAGTCTCCTTGGACAATGATGTTTGCAGATGACATTGTGATCTGTAGTGAGAGCAGGGAGCAGGTGGAGGAAAACCTGGAGAGGTGGAGGTTTGCGCTGGAGAGAAGAGGGATGAAAGTCAGTCGTAGTAAGACTGAGTACATGTGTGTGAATGAAAGGGAGGGAAGTGGAACAGTAAGGTTACAGGGTGAAGAAGTGAAGAAGGTACAGGAGTTTAAGTACTTGGGGTCAACGGTCCAGAGTAATGGAGAGTGTGGGAAAGAGGTAAAGAAGCGAGTGCAGGCAGGTTGGAATGGGTGGAGAAAAGTGTCAGGAGTTCTGTGTGATCAGAAAATATCAGCGAGAATCAAGGGGAAGGTGTACAGGACAGTGGTGAGACCGGCCATGCTGTATGGTTTAGAGACAGTGTCACTGAAGAAGAGACAGGAGTCAGAGCTAGAGGTAGCAGAGCTGAAGATGTTGAGGTTCTCTTTGGGAGTGACAAGGTTGGACAGGATTAGGAACGAGTACATCAGAGGGACAGCTCATGTTGGACATTTGGGGAACAAAGTTAGGGAGGCCAGATTAAGATGGTTTGGACATGTTCAGAGGAGGGAGAGTGAGTATATTGGTAGGAGAATGTTGGACATGAAGCTGCCAGGCAGGAGGCAAAGAGGAAGGCCAAAGAGGAGGTATATGGATGGAATTAATGAGGATATGAAGCTAGTGGGTGCAAGGGTTGAGGATGCAGAAGATAGGGATAGGTGGAGAGAGATGATTCGCTGTGGCGACCCCTGAAGGGAGAAGCCGAAAGAAGAAGAAGATTTTCACTTTGTAAGAAATGAACTCTCAGTGAATTTACCTCAATTAGTTTGTGAACCAAAAGTAATGGTGTTCATTGTACAGAAGGACACATGACCTGTATTCTGTCCATAGCATGACAATACAGATTCAGATGAATGCAGTGTGAGATTGAAAGCTTTTATAAACAGTAATTCTTCTATAGTTGAATGCTTGTTGTAGAAAAGCTTTGGGACAGATTTGAATAGCCACAGAGAGAGAGAGAGAGAGAGAGAGAGAGAGAGAGAGAAGAATAGAGAAAGTGAGAGGAAGACCCTGGGAGAAATGATGGATGGAAAAGAAGGCAAATCAGGAAGTAAAAGACATAAAAAATACATAAAACTTTCAGATTAAAAAAGAACAGCAGTGTAGGTTTTAGCAAGAAAACAGGTATAAAAAAAACACAAAGGAAAAATAGCTATAGATTAGTGGAGAGTAAAAATAGGTAATGGAAAAATACCAAATGAATCAGAGAAAAAGAATGATAAACAGAATAGAAAATAAATAAGCAAAGACAGACACCAAGACTAAAATCAAAGAGCTGTTTGTCAGACCAAGCACAGCCAGGATTTCCTCATACCAATTACAAGCAAAATATTTTACAGCAGTGACTGCAGTGAGCATCACTCATAGAATTTCACCACCCTTCCTCCCTCACTCCCTCCCTCCCTCCCTCCCTTCCTTCCTTCCTTCCTTCCTTCCTTCCTTCCTCTTCTAGGTTGTAAACATAAGCTAAGTTAGAAAACATCAAAATCACTTAATTCACAATTAAATAATTTATTTGTGAGAAGATCCCCTTCCAATAAATAAAACTTGACTGTAATCAATCATTAAGATGAAACCCAGTGGTAAGAAATAACACAGTTCTTGAATAAAATAGTGTAAATGCAGAAAGTGATCTATAAAAAAGAGAAGGAAAAAAAAAAGAATGAAAGGAAATCAGCTTCAGCTCCCACTGTGATTGCTAATGATAAACAACTCGGCACTATGGTTATTTGTGCAGTATATATGAGTGAAAGAAGTATTTTGCTGACCATTAGGACTGGAAAAGAAATCAACAAAGGAAGCTGTCCGGGGAATGATAAACAGGAGTGGAAGTGTGTTGTGGTGATGAAAAGGTCCAGAGGAAAACACAGAGGTGTCCAATCCTCACCTTTAATTACAGCCTATAGTGGAACAGGCCTCTGAAAGCGAATACCTGTTTTTATCATGTACACAGTAAACAGACATACAGTGGTGTGAAAAAGTGTTGGCCCCCTTCCTGATTTCTTTGCATGTTTGTCACACTTTAATGTTTCAGATAATCATTCATTCATTGTCTACCGCTTATACTCGGGTCACGGGGGGGCCTGTGCCTATCTCAGGCGTCATTGGGCATCAAGGCAGGATACACCCTGGACGGAGTGCCAACCCATCGCAGGGCACACACACACTCTCATTCACTCACGCAATCACACTCTACGGACAATTTAGAGATGCCAATCAACCTACAATGCATGTTTTTGGACCGGGGGAGGAAACCGGAGTACCCAGAGGAAACCCCCAAGGCACGGGGGGAACATGCAAACTCCACACACACGGCGGAGGCAAGAATTGAACCCCCAACCCTGGAGGTGTGAGGCAAACGTGCTAACCACTAAGCCACCATGCCCCCTGTTTCAGATAATCAAACACATTTAAATATTAGTCAAAGATAACACAAGTAAACACATAATGCAGTTTTTAAATGAAGGTTTTTATTATTAAGGGAAAACAAAATCCAAAACTGCATGGCCCTGTGTGAAAAAGTGTTTGCTCCCTAAGCCTAATAACTGGTTGGGCCACCCTTAGAGGCAACAACTGCAATCAAGCGTTTTCGATATCTTGCAATGAGTCTGTTACAGTGCTGTGGAGGAATTTTGGCCCACTCATCTTTGCAGAATTGGTGTAATTCAGCCACATTGGAGGGTTTTTGCGCATGAACCACCTTTTTAAGGTCATGCCACAGCATCTCAATCGGATTGAGGTCACACCACTGTGTGACCATTGAGGTCACACATTACTTTTTCACACCACTGTAGGTGTGGGAGTCATTATGATTTAAGGCCAATAAACAATAAATATACAGGTGCATCTCAATAAATTAGAATGTCATGGAAAAGTTAATTTATTTCAGTAATTCAACTCAAATTGTGAAACTCGTGTATTAAATAAATTCAATGCACACAGACTGGAGTAGTTTAAGTCTTTGGTTCTTTTAATTGTGATGATTTGGGCTCAAATTTAACAAAAATCTCAACAAATTAGAATAATTAGATAGGGGTTCTGGAAAGTATGTTCATTTACTGCACATGCACTCAATACATGGTAGGGGCTCCTCTTGCTTTAATTACTGCCTCAATTTGGCGTGGCATGGAGGTGATCAGTTTGTGGCACTGCTGAGGTGGTATGGAAGCCCAGGTTTCTTTGACAGTGGCCTTCAGCTCCTCTGCATTTTTTGGTCTCTTGTTTCTCATTTTCCTCTTGACAATACCCCATAGATTCTCTATGGGGTTCAGGTCTGGTGAGTTTGCTGGCCAGTCAAGCACACCAACACCATGGTCATTTAACCAACTTTTGGTGCTTTTGGCAGTGTGGGCAGGTGCCAAATCCTGCTGAAAAATGAAATCAGCATCTTTAAAAAGCTGGTCAGCAGAAGGAAGCATGAAGTGCTCCAAAATTTCTTGGTAAATGGGTGCAATGACTTTGGTTTTCAAAAAACACAATGGACCAACACCAGCAGATGACATTGCATCCCAAATCATCACAGATTGTGGAAACTTAACACTGGACTATGAGCTTCTCCACCCTTCCTCCAGACTCTAGGACCTTGGTTTCCAAATGAAATACAAAACTTGCTTTCATCTGAAAAGAGGACTTTGGACCACTGGGCAACAGTCCAGTTCTTCTTCTCCTTAGCCCAGGTAAGACGCCACTGACGTTGTTTGTGGTTCAGGGGTGGCTTAACACAAGGAATACGACAACTGTTCAATGTCTGTGTGTGGTGGCTCTTGATGCCTTGACCCCAGCCTCAGTCCATTCCTTGTGAAGTTCACTCAAATTCTTGAATGGATTTTGCTTGACAATCCTCATAAGGCTGCGGTTCTCTCGGTTGGTTGTGCATCTTTTCCTTCCACTCAACTTTCTGTTAACACTCTGTGAACAGCCAGCTTCTTTGGCAATGAATGTTTGTGGCTTACCCTCCTTGTGAAGGGTGTCAATGATTGTCTTCTGGACAACTGTCAGATCAGCAGTCTTCCCCATGATTGTGTAGCCTAGTGAACCAAACTGAGAGACCATTTTGAAGGCTCAGGAAACCTTTGCAGGGGTTTTGAGTTGATTAGCTGATTGGCATGTCACCATAAAACTGTTAAATGTGAGCCAGAATCATCACAATTAAAAGAACCAAAGACTTAAACTACTTCAGTCTGTGTGCATTGAATTTATTTAATACACGAGCTTCACAATTTGAGTTGAATTACTGAAATAAATGAACTTTTCCACGACATTCTAATTTATTGAGATGCACCTGTACTTGGGAACAGTGGAGAGACCACAAGACACTTCTTCTTCATTAAACATTTTAGGAATGACAGCGTAAATTGCCAGAGATTCTTTGGTATATCTTGTATATCTTTTTTTCTTTTTACTTTTAAAAGGGAAAAAAATCAAACAGTTCTTTATACTCTGCAAGAGTATACATATAAAATACTGTTAATTAAACATGGGATGTGTACATAGGGACAGGTGCCAATTCAAAGTAAAAATCAAATGTCTTAGTAAGCTGATGGGCCACCACTTGCCATTAGAACAACTTAAATGTGCCATTTATAATTATTACCTCAGCTGGTGGTGGAAAGTAATAAAGGCCATAGTACATTGACCAGGCATAACATTATGACCACTGACAGGTGACGTGAATAATCCTCATCATAGCTCCTGTTAGTGGGTGGGATATATTAGACAGCAAGTAAACATTTTGTCCTCAAAGTTGATGTGTTAGAAGCAAGAAAAATGTGCAAGTGTAAGGATTTGAGCAAGTTTGAAAAGCGCCAAATTGTGATGGCTAGACGACTGAATCAGAGCATCTCCAAAACTGCAGCTCTTGTGGGGTGTTCCCAGTCTGCAGTGGTCAGTATCTATCAAAAGTGGTCCAGGGAAGGAACAGTGGTGAACCAGCGACAGGGTCATGGGTGGCCAAGGCTCATTAATGCACGTGGGGAGTCAAGGCTGGCCCATGTGGTCCGATCCAACAGACAATCTACCGTTGCTCAAATTGCTGAAGAAGTTAATGCTGGTTTTGATATAAAGGTGTCAGAATACACAGTGCATGATGGGTCAGGGCTGTTTTGGTAGCTAAAGGGGGACCAACACAATATTAGGCATAATGTCATAATGTTATGCTTGGTTGGTGTATATAGTACAGAATTTTCATACTCATTAAACAAATCAGTGACCGTAGGTGGCCTGTCAATTGTGACATTGTCATTCTTTGGAGAGACCACTTCCATCAGGATACATCATTCATCATTGAATAAAGAATTAATGTGACTTTATATTGATTTAAATAATAATAATAATAATAATAATAATAATTTAATAATAATAATAATAATAATAAATTTCCTCAAAGTAGACCAAAACCTTTCCAGTGAAATGCCCCCCAAAGCATAACTATTAATTATTTATTTTATTATTTTTTCCTTCTCTGTATATACAAATACCATGAAAAATCAAATACTTAGATGTAATAGCTTATGATAGCAAACTTTACAAAACATATTAAAAATTATACTTATACAAATTACACAAACTCTATAGGTGGTTTTCATTGTGACATCTGTAATAAATTATTTCGATCACTAGGCAAACACCATATGAACACATGATCTTGAATTCATTTGTATGATATTGTAGCAAGATACATATCACATGACACATCCAGGGCACCTGGTTTGAGCCACAGTTTTAGATTACTGTCCATGTGGTGGACACTACACTGAATATGAATGTGTGGTTGCATGGTGTCCCATTTGGGTTGAATTCTCCTGCCTTCCACCCATCTATATTAGCTCTGATCAAGAAATCTGTAAAAAAAAAAAAAAAAGAATGATATTGTATATGGCAATATAAAATGAGATTTTGAATATAGCTGTCATTATAATATGCAGTAAATAATAATAATAGTAAAAAAAAAATAATAATAATAATAATACAAAACGAATAGTGCAGCTCCTATTCTCTATTTGTATCTATTTAGAAACACATTATACAATGGGAATACTATATTAGTATTCAGTTACATCTCAATGTATGAAAATGCATTTTTCAAAATGTTGGTGTTGAGTTGCAAAAGATTCTTGGAAATTAGGTAAATTACCCCTAGACTAAATCCTATGAAGACCAATGTACAAGCCTTAGATTTTAGCACTATTAAATAGTGTGGATTTAGAAGTGCTTCAGAGATTTCACAGAACCATTAAAATTAGCAAAAGGTGGCAGCAGTGAGATAACAAAAACATGCACCAATAATTTCTGATTTCTGAATGTTCTGAAATCTGCTGTTGATAGATGATGCAGTTCTTGTGAAGATGATTCATGATTGGTCACTTTTTTTTTACTTAATTAGTAACCAAATACAACACAATTCTGTCTGACTGAGAACAATATCTTACACAAATCACAGTATTATTGGTTCTAACTTGTACATGTTCAGGAGAGCTGTGTCTCAGGCCATCAAAATATTTGTAATGGCACTGTTTTGGTGCCCTAAAAAGGCTGCCATTCATGGCAATACTGATATAAACTTAATTTATTGGGTATGCAATTAAGTTGTTCTACTTCTTTTAATGTAAAATATAAAAAGAACAGTATTCCTTCACCTTAGTTACTATTTGCATTTAACAGAAAATTTTATGGAATGTGTATTTCAGAGAATAGCATTTATGATAAATCATTTAAAAGTGGAAGAGCTGCTATTAATGCACATCTTATCTTCCATGAACACATGTTAGCAATTTTCTGGTCGATCTGTAGATATTTTACAAGTGAAAAGCTCAATATTTCAGCATGAGTGAACTACATTTTTGCCAGAGAACATAACAAGGACAATTTAAGCTGGATGGAATTGAGTTTGTGTGGGTTGAGAGACATTTTGGGAAGCCTACATGTATAGTATTTTGTGCTTTGTCAAACATTTCTTTAAAAAAATACACCAGAATTAAGAGATTATCAAACCAAAAGATGTACAATACCTAAACTTTAAGCACAATCTGACACAAAATAGAAAACAATTTTGTTCACAATCCAATATTACACTTTTATTATTAAACTAGTATAAATGATCAAGACCATGCAAAAAGTCCTGTTAGTGAGTATAACCTTACAGTTCTTATTCCAGTAACAATTTCCGTTTTAGTGTAGCTACTGAATTATCAAACGTATACACCGACCAGGCATAACATTGTGTCCGCCTGCCTAATATTGTGTTGGTCCCCCTTTAGCTGCCAAAACAGCCCTGACCCGTCATACACTGTGTATTCTGAAACCTTTCTATTAGAACCAGCATGAACTTCTTCAGCAATTTGAGCAACAGCAGCTTATCTGTTGGACCACACGGGCCAGCCTTTGATCTCCATGTGCATCATGGACATTATCTATTTACATATATATATACACACACATATATATACATATATATACACACACATATACACATATACACATATACACATATACACATACATACATACATATATATATATATATATACACATACATACATACATATATATATATATATATATATATATATATATATATATATACACACAGTGGGGCAAAAAAGTATTTAGTCAGCCACCAATTGTGCAAGTTCTCCCACTTAAAAAGATGACAGAGGCCTGTAATTTTTATCATAGGTACACTTCAACTATGAGAGACAGAATGAGAAAAAAAAAATCCAGAAAATCACATTGTCTGATTTTTAAAGAATTTATTTGCACGTTATGGTGGAAAATAAGTATTTGGTCAATAACAAAAGTTCATCTCAATACTTTGTTATATACCCTTTGTTGGCAATGACAGAGGTCAAACGTTTTCTGTAAGTCGCCACAAGGTTTTTACACACTGTTGCTGGTAGTTTGGCCCATTCCTCCATGCAGATCTCCTCTAGAGCAGTGATGTTTTGGGGCTGTTGCTGGGCAACACGGACTTTCAACTCCCTCCAAAGATTTTCTATGGGGTTGAGATCTGGAGACTGGCTAGGCCACTCCAGGACCTTGAAATGCTTCTTACGAAGCCACTCCTTTGTTGCCCGGGTGGTGTGTTTGGGATCATTGTCATGCTGAAAGACCCAGCCACGTTTCATCTTCAATGCCCTTGCTGATGGAAGGAGGTTTTTACTCAAAATCTCACGATACATAGCCCCATTCATTCTTTCCTTTACACGGATCAGTCGTCCTGGTCCCTTTGCAGAAAAACAGCCCCAAAGCATGATGTTTCCACCCCCATGCTTCACAGTAGGTATGGTGTTTTTTGGATGCAACTCAGCATTCTTTCTCCTCCAAACACTCTCCAAACACTCCAAACACTCCAAAGTTGATTTTTTACCAAAAAGTTCTATTTTGGTTTCATCTGACCATATGACATTCTCCCAATCCTCTTCTGGATCATCCAAATGCTCTCTTCAAACTTCAGACGGGCCCAGACATGTACTGGCTTAAGCAGGGGGACACGTCTGGCACTGCAGGATTTGAGTCCCTGGTGGCATAGTGTGTTACTGATGGTAGCCTTTGTTACTTTGGTCCCAGCTCTCTGCAGGTCATTCACTAGGTCCCCCCATGTGATTCTGGGATTTTTGCTCACCGTTCTTGTGATCATTTTGACCCCACGGGGTGAGATCTTGCGTGGAGCCCCAGATCGAGGGAGATTATCAGTGGTCTTGTATGTCTTCCATTTTCTAATAATTGCTCCCACAGTTGATTTCTTCACAATGAGTTGCTTACCTATTGCAGATTCAGTCTTCCCAGCCTGGTGCAGGTCTACAATTTTGTTTCTGGTGTCCTTTGACAGCTCTTTGGTCTTGGCCATAGTGGAGTTTGGAGTCTGACTGTTTGAGGTTGTGGACAGGTGTCTTTTATACTGATAACGAGTTCAAACAGGTGTCATTAATACAGGTAATGAGTGGAGGACAGAGGAGCCTCTTAAAGAAGAAGTTACAGGTCTGTGAGAGCCAGAAATCTTGCTTTTTTGTAGGTGACCAAATACTTATTTTCCACCATAACTCGCAAATAAATTCTTTAAAAATCAGACAATGTGATTTTCTGGATTTTTTTTTTCTCATTCTGTCTCTCATAGTTGAAGTGTACCTATGATGAAAATTACAGGCCTCTCTCAACTTTTTAAGTGGGAGAACTTGCACAATTGGTGGCTGACTAAATACTTTTTTGCCCCACTGTATATATATATATATATATATATATATATATATATATATATATACACACACATACACATACATATATACATATATATATATATATATATATATATATATATATATATATATATATATATATATATACACACACACATACACATACATATATATATACATACACACACACACACACACACACTAGGTCTCCCCATCAGAGCTTCAGACAAACTTACACAGCAACATAGAAATCAATGCAGATCCCACAGGGCTGGACACAGACCCTGAGAAATAGCACAGAAACAGAGTAGAGATCAAACAAGAGCACAAACTTTGTGTGTCACATCGCTGAGGGCTCACTGAGGATTCAGTTTGGCCTTTGTACACAGACATATTCGGAGATCCCTGATAAACACAAAGAAATAGCCCATAAATCCATAGTTGCCAAATATACATGCCGACTCATACTCAGACTGTCACTAACACAAAGGAAAATAACAGACAAACAGACAGGCCTACTGAAACACTAATAATACAGACTGACCCTGTTTCTTTTTATTAAAAGAGTTTTTGTTATATTAATCACACATTTTTTATTTGATATAATACTAATAACAAGGATCTGAGTAATAGCTGTTACAGATAATTTGTTACTGATAATGGCATCTTAACTATCACACACACACACACACACAAATCCATGGCACACCAATGGAGTAGCTGTTAAGTGAAACAAACACTTTGTTTCTTGACCTGCACATCATAGATGATCTCACCTGGACACTTTAAATGCCTCCTGTAGGAAAGCCCAGCAACTTCACTTCAGGTGAGTAAGAAAAGCAAACTTCCCAACTTCCATCTTCTCTCCCTACAGGGGGACAATGGAGAGTATACCAACCAGATATGTTTGGCATAAGGGAACTGCATTGTCAGACTGCAAGTTCCAACTTCAATTCAATTCAATTCAGTTTTATTGTCTCAAAGCAGCTTTACAGAACATAAGAAAAAGCAAACATACAAACAGACAGTTCTAGGTGTTAGACAAAATTATCCCAATTGAGCAAGCCTGAGGCGACTGAGGCTACTGTGGCAAGGAAAAACTCCCTTGGATGGTATGAGGAAGAAACCTTGTGAGGAACCAGACTCAAAGGGGAACCCATCCTCATTTGGGTGACACTGGAGAGTGTGATGTGAACAATGTCTTTTCTGCATTTATGTATAGTCAATTGTGTGATGCAGATACAGCATGTGTAGAATGTTATGTGTAAATTAATTAGTAGGTTGTTGTCGTCCACATAGGGTTGGTAGCATTGCTTTGAATACCCCAGTCCTTACAAAGCAGAAACCGGCTGGAGCTGGTCCATCTCTGGGTGCCACTGGAGCTGGCACAATCTCTATATGTCTCGGGACAGGTAGAAGAAGGGAAACAAATGGAAAGTAATTAGCATTGCTGCTGTTCATAATATGTGCAGGCGCTAGATGATGATAATGTGCATTTAATCAGACGTATTGAAGTAAAAGGTTAATCTAGCCATGGGAGTCACAGTCCAGTGACTTCTGTGCCGGTCCCAAGCCCGTATAAATAGAGAGGGATGCGTCAGGAAGGGCATCCGGCATAAAACATTGCCAAATTTAACCATGCGAATCATCAGTACTCTGAATTTCATACCGGATCGGTTGAGGCCCAGGTTAACAACGACCGCCTTCGGCGCCATTGACCTACAGGGCGCCGGTGGAAATTCGGCTACTGTTGGTCGAAGAAGTAGAGGAGGGAGGAGAGTGCACGGTCAGAGAGATAAGAGGAAAGGTAAGAGTGTAGGACTGAGAAAAGGAACTCTGAATGTTGGTACTATGACAGGGAAAGGTAGAGAGCTGGCTGATATGATGGAGAGACAGAAGGTGGATATACTGTGTGTACAGGAGACCAGGTGCAAGGCTCGTAGTATAGGAGCAGGATTCAAGCGGTTTTATTATGGTGTGGATAGTAAGAGAAATGGGGTAGGTGTGGTCCTGAAGGAGGAGTTTTTGAGGAATGTTCTGGAGGTAAAGAGAGTGTCAAACAGGGTGATGAGTCTGAAGTTAGAGACTGAAGGGGTGATGTTGAATGTTGTTAGTGGTTATGCCCCACAGGTAGGTTGAGAGTTAGAGGAGAAAGAGAGATTCTGGAGTGAATTAGATGAGGTGATAGAGAGTATTCCCACGGGTGAGAGAGTGGTGATAGGAGCGGATTTTAATGGACATGTTGGTGAGGGGAACACAAGTGATGAGGAGATGATGGGCAAGTTTGGAGTTAGGGAAAGGAACCTAGAAGGACAGATGGTAGTGGACTAAGAGGATGGACATGGTTGTGGTTAACACTTATTTTCAGAAGAGGGAGGAGCATAGAGTGACTTACAAGAGTGGAGGTAGGAGCACACAGGTAGACTACATCCTATGAACAAGAGGCAATCTGAAAGATTAGTGACTGTAAAGTGGTAGTGGGAGAGAGTGTAGCCAGACAGCATAGGATGGTGGTGTGTAGGATGACTTTGAGGGTCTGCAAGAAGAAGAAGTCAGAGATAGAGAAGAAAACCAAGTGGTGGAAGCTGAAAAAGGAGGAATGTTGTGAAGAATTTAGACAGAAGTTGAGGCAGGCTCTTGGTGGTCAGGTAGTGCTGCCAGATGACTGGGAAACTGCATCAGAAGTGCTGGCTGTGTCATCTGGAAGGAGGAAAGTAGATAAGGAGACTTGGTGGTGGAATGAGGAAGTTCAGGATAGTATCCAGAGGAAGTGGTTAGCCAAGAAGAAGTGGGACATGGACAGGACTGAAGACAATAGAGAGGAATACACTGTGTCTAAGGCCAAGTAGAAGGGATATGACGAGTTGTACACTAGGTTAGACACTAGAGAAGTAGAGAAGGACAGAAGGACTTGTACAGGTTAGCTAGGCAGAGGGATCAAGATGGGAAGGATGTGCATCAAGTTAGAGTTATTAAGGATAGAGATGAAAGGGTGTTCGCAAGTGAGGAGAGTGTACAGAGGAGATGGAAGAAGTACTTTGAAGAGCTGATGAATGAGGAAAATGAGCGGGAAAAAGAGAAGAAGGGGTGAACTCTGTGGAAAAGAAAGTAGATAAGATTAGAAAGGATGAAGTCAGGAAGGCTTTGAAGAGGATGAAAAGTGGAAAGGCAGTTGGTCCTGACAACATCCCGGTTGAAGTGTCTGGGAGAGGCAGCAGTGGAATTTTGAACTAGTTTGTTTAACAGGGTTTTAGGGAGTGAGAAGATGCCTGAGGAATGGAGAAGAAGTGTATTAGTGCCGATCCTTAAGAATAAGGGTGACGTGCAGAGTTGCAGCAACTATAGGGGGATAAAGTTGATGAGCCATACAATGAAGCTATGGGAAAGAGTAATTGAAGCTAGGTTAAGGAAGGTAGGGGAAATTTGTGAGCAGCAGTATGGCTCCATGCCCAGAAAGACCACAACAGATGCAATGTTTGCTCTGAGAATTTGGATGCAGAAGTACAGGGATGGTCAGAGGGAGTTGCACTGTGTGTTTGTAGACTTGGAGAAAGCGTATGACAGGGTGCCAAGAGAAGAGCTGTGGTACTGTATGAGGAAGTCAGGAATAGCAGAGAAGCATGTCAGAGTGGTGCAGGACATATATGAGAGGAGCAGGACAGTGGTGAGGTGTGCTGTAGGTCAGACAGAGGAGTTCAAAGTGGAGGTGGGACTGCATCAGGGATCGGCGCTGAGCCCCTTCCTGTTTGCTATGGTGATGGACCAGTTGTCAGAGGAGGTCAGACAGGAGTCTCCTTGGACAATGATGGTTGAAGATGGCATTGTGATCTGTAGTGAGAGCAGGGAGCAGGTGGAGGTTTTCGCTGGAGAGAAGAGGAATGAAAGTCAGTTGTAGTAAGACTGACTACATGTGTGTGAATGAAAGGGAGGGAAGTGGAACAGTAAGGTTACAGGATGAAGAGGTGAAGAAAGTACAGGAGTTTAAGTACTTGGGGTCAACAGTCCAGAGTAATGGAGAGTGTGGAACAGAGGTAAAGAAGCGAGTGCAGGCAGGTTGAACTTAGTGGAGAAAGGTGTCGGGAGTTCTGTATGATAGGAAAATATCAGCGAGAATCAAGGGAAAGGTGTAAAGGACAGTGGTGAGACCAGCCATGCTGTATGGTTTAAAGACAGTGTCACTGAGGAAGAGACAGGAGTCAGAGCTAGAGGTAGCAGAGCTTAAGATGTTGAGGTTCTCTTTGAGAGTGACAAGGTTGGACAGGATGTGGAACGAGTACATCAGAGGGACAGCTCATGTTGGAACATTTGGGGGACAAAGTTAGGGAGGTCAGATTAAGATAGTTTGGACATGTTCAGAGGAGGGAGAGTGAGTAGGAGAATGTTGGACATGGAGCTGCCAGGCAAGAGGCAAAGAGGAAGGCCAAAGAGGAGGTATATGGATGGAATAAATGAGGATATGAAGCTAGTGGGTGCAAGTGTTGAGGATGCAGAAGATAGGGATAGGTGGAGAGAGATGATTCGTTGTGGCGACCCCTGAATGGAAAAGCCGAAAGAAGAAGAAGAAGAATTGAAGTAAAAGGTTATCAGATGTATTAAATGTATGCCTGGGTAAAGAGATATGTCTTTAGTCTACGTTTAAACTGGGAGATTATGTCTGAGCCCCGAACACTGTCAGGAAGATTATTACAAAGCTTAGGAGCTAAATACAAAAACGCTCTACCCCCTTTTGTATACTTTGATATTCTGGGAATTACCAGAAGTCCGGAATTTTGAGATCTTAAGGAGCGTGATGGATTGTAATGTTTTAGAAGACTGGTACGTAAGTAGTGCTGGTTTATAATCAATTCTAAACTTAACAGGTAGCCAGTGCAGGGATGATAATATTGGGGTTCTATGATCATATTTCCTTGACTTGGTAAGAACTCTGGAGGCTGCATTCTGGACTAACTGTAGCTTGTTTATTGAAGATGCAGGACAAACACCTAGTAATGCATTACAATAGTCCAATCTGGAGGTCATGAACGCATGAACTAGCTTTTCTGCATCAGATAAGATAAAATGTTCCTAAGCTTGGCAATATTTCTGAGGTGGAAGAAGGCTGTTTTTGTAATACTGGAAATATGATTGTCAAAGGACAAATTGCTGTCTAATATTACGCCTTGGTCTTTCACTGTTGAGCTAGTAGTAATAGAACATCCTTCTAAGTACAAGTTGAATTGTGAGAGCTTTTGTGTACTGGCTTTTGGACCAATCAGTAGTATCTGTCTTATCAGGATTTAGTAATAGAAAATTATCAGTCATCCAGTTGGCTTCAGCTTGAGGTCACAAACAGATGGCCGGACATTCTCCTTCAGGATTTTTTGGTAGACAGCAGAATTCATGGTTCCATTTATTACAGCAAGTCTTCCAGGTCCTGAAGCAGCAAAACAGCCCCAGAACATCACACTACCACCACCATATTTTACTGTTGGTATGATGTTCTTTTTCTGAAATGTGGTGTTATTTTTACGCCAGACATAATGGGACACAGACCTTCCAAAAAGTTCAAGTTTTGTCTCGTCAGTCCACAGAGTATTTTCCCAAAAGTCTTGGGGATCATCAAGATGTTTTCTGGCAAAACGGAGACGAGCCATTATGTTCTTTTTGCTCAGCAGCGGTTTTCGTCTTGGAACTCTGCTATGCAAACCATTTTTGCCCAGTCTCTTTATGGTGGAGTCATGAACACTCACCTTAACTGAGGCAAGTGAGGCCTGCAGTTCTTTGGATGTTGTTGTGGGGTCTTTTGTGACCTCCTGGATGAGTTGTCGCTGCGCTCTTGCGGTTATTTTGGTCAGCCAGCCACCCCTGGGAAGGTTCTCCACTGTTCCATGTTTTCGCCATTTGTAGATAATGGCTCTCACTGTGGTTCGTGGCAGTCCCAAAGCTTTAGAAATGGCTTTGTAACCTTTTCCAGACTGATAGATCGGTAGGTTTGTGAGCTCAAGCTGAAGCGAACTTGGGTTCTGCAGCAGGACAATGATCCAAAACACACCAGCAAGTCTACCTCTGAATGGCTGAAGAAAAACAAAATGAAGACTTTGGAGTGGCCTAGTCAAAGTCCTGACCTCAATCCTATTGAGATGCTGTGGCATGACCTTAAAAAGGTGGTTCATGCTCGAAAACCCTCCAATGTGGCTGAATTACAACAATTCTGCACAGATGAGTGGGCCAAAATTCCTCCACAGCGCTGTAATAGACTCATTGAAAGTTATCGAAAAAGCTTGATTGCAGTTGTTGCTGCTAAGTCTGGCCCAACCAGTTATTAGGCTTAGGGGGCAAACACTTTTTCACACAGGGCTATGTAGTTTTGGATTTTGTTTTCCCTTAATAATAAAAACCTTCATTTAAAAACTGCATGATGTGTTTACTTGTGTTATCTTTGGCTAATATTTAAATGTGTTTGATTATCTGAAACATTAAAGTGTGACAAACATGCAAAAAAATAAGAAATCAGGAAGGGGGCCAACACTTTTTCACACCACTGTATGTAGTAGTGTCATACCTTGTTCATGTGTGTGTGACATTTGTTTTATTTTATCTAAGGTTGTGCATCTAGAATTGGTAATTTATTTAAATCCAGTTGTTAAAAAGCATAGAATTTGTGTGATTTTATTTTGTTTTTTACTTGATAAAAATGCTGTCAGAGCAGTGACTATGCTTGAGCAAGCTTTTTAAAACCATTGCATTCTGTTCCATCTCCAAAACCAAAAAAATAGCATGTCAGGTCAAATCACACAGCAGGTGATGATGATCACATTTTTTTACATTAACAGTTTGGCTCCCCCTGGAAAAACTTTGTTTTAAAGTGCATAAGTGTCTGTGGGAATGTGTCAGAACAAAACACACATATAAGGCAAAATAATAAAAGTGTCCAGCAAACAATTTTTGTTTTGCTGTTCTTCATGCAACAGTATCATTACTTCATTGTTGAAGTTTATTTGCTTAGACATTTTGCCCTTTGTCATTCCATTTGAAACACGCAGCAGCATGAGCAGGCTTCAATGCTTTTAAGCATTTTAAGAATTCTTTTTAAGAATTAAGTTTTTTTACAATATATGGAGATTTTAGGGTGTTTCTTTATGTAAATGAGCATGGCCATGCATGAGAAAATCAATTTAAAATGTGTGATTAATCATTAGCCCTTGCAAACAGCTGTGTGCACACACATACAATAACTGCCAATTTTCTTTTGCATAAGGATAGGTTCTACACACAAATTTAAATGTTTGTTTATGCAATCTTTAATAAATAAACCTGAACAAAATTTTCATGAGATCAAAAATATACACGTATTTTTGGGTAAATTGTCTGTAGTGATATTGTACAAATGTCTGTATTTATAGCTACAGACATTATCTGAATTTATATACAGTCAAATTCTACAATGTCTATTTGACCAGAGCACCATATGGAACTGGTGAAACTTGAGTTAGAGCGTTTCCTAAAGAGAAATATGCTATATTAAATTATCAACCAAAGCAGAAACCCAGTGGGAGTGAAATAAAACATGTAGTATGGCAGGTATGTGTTGGATGGGGCAAGACCAAGTACTGAACTTGAAAATTATCTGGTTTAAGTTTTTTAAATGATTAAGTCTTATTATTGATAGTTTTTTTTATTTTCAACCAGCTTAATGATGTAATGTTCATATTCACACATGGAATGTTGTAAATAGGAGCAAGAAATTAAGAAAGCACTTTTTTTTTTTTTTTACTGTGAATGATGTTTTATGATACCCCTTCTATCCTAAAGTAGATAGGCCCTGTGGAGTCAACCAAAAAATAAACTTCCCATCTGCTCATACCATTTCTCCTTCTTAAGCTTATTTCTAGGTTCTAGCATTTAGGATATGAGCAGACTGGTTGATGTAGATTTTTTTTTCTTTCAGGATTGGAGAAGCGCGAGCTGAAAATGGGATCCCCTATTGAAAGACTCTGTTGCACAGGGCTGAGCTTTTTTGTTATGTTAGAATCATTTTAGTGATGCACTTGTAACAGAGACATTTAGTAATATGCTAGCTCATGAAATCTGACATTGAAATTCCATGAATAGTAGTGTAAGGCTACAATGAGTTTCCTACTGTTACTTGAGTGTGTGTTCTGACTAATGATATATTTAGTGTACAGGCTCATAAGCCTTTTAGACTGTTCAGTGCTGGCCGTCCTTGCTTTCTTGGCTTCATAATTAGCACTCTGGCTCTTCCTCTCTGCTACATTAGCAATGTTCTCTGGAGCACTGCTAGTCCTTGTCACTCTCTAAGGGTGCAGGAATGATAATTATCACTTGTCTCAGCCAAGGCAGTTCCTGTTAATGGAGCGGAGGTCTGTATTGGTACATTGCTAACTAGGCCCTGGTCTGTTCATCCACCCTATAAAATATAATTAGGCCAGGTTTTCCTTTCTCTCAAAATTATTTTAAACTGGATAGCTCATTTCCTCTCTTTCTGTATCTTTCTTGGTGAGTAGAGAAAATTTCTGAAGTAATTAAGTCCACTTTCAGCTAGGCACATCATCTCCTCAACCTGGAGACAACATATACTTATGTTGGGGATTTTGTCAAAGAAGCCAACCATGGATATGCACTGAAAGAAAATGTGCTTCTGCAGTATAGAATAAAAATTACCCTGTGCACATGGGTGGTCATAGTGATTGGATGATGTTCTGGATCATTAACAAGATGACCATTTGTGAGAATAATGCTTTTTACTGTCAGGAATTTCACCTTCCCTAGTCCGGGCAGTGTGAAATCCCAATTTAGTTAACTTTGAGAACTGTAAAGCAATCCCTTCAGGCTATTTTGCTTTGGCTAATGAAGAATCAAAGTCAGCACTTGCTTTTAAGCCCAGTGTGAATGCAGAATTTATATTTTTCCGCAACTCAATCAGTGATGCCAAAATGTGAGCAGGAAAGAGCTGTAAGTTGCGGTCTACTCAGCTTTGTTTGTACTGTGTGCCATGCCCCTGCTGAGACACCCTGCCATTCTTGTCTCACCTGCCACTGCATAGCCTCCTGAATCAGGGTGAACATGTGGAGCAGGTAAATAAGCCGTGTGATTGATTCTGTGTTGTTGAGATTAGCAAAGGGAATGCAGACCGTACCTCAGCCGTACAGTGCCATGGTTATGTGCATGTTGAAGATGGTGGCCATTAATTCTAGTATAAGAGGTAATAAATCACAACACTCCTCTGGGCACTCACAGGCTCCTGTTGTAGTTGTACTTTTGGCTGTGTATGTGGGCTGGAAGCATGTGTTTGACTGTGTCAAATCTATATAGACCTAATTTTTATTTAGTTATATGTAGTATATTTTTCTAAAGCCACTTGTTGTCTCCGGTCAAATTGTGGACCTCTAGGCCATCATTATCCAAACCCTCTAGCTCAGCAAGACAGATCATACCTAAAAAGTTCAGACTCCCCATGGATGAAGTATGAAAACAGATAAGTTAAATAACAGGTAAGAAAATAAGTGAAAACAGATGTGACTACAAATGAGCAAAAGAACAGTGAAGTAAAAGTTTCGTAATTGCAAGAAGCACAAGTAAAAAGTAAATCCAAAGTAAATACTCCTATATACTGTCTGAAAGTGCAGTAGTAGTGAAAAAGGAAATGTTTTAATGCTTATTCTGCTTACTGCTAAAGAAACCCGTCTACCCTATTGACAAATCTTGCTGCATGAAGAATGTTAATCAGTCTGTTAATCTTCCATTAGAATTTTATAATGAAACTAGTGACAGCAGACCATTACCCCTGTATGAGGGCTTTCCTCACCAAACCATTGCGAAGAAGTCGGACTCATAAGAAATGTTCCAGAATGCCTTTTTATGCTTTAGCGTTATCATTTCAGGACTGATGGTGGAGTGCCTAGCCACTTTATGGACACAAGGACGCTTTCATGATTGTCCATCATGTCAGTTGTTACACTGCTCTCTCTCTCTCTCTCTTATACATGTTCCCACATTCTCTCTCTCTCTCTAGCTACATGTTACTCCCAAGATACAAGTTATTCTGATCTCTCCTGCCCTCTGGACCTGCTTGATCAGTCCTAATTCCCCACTTCTGCTTGAAGCTTTTGTCACCAGAAAAGCACTCACTGCTGCTGAGGATGGTCCCACATGGACAGCCTAAAGATCACCATGAGCTCACTGTGGAGGGTTACCACATGGACCCCCTAAAATGGCTATGGACTTCACTGTTCTTCACTGGATAGCCTAAAACTGTAACTGTTAACACTGTAACTTTCAACCACAAAAGGAACCAATGAAAAAAAAAAAAAAAAAAAAAAACTTAAAATTCTTTTTAACAGACATCTGTTCCATTTTTATCTAGAAGCTCTAAAACTCTACTGTACCATTGAAATGACTGTTCATGGTAAATCTTGTTTTACATTTGTAGCATTTGCTTATTTCATAAGCTTTTTTTCAAAAATAAACATACATTTAAATTTGTTAGTGGGTGCTGTATACATTTTGTAAATACCATGACCCACACACAAGAAACGTTATTTAAAAAAAATAAATAACTTTTTTTTATTTAAAAATAATAAATATATATATATATATATATATATATATATATATATATATATATATATATATATATATATATATATATATATATATATATATATATATATATATATAACACACACACACACACACACACACACTATATATATATATATATATATATATATATATATATATACACAGTGGGGCAAAAAAGTATTTAGTCAGCCATCAATTGTGCAAGTTCTCCCACTTAAAAAGATGAGAGAGGCCTGTAATTTTCATCATAGGTACACTTCAACTATGAGCGACTGAATGAGAAAAAAAAATCCAGAAAATCACATTGTCTGATTTTTAAAGAATTTATTTGCAAGTTATGGTGGAAAATAAGTATTTGGTCAATAACAAAAGTTCATCTCAATACTTTGTTATATACCCTTTTTTTGGCAATGACAGAGGTCGCCACAAGGTTTTTACACATTGTTGCTGGTAGTTTGGCCCATTCCTCCATGCAGATCTCCTCTAGAGCAGTGATGTTTTGGGGCTGTTGCTGGGCAACACGGATTTTCAACTCCCTCCAAAGATTTTCTATGGGGTTGAGATCTGGAGACTGGCTAGGCCACTCCAGGACCTTGAAATGCTTCTTACGAAGCCACTCCTTCGTTGCCCGGGCGGTGTGTTTGGGATCATTGTCATGCTGAAAGACCCAGCCACGTTTCATCTTCAATGCCCTTGCTGATGGAAGGAGGTTTTTACTCAAAATCTCATGATACATGGCCCCATTCATTCTTTCCTTTACACGGATCAGTCGTCCTGGTCCCTTTGCAGAAAAACAGCCCCAAAGCATGATGTTTCCACCCCCATGCTTCACAGTAGGTATGGTGTTCTTTGGATGCAACTCAGCATTCTTTCTCTTCCAAACACGACAAGTTGAGTTTTTACCAAAAAGTTCTATTTTGGTTTCATCTGACCATATGACATTCTCCCAATTCTCTTCTGGATCATCCAAATGCTCTCTAGCAAACTTCAGACGGGCCCGGACATGTACTGGCTTAAGCAGGGGGACACGTCTGGCACTGCAGGATTTGAGTCCCTGGCGGCGTAGTGTGTTACTGATGGTAGCCTTTGTTACTTTGGTCTCAGCTCTCTGCAGGTCATTCACTAGGTCACCCCATGTGGTTCTGGGATTTTTGCTCACCGTTCTTGTGATCATTTTGACCCCACAGGGTGAGATCTTGCGTGGAGCCCCAGATCGAGGGAGATTATCAGTGGTCTTGTATGTCTTCCATTTTCTAATAATTGCTCCCACAGTTGATTTCTTCACACCAAGCTGCTTACCTATTGCAGATTCAGTCTTCCCAGCCTGGTGCAGGTCTACAATTTTGTTTCTGGTGTCCTTTGACAGCTCTTTGGTCTTGGCCCTAGTGGAGTTTGGAGTCTGACTGTTTGAGGTTGTGGACAGGTGTATTTTATACTGATAACGAGTTCAAACAGGTGCCATTAATACAGGTACCGAGTGGAGGACAGAGGAGCCTCTTAAAGAAGAAGTTACAGGTCTGTGAGAGCCAGAAATCTTGCTTTTTTGTAGGTGACCAAATACTTATTTTCCACCATAATTTGCAAATAAATTCTTTAAAAATCAGACAAGGTGATTTTAGGGGGACAAGGTGATTTTAGGGGGGCACGGTGGCTTAGTGGTTAGCACGTTTGCCTCACACCTCCAGGGTTGGGGGTTCGATTCCCGCCTCCGCCGTGTGTGTGGAGTTTGCATGTTCTCCCCGTGCCTCGGGTGTTTCCTCCAGGTGCTCCGGTTTCCTCCCCCAGTCCAAAGACATGCATGGTAGGTTGATTGGCGTCTCTAAATTGTCCGTTGTGTGTGTGTGTGTGCCCGTGTGTGCCCTGCGATGGGTTGGCACTCCATCCAGGGTGTATCCTGCCTTGATGCCCTATGACACCTGAGATAGGCACAGGCTCCCTGTGACCAGAGTGTAGTTCGGATAAGCGGCAGACAATGTGATTTTCTGGATTTTTCTTTCTCATTCTGTCTCTCATAGTTGAATTGTACCTATGATGAAAATTACAGGCCTCTCTCATCTTTTTAAGTGGGAGAACTTGCACAATTGGTAGCTGACTAAATACTTTTTTGCCCCACTGTGTATATATATATATATATATATATATATATATATATATATATATATATATATAATATATATATATATATATATATATATATATTAGTTGTCAATAATATCCAGGTCATTTTCAATGATTTTAATTCAGTCAGTTTTATTCAGGCACAAAGTATAAAGCCATTCTCACTAAATCTTGGAAAAGTTCAGTAAATATAATTAATTTTGCATGGCAAGTAAATTTATTTTTAACCCGAAAAAAATACCTTTCACCCGAAAATTACATTATTGTAACCGTTTTAACCTAGTTAATTTTTTATTTTACTTTATTTAATTTTATTTATTTATTTATTTTTTTTTTTGGGGGGGGGGGGGGGGGGGGGGGTGATTATTTATGACATTTTTTCAGCAATGGAGAAGGGATACCAACAATCAGCCAGCAATGGGAAATTATATACCCCCATGTACAGCAGTATTGTAAGGAACTCTTGGTTGTCTTTTTGGATTTATTTGGATTGGATATCCATTCGCTTAAAATAATACAAATTCTCAAAATTGACCTGCACAAAGCAGAAAGAAAGCATAATCAATGTAAAGTACTGTTAAATAAACACTATTTCGATCCGTGTTCAATAACATCAAATCCTCCAAACTGATATTGGAAAATAAAATAAATCTGAATTATAAAAAAATATCCAAGCTTTTTCGTATGTTAATGAGACAGTAGGAGCGCAGAAAGTCACGTGACACTTCCGCATGTCCTAATTAGCATATCACAACAACAATTGATTCTCATATCAAGGTGAAACGTAAGGAAAAAGTAGCAGCTGCTTATCAAACCTACTACAACAGAAGTATAATACACATAGGTACAGAAATTACAAGGTGGAAGGAATTTAAATGCTATCTGCAATTGAAATAGGATGAAAACATGGCATCTTTGTTACTTGACAGGCAAGTTGGCTTCAAGCTATTTTGTTTCTGCTCACTCCCAATTTAGACTCATATGATAGAAAGTAAGAATAGACATTGACTTGAACTCTACATATGCTCTATGAGGCATATTTTTTTGTTCTGCCTGTAATGAGGCTATTCAAGGCACAATCTGCCGTATACTGTTTATGAGCTCGAATGCAATAAATAAAGTTTAAAATAATAAAGTTTGTGCATCGAGCCACTAACTTTGTTTGTT
This sequence comes from Hemibagrus guttatus, assembly GCA_033459395.1. NCBI lineage: Eukaryota > Metazoa > Chordata > Actinopteri > Siluriformes > Bagridae > Hemibagrus > Hemibagrus guttatus. The sequence goes on from JAUCMX010000004.1 coordinate 21,631,022, forward strand.
TATTGATTTAATGTTTTCAACTGTTTTCAAATGTTATCTGAGCATCAAACTTTTACTCACCGTGTTTGTGCTCTATTGGGAAATGCTTGACATGTTGTCTTTGATCGGCCACATACTTCATAATGGTGGTTGGGCGGGATATTCAAATAAATGAGCTTGTTTTTTTTAGGTGTACGTGTTTGTGTCATTGTTTTATATTTAAATTGCACATCAAAAAGACAAGTAATTATTGCTTTGCTCACTTATGTGAATTCATCAGTGAAAACCTGTTAAAGTAAGTGAAAAGTCAACCAAGCTCATTACATGATTTTGGGGGGAACAATGCCAATGGTAAATGGTCTAATATCAACTTATGCCCATAGACTGTTTACCCAGGTGACTACCCAGGTAAACAATCTTGCTGGTCATCTGGATTCTGATCTGGGACATAGCTACATGAGCTGTGTTTTACCTCCTATAGCTACTAGCATCTGTATATCATGAGGTTCATTATAATCATCATCGTCATCATCACCATAACCTGCATGCCCTGGAACATAATCAGGATCCTCCAAATTATCATCTTTACTGTCCTCTACTTTTATTTCTTCTGGCTGCATAGGAATCAAAGCTTTGCATTTTCCTTTACCATAGAACAGTTTAGTGTTCATCTTTCTTCTCCACTACAATAAGAAAAATAAAATACTACATAAAATAAAAGTTTGCTTGAATATATGTCTGCATGTGTTCATGTGTAAGTAACATTTATGGAAGTGTATTTAAAAATCCGATTAATTGGTTCATGATGATGTTTACTTGAACAAAATACATAATGTCCATCCTTATAATCCACTTGCAAATCCCCCTCTCATCACACATTGACCTGTGCTACCATCTGGCTATTTTTATCCTGTCATGCATGATTTGGGGAGATAATGGCAATACAATCATTTCTGTATTTCTCATTTTTTTTTTTTTTTTGTTTTTTTACTGTTTGCCATGCTAACAACATCATGCTTTGATCCCTTCCAACTTGATTTTTTGTTTGACCATATTACTTGATAACTTACCAGCAACTTTCTTCCTTTTGTGTGACTAATTAAGTTTGAAAACTGCTGTTGTCCCTTGAAAACTGAAAAGCCCTATTACCCCCATACCAAAAGCAGCCCATTACACCATACCAAGAGCAGACAAGGGGATGGGGCAGTAGACCTGAGGGAAAACTACTCTCTTATTTTCTCTCATTTCATTTTTTGACAGTGTCATGATTCTCCACCTCTCGCTTCATTGCTGAGCGGGCAGCACTGTGCTAAGCCGTGCTTTGTGTTTTGTTTTAGCCTTAGTTTGTTCCATGATTAGCTCTTGTGTTTTTGACCACAATTTATGTTCCCTGTTTTCACGTTCACCTGTCTAGCCTGTTAATATCTGTTTGCTGATTGCCCGACCTCTGTTTGTTTATTGAATTTTGATGTTGCCCTGTGTTTTGGATTGTTTCTCACCAGATTTAATAAACCTTGCTCCACATGCATTCGTATCCACCTCCATGTTTTAACTCCGCCTTGTGGCAGACATAGTGTTTCTCACTCAATATAAGGTCCAATGTATGGTAAAGACATCAGTTAAGGGGTCAAGAATTGTTTATAATGAATCTCTATCATTGAGCTTAAAGTTAAAGCCCAAATGATGCTCATTCTCATATTCCAGTTCATGTTGAGAAAATAACCACATTTTTACTATCTAGTAACTAAGTTAAGGTAAAGAATTTTCAACTATTTTTGCACTATAAAGAAGAAGATTTTTTTTCCTCAGGGAGTTTTTTCTATGCCACAATTACATCTGGCTTGCTCATTAGGGTAAAATTTAAAATGTTTGATTTCAATTGTTATATACAGATTTCTATAAAGCTTGCTCTGTGACAAAGTCCATAGTTAAAAGTGCTATAGAAATAAAAAAAAGTTACATTTTTCTTGACTGGTACTAAGGGGAGAAGCCAAAAGTAATCACAATTAAACAGAAAGCTTTACCAGAAGAGTGAAGGCTGTTATAACACATGCATATTGTAACATGTTAAAAAGTGGATATGGGTGTGTATAAAAAAAGCTTTCAACCAAAATTCTGGACATCCCACAATCTAACTATATAAGTCTGAGCCTGAAACACTGCCACCAGGAATGGCCAGAGTTGAAACAGAACAATTTACATTTTATGGGTGGTACTGTTCATGAAAGGAATGGAATAATTTTGTGTCTGTTTATTGAATTTGTAGTTTTGTTGATATATTATTGTACCAAGAAAAGTTTGCAGAATATTATTAAATACTATCAATGCATTTTAATAGTTTTAGTATGTTTTTTTAATAGTTTAATAGTAACACAGCTCATGAAAGACTGAAAAAGTGCTTGTCTGATGTTAGCATGAAAGTCAGTGGCAGGCTGAGATAGTAGAAAAAGAAATAGTGGTCTTTCAAGGTTGTTAGAGGTATCCTCCAGAAAAGCCAGTTATGCCATTCTACAACATACAGCTAATTGTAAACAGAACAATGTTTGGTATAATGAGAAGTCATGTCTAGATTAAACATGAAGAGAAACTGTTACGGGTGTAGGCCCTGTGTTGGGCCACTAGGGGGAGTTTACGGCAGGGGTTGTGTCATGTTGTGTTTTGTTATTGTTTTCGGTCATGTCATGTGCTTTGTTTTAGCCCCGCCTGTTCCTATTGTTTCCTGATTGTTGCTCACCTGTCCCTAATGTTATACTGATTATGCTTTTGTGTATATATAGAGGCCTTTTGCCAGGGTTCGGGGCTGGTCGTTGTTGTATCGTCTTTATGTAGCGTCTTCGTGTGGTGTCAGTCCCGTGTTTATGTTTGCTTGTTTTTTTAGTTAATAAAACCCCTGTCTTTGTCTACCTGCGCGCTGGGTCTGTTTACTTCATGCTATGGACACCGGAAAACGTGACAGAACGACCAGCCTTCACCGAACAGACCCAGTGCGATGGTGAGCGAGGAGATTTTTTTCCGGTCATAATGTTTTGCCAGGTTGCGGATCATGCTCCAGCCCGGATTTTGGGAGTTTTTTGGGATTTTTTGTTGATTCCGGCCCATGCCCCGTTTATGTTCCCGTGGGGAATGCCGTCCCACGATGTAGTGTTCCATGGGAAACGCTTCCCCGATCTGGGAGAACGGAGGAAGGTTCCGGCCAGGATTTTTAGGACTTTTTGGGGAATTCTGTTGCTTCAGCCCCGGCTCTGCCCATGTTCCGGTGGGGGGCGTGGTCCCATGATGTGGATTTCCGTTAGAGGCGTTTCCCCACTCCTAGTTAACGGAGGGGGCTTTTTAATCAGGATTTTGGTTTTTGCTGGGAATTTTTTGGGTTGGGTTTTTCTTTTTTGATCTACAGCTCTGTGAGGGATTTGGATATCTTCCGGGTTGGCGGAGGAGACCGTGCAGATGCAGCTGCCTCCCTCCCGCCCACCCCTTGGGGAGTTTCGGGCTTTGGCGGGACAGAGTTCGTCACTCGGCGCCGTCGTTGGGCATAGGACGTCACTTGGCGTCGTGGCTCGGCGGTGGACGTCTCTCGGTGCTGCGACTCGACAGTGGACGTCGCTTGGCCCTGCGGCTCGGCTGTGGTCATCGCTCGGTGCCTCCGCTCAATGGTGGACGTCACGTGGGACCCTTTGGCCTTGCTGTCGGGCCCCGTGCTCCCCCCCACCTGTCTCGCTCTTGCTTCTTGCTCCCCCCACTTGCCTCGCCTTTGTTCCTCGCTTCCCCCCATCTGCCTCGTCTTTGCTCCTCGCTCGTCATGTTTTGGCGTGTCGGGAGCCGCGCCTTTGAGAGGGGGGAGATGTTATGGGTGTAGGCCCTGTGTTGGGCCACTAGGAGGAGTTTCCGGCAGGGGTTGTCACGTTGTGTTTTGTTATTGTTTTCGGTCATGTCATGTGCTTTGTTTTAGCCCCGCCTGTTCCTATTGTTTCCTGATTGTTGCTCACCTGTCCCTAATGTTATCCTGATTATGCTTGTGTATATATAGAGGCCTTTTGCCAGGGTTCGGGGCTGGTCGTCGTTGCATCGTCTTTATGTAGCGTCTTCATGTAGCGTCTTCGTGTGGTGTCAGTCCCGTGTTTGTTTGCTTGTTTTTTTAGTTAATAAAACCCCTGTCTTTGTCTATCTGCGCACTGGGTCTGTTTACTTCATGCCATGGACACCGGAAAACGTGACAAACATTGTTTCTAATGATGAACATTTTATATGTAGTAAGTTTGATGTCTGTGTAACTGAAATTTCCCTTACAGCCTATAGCTATTGAAATAGCTTTGTGATCAACAGGATCCCCCTTTAAAGCTTAACGTTGTTAAATATATATCAGACAGATTGAATTAACTGCACCATTAAACACAAAATTTGGTTGCAAGCCTCTGCACTAATCCCTATATCTAAAATAAATTGGTCCACACTGTCCAAGTAGAAATTTATATTTTGTTTTATTTTCCCAAATTTAATGGCTTTGGAAAGGGGAAACATATGGCATAAATACCTTGACAGTAGTATTATGCAATTTTTAGCTGTGCTTTCTCAATCCTCCATGGACATCACCAATTGATTCTGATAGGTTGTCAAACCCACCATTACCTGTATTCTAAAAATCTCACTTCTCCAAGCAATTGTGATGAGGTGTGTGTATATATATTTTTTTTTTTTTGTCCTTTAATTTGTATTGTATGAATTAGGTTTAAACATGCAAGAAGAACAGAACAGAAGAATAGCTATCCAATGCCTTAATTAGTCAGTTCAAAATTTTTCAACAAATATTATCTATCCCATACAATTGCAGTAACATTCTCTACCAAACAAGCTCCAGCACACTATCAAAATACTTTCTAACAAAATTTACCTAAAGTCTAAAAAAAATACAGCATACATTAATAATTTCCAGCAAACATCACCAGTGTTCAACTGTACCAGCAAGCATAAACATATGCACCACATCCCAACATTTGCCAAGAACAGCTACATTCTTCATTAAACTAACAAAATGATAATTAACCCCATGATAATTCAAAATTCCCCATCAGACACCAAAGCTCTCAAGTAATACTAACATACTCATAGAACTAACAGCATCTCTAGGAAACTGACATCAGTAATCCTAACTGAAAAAGGTGTAAATGAGGGAAAACATTCTATTGAGATTTTTAAATAAACTTTTGTGAAATATGATTTTGTGTAAAAATCATGATGAGTGTTACGACCCCGAGATGGCCTAGAGGAGACTCAGGGCCAGCAACGGGTGGATTACCAGGCTTACAGTGGGTGAAAGAGACCAACCGGGTATAAACAGTGATAAGCACTATAAACCAACACAGAGCGAAGAAGAAAGGAATAATGTTTCTCGACACAACTCGTAGTGCTTATCTCAGTTTACTGTGCTGTACAGTAGAAAAAACACACACGTATTTACAACATTTACAAGTTTCAGAGAATAGACCAAAAACGGGGCTGGACAATGGCGGTGCTAATGAAAACAAAACAAAAGCCACTGCCCTAACTCCGCGTTGTAATATACGAGTATATCTACAGACAAAAGTGAAACCAAAAACCTTACATACGCCGCGCTTCCCTCACAAACCTAAATACAGGGAGTGGCACCGCCCCTTTCCTAAGGTGTCTATACAGTTAACGTTCCTACGTGTTGCACAGTGTATGAGCGCGCTCTTTCTTACCTGTCCGAGCCCCGTCAACACAAGATAACACAAGATAACACAAGTACACAGCCGTACACAAACTTCAATACGCGATCAGCAAAAATACAAAAAAAAGACGAACGATTGTACACGGCAGTAGAAAACGCGTTTCACGATATGGCGCCAGTCTCTCTCTTTTATTGTCTCTACTTCTTCCGGGGCGGCATCCGCGGGTCTTGGCTCCTCCCGTCAATGGCAGCAACTGGGCAAGCGGCCCATGAGTAACTCTATATGGTTTGACATCTCTGTCCAAGTAATAAGACTATTTTTTTTATTTTAACTTTTAATTTTTTATCTTTAGTTGTCTATAAAAGGCCTGCATATTTTGTGCCAAAATCAGATTAGGATTTGGAGCTATCCAAGATTCCCTCTGTATTAGTTATAGCCCCAGTCTCAGCTGAAGAAAAGCAGTGCCATAGCATGATTCTGCAACCACCATACTTTACTATGGCTATGGTGTTCTTTGTGTGATAAGTTGTACAACCAAACATATCCTTTACAATTCTGTTTAAAGATCTACCTTGGTTTCCTTAGTCCAAAGCGGATTTTGCCATCTGGTTTTGAATAGATTTAGGTAGCTTATTTTTGTCTAGCTACCCTATTGCATAGTTCAGATGTTTTGTGTTGTTTTATGTAGCTCTGCATTTCATGTAGCACTATGGTCCTGGAGGAATGTTGTTTCATTTCACTGTGTAGAGCACCAGACAATTACTGTCAAATTTCCCTGTCATTGTAGGGACCTTTGATTACATATACAGTATGGTCATCTATTCATAAGAACAACATAGCTATGCACACACACACACACACACACACACACACACACACACACACACACACAGACAACATGCAAAGAATAACTGAAGATACTACCGCACCAATGAACATGCAATAGTTATACAAAGATACTTAGGTGTGTTTTTATGCCCCAGGCCATCAAGAATTGAGTTCATTCAGTTTGGGCCTTATTTTTTTATGAAATAAGCATGTCAATCACACAAGCACACTTTGGATCTGGTAATAAAACTGAATATCTTTTTTCTGTATCTGCAAACAAAAGATATATTCCATACCACAGTAAATTGTGACTGTTTCTGTAATAAAACTAGCATTGAATAGGTAATAAAACTGCAACAATTAGACATTCTGGAATGAATTGCAGTGCACTCCAGATTTGTGCACGTGTGTCTCATTTTTATTTGTTTCAAAACACAAACTACATTTACCAAGGTTTTTAGCAAGTGATAATGGTAATCATGCATGGTTGTGAAATAGTAATGCAGTATGCAATAAGATATGTTGCAAAAGAAAATGAAGACAAAAGAATTATTCACATACCACACATGAGAATTCAGTGTAACACATTAACTGGTCGGGTAGTTCACAAAAAATACTGTGATAAAAAATATTCAAAGAAAGAATATTCAAAGAATCATTATGCAAAACTCTATCTCTATGTGTGTGGCAGTTCAAAAGTAGACCAATTTTGCCTACATGTCTGTGAATAACATCCATGGTGCTGATTTATTCTTTATTTTGGGAGACAGACAATCAGATGCAAAACTGGCTGCTGCTTGTTGGCCAAAGTTTAGTACATCAAATGAATGTGTAATCAGCCACACTTCCTATTATTCCATTGCACTGAATTCCTATTTTGTGAGATCCTCTCTATGAGAAAAAAAAATCCATGGATTCACCCTTTGCAACAAGGCTTATTTTCATTCTCTTTTTCTTTCTATTTCCATTCTCTCTGCTTCCTGTTGTTTAATCATTTGCTTATTTCTTGTTTATGTGCACATCTTTTGTATTTGTTCTTTGTTTATTAGTCTATTTATGCTATGTGGTTTCAGTGTCTCATAACAAAGTCTTATTGTGCTTCATATCATGATTTGAGATGAGTTTCTTTGTTCCTATTTTAAGTGTTTTCCCTTTGTTCCAATTATATTTGTTCCCTTGCCCGTTGTCTTAGTTACATTTATGGATTTTCCTTGCTTAATGCAGTCTGACTGTCATTTGACCCCTGCTATCCTGACTCTAACTGCACATTACACAAATGTATACTGCATGTATGAGGGAGAAAGATGCCTACATGTACATTGCAGAAATTGCAATTGAGTTAAACTCATACATCAATTTTGTAAACGACATACACATTTTTTTTCTAGAATACATTTATTTTTCCTAAATGAATATCTTAGTATTTCAGCCTGGCTCCTGCAATTGGTCAGGAGCTTTGAATGACTCATGACCTGAATATTCTAGGATGTGTTATAGAAATAATAACAAATGTTATACAGGCATAGCATATAATTTTCATGTAGTGATAACACACAAAAAAAATGCTGCTACGATAACAGACACACACACAAAAAAAATGCTGCTAGTTAGCTATACCTGCCTAACTGATTATCTATAAAACAGGTATTGGAAATTAGAAATAAAAAAATTAAATAATGTTGATTATTTGGAGGGGGGCACGGTGGCTTAGTGGTTAGCATGTTTGTCTCACACCTCCAGGGTTGGGGGTTTGATTCCCGCCTCTGCCATGTGTGTGTGGAGTTTGCATGTTCTCCCCGTGCCTCTGGGGTTTCCTCCGGGTACTCCGGTTTCCTCCCCCAGTCCAAAGACATGGTTGATTGGCATCTCTAAATTGTCCTGAGTGTGTGTGTGAGTGAGTGTGTGTGTGTGTGTGTGTGTGTGTGTGAGAGTGTGTGTGTGAGAGTGAGTGTGTGTGTGAGTGAATGAGAGTGTGTGTTTACCCTGTGATGGGTTGGCACTTCGTCCAGGGTGTATCCTGCCTTGATGCCCTATGACGCCTGAGATAGGCACAGGCTCCCCGTGACCCGAGTGTAGTTCGGATAAGCGGCAGACAATGAATGAATGATTATTTGGATAAATGTTAGTTTCTTATAAAATGCATAATGATAATGGAGGCGGGAATCGAACCCCCAACCCTGGAGGTGTGAGGCAAATGTGCTAACCACTAAGCCACCGTGCCCTGAACAGGTCAATTCTATCCCAAAAAACAAACAAACAAACAAACAAACAAACCCCCCTCAAAAAAAAAAAAAAAACCTAAATAAGTTCCTCTTTTAGAACAGGAACTTCAGTGTCTCCTGGGCAAAGGTATCTTAGAAAATGTACCCCTTCCCAAAAGGGAATCAGTTTTTTACTACTACTTAATACCCAAGAGGGACCAACAGGGACTATGTCCAATTTTAAATCTGTCCAGCTTGAACCATACTCTGCGAACATACAGGTTCAAGATGCTAATTCTCAAACTGATCATGTCACAAATCCAATACAAGGATTGGTTTGTCATGACAGATCTAAAGGATCCGTACTTTCACATTGAGCCTCATGTTGAATTTAGGTTTTACCTGTGAAAGAGTATGCTTTCTTCCACTCAAAGAACCACTTTTATAGTGGTAGTATGGTATTTGACCCTGATGTAGGCACAGTTGTCCACTGCATATGCAGATTCAATCTTTGCTGCTATGACTGGCATCAGGCTAGGATAAGATTCATCAGTCCTCCAGCCTCTGGCTGTTGGGTCTAATGGCTGCAGCAGCCAATGTCATTCTATTGGGTCCACTGCATATGAGACCATTTCAGTCCAAAAGAGGAAGAGTCGACTGTCTGTTTCACCTAGCTACCATGGAGCAGATGTGGCCAAGGCCTTGTCTGTATGCTTTACTTCCCACAGCTCTGCTCCTGGGAGTTCTAGCCAGAGTTTGCCAGAACTGAGTTCACCTATTATTGGTGGCTCCATGCTGGCCAGCTCAAGTCTGGTTCACAGACCTAGTGTCCCTCCTGGATGTCACTCTTGGGAGATTCTTGTCCAGAGAGACCTTCTGTCCCAAGCACAGGGGGCAATCATTCACTCCTGGCCAGAGATTTGGGAACTTGTGGACTGGCTGAGGGGCACCAGTGCATAGATTCTTGTCTTGCAATTGAGGTCGTTGAGACAATTCCAGAGTTACAGAGTTCCCTCCATCAGGAAACTGTATGCCCTAAAATGGAGGCTCTTTGCCACATGGTGCAAAAAAAACAAAAAAAACGCCTCTTGAATGTAGTCCACTGCAGAGTTGGGACAGTGCAGGAGTAAATACAATAGGAAGGCCCTTGCATAATGTTTGTGCTGCATCAGGCTGGTCTTTTCCTCATGCATTCAGCAAGTTTGGACATGAACTCAATACCTAAATACTACGTCTGAAGCTAAAAATACTACAATTTCCAAAATAGAAAAGCATTTCTTATAATACCATTTATGCAAAGGAGTCATAAACACTTAGCAAATGGATAGAAACCTTTGATCATTGCTCCAACAGTAAATGCTAGACATATACATACATACATATAGTATATATTGCTTGTCAGGAGTAGCTGGACAGTTCCCTGCCAGGCCCGGGGAGGGCGCTGGCAGGAGAATCCTGGAAGCCTGTTTATGTCTCTGTGATTCCTGCCCATTGTTCTCCACCCTGATTGTGTCACCTGTCCCTGATTACCTTGTTGTGTTTCCCTATAAAAAGGGATCCTGGTGTACATGTGTGGTGTGGGTCAATGTTCTGTGTATAGCTGTCCTGTGGGTGTTATGTCGGGTTGGGGTTTATGGTTTGATGTAACCACAAGTCTAGTGTTATGTTCGTCTTTCCCCTGTATTGTGTTTATGTAAATAAAACAGTGCTTCACTGAATCCAGCGTTTGGGTCTGCGCTTTCACGGCATGCTAGAGCATGTGGCACCATGGAGGTCCAGGTTCGAGCCCTGCATAGGGCGGGGGCTGAGCCGTATGTGACATTGCTGCTGACAATAAAATGATTAAAAAAAAGTAATTTAATTTTAGTAATTTGAAAAACACTTAATATTAAATCAAATTAACTGTAAAATTCCACAGTAATAGCCACAGTGTATCCACAGTTGTATGATGTTCTCAATCAGGTGAATTCAGTGTAATGGTTCTCTGTTGCATGTTCATTCATTCTTTTATATTTAATTAGTGATTCATTTTAGTAAGATTCACAGTTCATTCTGACTCTCTCCCAGAAACACTGGGTGTGAGGCAGGATTACACTCCAGATGGCATCCATCACAGGGCACCACAGACATTTACACACTGACTCACTCATTTAGGGACAAATTTGAATTTAAATCAGCATGTTTTTGTAAGGAAAGTTGGGACATTAGAGCTATATACATATATGATACATAGATATGTATCACCATGGTCCATAGTTCCCCTCATATCTCCTTTTCTAGACACAGTTTGGCTGTCAATAAATATAAAAGTAAACCCATGGCTAAGACTACACCTATAACTGTGATCTAGCTTTTTATCTATCTATTTTAATACCATTTTGTTTGGCCCTGAACTTACATTAAGTAATTCTGAAAATATATGCTGTAGATTCACAGGGTTTGGCTGGAGATTAAATTGTAGTGAGGAAAAAAATAATGAATTTTGAAGTTAATCGAGGGATTATGTGTTAAACAAATGAAAACCGGTTTAAAAAAGTTCAGTCCACTGATGGAAAGAGTATGGAGTACATTAAAACTTTTAGCAGAAGCTTAGTGCACTTCCTAGACTGCAGCAAACATCATTGGGGAAAACTAAAATTTTAACATTTCTATTCAAATATAGCCATTTATGTGAGACATGTCTTATCAACTTGGATCCAGAAGTTGCTAAATTTCAGAATATTTAGTGCATGGAGTACAATTTAGGATTGTTCACATTTCAACTACACCTGGAATGACTCCTCACATGAAGAGATAGATTTTTCTAATTTTACAACAATAAAAAAAGACAGTCAGATTATAGTGCTTCATTTGTCATATATGACTTAACACTACTATCAAAACTGTCTGTTCTCTAAAATGTATGGCACAGAGAGGCTTGACATTCAGAGGTGTAGTTGGACAATCTTTGTCAACAGGGATAGAAATATGTCAGCTGTGGATTGTGATGGAAAAAATGGTTTCAAGCTGATGATGTAATGTCACCACTTGTGGGGTTTCCATCCACATTTTTTTTCCTTTTTTTATTAATGGGAACATTGAGTTTGTGCTTGAAAGAATCTGAATGGAAACACTTAGTGGTTTTAAGGGAACCACTTGGCTGAAGTGTAAGATTTATTCTATTATGTTATTGATTATGCCACCCTGTTTCCTGTACTTACATCTCTGCACAACATAGCTTTGCCCTCTGACAACAAAATGAAGGGATGCAAAGAGAGAAATCAACTCCAAATTCATTCAATCAGACAAAATAATGCCCTTTTAATGAGACAAAATATTAACATTCACAGGACAATATATAATTTTAAATTCGACCTGGATGCATCGCTTCATTGGGAATGAAAGTTGTTTGGGCAGGTACACAAAAGTAACATTTCAATATTTATTGGACAGTTGAGCTCCTTGTTTGTCCTGGCTGAATGCACAGCTTCTCCACATGATTACTGGGTGTCTTCTCAAGGGACAGAACGTAGTAGTCCCTTGCACATCAGTAAATTGTGAATGAACACGAATGACATGTCAAACTTAAACATATTGCCACTGGATGGAATGTCTTGGAGCATGGTGCAGTGATGTAAATTGTAAATACTATATATACAGTGGGGCAAAAAAGTATTTAGTCAGCCACCAATTGTGCAAGTTCTCCCACTTAAAAAGATGAGAGAGGCCTGTAATTTTCATCATATTTACACTTCAACTATGAGAGACAGAATGAGAAAAAAAAATCCAGAAAATCACATTGTCTGATTTTTAAAAAATTTATTTGCAAGTTATGGTGGAAAATAAGTATTTGGTCAATAACAAAAGTTCATCTCAATACTTTGTTATATACCCTTTGTTGGCAATGACAGAGGTCAAACGTTTTCTGTAAGTCGCCACAAGGTTTTTACACACTGTTGCTGGTAGTTTGGCCCATTCCTCCATGCAGATCTCCTCTAGAGCAGTGATGTTTTGGGGCTGTCGCTGGGCAACACGGATTTTCAACTCCCTCCAAAGATTTTCTATGGGGTTGAGATCTGGAGACTGGCTAGGCCACTCCAGGACCTTGAAATGCTTCTTACGAAGCCACTCCTTCATTGCCCGGGCGGTGTGTTTGGGATCATTGACATGCTGAAAGACCCAGCCACATTTCATCTTCAATGCCCTTGCTGATGGAAGGAGGTTTTTACTCAAAATCTTACGATACATGGCCCCATTCATTCTTTCCTTTACACAGATCAGTCGTCCTGGTTCCTTTGCAGAAAAACAGCCCCAAAGCATGATGTTTCCACCCCCATGCTTCACAGTAGGTATGGTGTTCTTTGGATGCAACTCAGCATTCTTTCTCCTCCAAACACCACAAGTTGAGTTTTTACCAAAATGTTTTATTTTGGTTTCATCTGACCATATGACATTCTCCCAATCCTCTTCTGGATCATCCAAATGCTCTCTAGCAAACTTCAGACGGGCCCGGACATGTACTGGCTTAAGCAGGGGGACACGTCTGGCACTGCAGGATTTGAGTCCCTGGCGGCGTAGTGTGTTACTGATGGTAGCCTTTGTTACTTTGGTCCCAGCTCTCTGCAGGTCATTCACTAGGTCCCCCCGTGTGGTTCTGGGATTTTTGCTCACCGTTCTTGTGATCATTTTGACCCCACGGGGTGAGATCTTGCGTGGAGCCCCAGATCGAGGGAGATTATCAGTGGTCTTGTATGTCTTCCATTTTCTAATAATTGCTCCCACAGTTGATTTCTTCACACCAAGCTGCTTACCTATTGCAGATTCAGTCTTCCCAGCCTGGTGCAGGTCTACAATTTTGTTTCTGGTGTCCTTTGACAGCTCTTTGGTCTTGGCCATAGTGGAGTTTGGAGTCTGACTGTTTGAGGTTGTGGACAGGTGTCTTTTATACTGATAACGAGTTCAAACAGGTGCCATTAATACAGGTAACGAGTGGAGGACAGAGGAGACTCTTAAAGAAGAAGTTACAGGTCTGTGAGAGCCAGTAATCTTGCTTTTTTGTAGGTGACCAAATACTTATTTTCCACCATGATTTGCAAATAAATTCTTTAAAAATCAGACAATGTGATTTTATGGATTTTTTTTTCTCATTCTGTCTCTCATAGTTGAAGTGTACCTATGATGAAAATTACAGGCCTCTCTCATCTTTTTAAGTGGGAGAACTTGCACAATTGGTGGCTGACTAAATACTTTTTTGCCCCACTGTAAACTATAAGTATAAATTTCTGTTTGATTATTTGCATTGATTTCTGAAGTCGTTTTGCTTTTTGTGTAGATGCCTAGATAACTAGGTGTCACTTCCTTCTTCAGAGAGCAGCCACTGTTAACTTTGACCTGATTTTCGAAAAGACTACTTACAGTGGGGCAAAAAAGTATTTAGTCAGCCACCAATTGTGCAAGTTCTCCCACTTAAAAAGATGAGAGAGGCCTGTAATTTTCATCATACGTACACTTCAACTATGAGAGACAGAATGAGAAAAAAAAATCCATAAAATCACATTGTCTGATTTTTAAAGAATTTATTTGCAAATTATGGTGGAAAATAAGTATTTGGTCACCTACAAAAAAGCAAGATTTCTGGCTCTCACAGACCTGTAACTTCTTCTTTAAGAGGCTCCTCTGTCCTCCACTCATTACCTGTATTAATGTCACCTGTTTGAACTTGTTATCAGTATAAAAGACACCTGTCCACAACCTCAAACAGTCAGACTCCAAACTTCACTATGGCCAAGACCAAAGAGCTGTCAAAGGACACCAGAAACAAAATTGTAGACCTGCACCAGGCTGGGAAGACTGAATCTGTAATAGGTAAGCAGCTTGGTGTGAAGAAATCAACTGTGGGAGCAATTATTAGAAAATGGAAGACATACAAGACCACTGATAATCCCCCTCGATCTGGGGCTCCATGCAAGATCCCACCCCGTGGGGTCAAAATGATCACAAGAATGGTGAGCAAAAGTCCCAGACCCACACGGGGGGACCTAGTGAATGACCTGCAGAGAGCTGGGACCAAAGTAACAAAAGGCTACCATCAGTAACACACTATGCCGCCAGGGACTCAAATCCTGCAGTGCCAGACGTGTCCCCCTGCTTAAGCCAGTACATGTCCTAGTTTGCTAGAGAGCATTTGGATGATCCAGAAGAGGATTGGGAGAATGTCATATGGTCAGATGAAACCAAAATAGAACTTTTTGGTAAAAACTCAACTTGTCGTGTTTGGAGGAGAAAGAATGCTGAGTTGCATCCAGAGAACACCATACCTACTGTGAAGCATGGGGGTGGAAACATCATGCTTTGGGGCTGTTTTTCTGCAAAGGGACCAGGACGACTGATCCGTGTAAAGAAAAGAATGAATGGGGCCATGTATCGTGAGATTTTGAGTAAAAACCTCCTTCTATCAGCAAGGGCATTGAAGATGAAACGTGGCTGGGTCTTTCAGCATGACAATGATCCCAAACACACCACCCGGGCAACGAAGGAGTGGCTTCGTAAGAAGCATTTCAAGGTCCTGGAGTGGCCTAGCCAGTCTTCATAGAAAATCTTTGGAGGGAGTTGAAAATCCGTGTTGCCCAGCGACAGCCCCAAAACATCACTGCTCTAGATGAGATCTGCATGGAGGAATGGGCCAAACTACCAGCAACAGTGTGTAAAAACCTTGTGGCAACTTACAGAAAACGTTTGACCTCTGTCATTGCCAACAAAGGGTATATAACAAAGTATTGAGATAAACTTTTGTTATTGACCAAATACTTATTTTCCACCATAACTTGCAAATAAATTCTTTAAAAATCAGACAATGTTATTTTCTGGATTTTTTTTTCTCATTCTGTCTCTCATAGTTGAAGTGTACCTATGATGAAAATTACAGGCCTCTCTCATCTTTTTAAGTGGGAGAACTTGCACAATTGGTGGCTGACTAAATACTTTTTTGCCCCACTGTATGTGGAGAAGCTGAAAATTAAACATGAGTGCAGATCAAAGCCCAAGGTTTTAATTCAAAATTCGAGGAACATAAAAGTTCATTTTAGCTGTCTTGGTACAGTAAAATGAAAGTAAAAATGAGTGATAATGGGTTAGATAACATAAATCATTCATGTTGCTTATGTAAAATATACTCTACTAGCAGTGCATCAGTGACTGTACTGCTAATAATGTTACTGTGTTAAATTTATGAGGACTGCAGAGGACTGGTGGGGTTTGACTAGAAAACATGGAAGTGGTTGGCAGAGTAGAAACACAGTCTGCTGAGACAGAAACATTTATGCAATCACAAAGAAGGCCCTATGGAATTTCTATACACTCTGACAGCTAAAGAAATTTAAGCTGCCACAGAAATATCTGGTCTTATTCTGCATAGCTGCCACTGAATCAGTTGAATAACATCTCACAGCTCTGCAACATTACACTCCAAGCAAAAGCTGTAGAAAAAATCAGTGGCTATAAATTCCCCATTCAGAGACCTTTATTTATATAAAAAAAAAATCACTCTCCTTTTCCAGAATGTCCCGCTAGAGTGGAAATTAAGAATTACAGTCTTAAAGCCCTGTATCAACAAATATTTCTAACAGCTGACACAAGAACAAATATCTATATAACTATTTTTTCTTCCATTATAAGATATTACAACACCTTTATCCTAATTTTGACCCTAATTTCGTGCCAATGCCGAAAAAAATTAGTGACATGGTAACTGCACATTGCCATGTATGCGCTTAAATAAAAATGTGATAGAACAGGTAGAACAGTCTATCATACCAGTCACTGATAATCACTCAGCAAGCTTTTTTTCTGGTTTCTGGTATACAGAACCCTAAAAAGTTATAATTTTACATAACAAGTTGCATAATTTCATGGATATGAGAGGTATTGACCATAAATTACAAAAAGGAATTTTGCCTCTTTCACAACTCACTTGTGTCTCAAAAGTCGAAAAAAAAATTACAGCCTAAATAATATTTTTAATATATGTAGCACACATTTTGAAAATATTGCCATCATATTACCATGATGTGTATAGATAGTCCTGTAAATAAGTTGCATATTTGTTTGTTTGTTTGTTTGTTTGTTTGTTTGTTTGTTTGTTTGTTTGTTTGTTGGTTGGTTGGTTGATTGATTGATTGATTGATTGAAACTGAGTTGCGGGGGAGGCACGGTGGCTTGGTGGTTAGCACGTTTGCCGCACACCTCCAGGGTTGGGGTTCAATTTCCACCTCTGCCGTGTGTGTGGAGTTTGCATGTTCTCCCCGTGCCTCAGGGGTTTCCTCCCCGGTCCAAAGACATTCATTGTAGGATGATTAGCATCTCTAAATTGTCCGTAGTGTGTATCCTGGCTTGATGCCTGATGATGCCAGAGATAGGCACAGGCTCCCTGTGACCCAAGAATTGATCGGATAAGTGGTAGATAATGAATGAATGAATGAAAGAAACTCGGTTTGTATCCTTATTCTGGTAATCTTATTTTTCCCACCTGGCTGCTCCACTGTTCTTGACAGTCACTTCTTGAAGTTGATGATTTGGAAGCAGGAAAAAGGGGCAAACATTAGAATCTGAGCGACTTTGACAAGGGCCAAATTTAAAATATGATGGCTAGAAGACTAGGTCAGGTTTTCTCAAAAACAGCAGGTCTTGAGTGGTGTTCCTGGTCAGAGTACCCATGCTAGCTTCTGTCCACCATCATCTACAAAGAGGAATATATGAGCATGAAAACTGGATCATGGAGCGATGTAGGAAGTTGGTCTGGTCTGTGGTCTGACAGGTTTTCTTTTTGTGGACAGAGCTGCTTTTATGGCCCAAGGGGGACCTACACAATATTAGGTAGGTGGTTTTTATGTCATGGCTAATCAGTGTAGAATTTTACATCACCCAAGAGAGGATGGGTTGCCTCTGGTGTCTTACTTATTTTCTTCTTTGCTCATTAGAAATCTAAATATAAATCTGTGGGAGTGATTGGACTCTAATACTCTCTTAAGTGGTTTAGTTTCTAAGATTTATGATTCAATCCTTTCATTGCAGTAAACTTTCATTCCAGCTAACCACTCCTGGGAAAGGGAAGGGCTTGCTCAACCTGATTGGGATGTGGTATGGTCTTGCACATCTTGGAATCTTGCACATCAGATGATTCATTATAAATGTATCAATATGGCCTATATCCCACCAGTGTACTGTATAAGATGAAGGTTAGATCTGATCCTTACTGTCATTTATGTAATAAATCACAGTAGGCTCCTACGTACACATGTTTTGGGAATGCCAAGTGGTGGTTTCTTTTTTGAATTTGGATTTCATACATTTGGATATACCACAAGACCCTCAACTTCTTCTACTGTTGGATGATAGAAAAAGATTATTTTGAAGTTATGGATTGAGCCATCCACTCCTGCAACCTTCACTTAGCTATCTTATTTTAGAGACATTGTCTTGCTGGAAGGCAAATAATAACCCACCAATAAATCTACATCCATAATTCTGTAAACTGCTTTGTGAAAAATGTCTGTAGTTTAAAGAGCTGTACAAATAAAATGTAATTAATAATAGTGGACACTAGATGACAGACTGGAAGTTGAGGACAAATTAAAGTAAATAGAGGAATCGACTGAGTGTTTATGTAAGTGACTGTTTAATGTTATCTTGTTGCTCCTCAACAAAATAAGCTAAAGAAGAGCATTTAGACCATTTACCATAATATTTTATTTGTAATATGTGAAAGTAATTAGTGTAAGTAAACAGAATGTAACCTGCACTGATGCATATCCTCTACAACGTCTAATTTGGACTATGTCTTGATAAACATACAGGAGCATCTCAATAAATTAGAATGTCGTGGAAAAGTTCATTTATTTCAGTAATTCAACTCAAACTGTGAAACTCGTGTATTAAATAAATTCAATGCAACAGACTGAAGTAGTTTAAGAACAGTTTAACAACTGGCATGTAATTTTGCATAAACAATTTGAACTGAGCAGTCAGAATAAAACCCTAGTTAAGTTAAGCATATTTACTTCTGGTGTATTATTCCTAGTATACCTGGCTACACTTGGTATAGGCATTATTTCAGCTGTTCATGTATGGAAAATGCAGGATTGTGTATATGAAGAACACCATATCTGCAGTGAAGTATAGAAGTAGGAGCATATTAATATGGGGCTGCTTCTCTGTAAAATAATATTCTAGACCATTACATAATATTGAAGGAAATATGAATGAACTGATATTCTAAGACATTGTACACCAACACATGGTATCCCCTGAGCTGGTGGAGTGTGCTTCAGTACTAGATACACCGTTCTCAACTCCAGGCAATTTATGTGCCATGAGAGACAGGGGCACTCCCAGGTGCCCCTGGAGGGGTAGCTGTCCAGGATCACTCCCCAGCCTGAGAGGGAGGTGTCCACTAAAAGAGTTTTGTGACAATTACATGTCCCAAGAGTGGGACCCAAGGTGAGAAACCGGGGCCTGGTCCACAGAAGGGTACAAAGTCTGTGACCCTGAACAGGTGTCTGCAGGGGTGAAGCCTGCTCCTGAGCCAGAGCTGAAATGGTTGTTGCTGGTTGTTAAAAAATGTTACTGGTATAGTTCACCCCGGAAGGTAAACCTGAGGAATCTCTTGTGCTCTGGCAAGATGCCTGTATAAAAATAGGCATCCTTCAGGTCACAAATCAGTCCTCTGACCCACCTTTTTAGGAACCAAGAAATACCGGCTAAAAACCTGGAGTCTTGATCTATGAAGGAAACATGCTCTTGTTTACTTTCCTCAGAAGCAAGAGAAGTTCCTCCTGGAGGAACAAAGGAGCCTTTTTCTACAGAGTCCAGAACCCATTGCGACACACCTGGCAGAAGTTTCCATGCTGTTAAGTGGTCTGAGAGTGGTGTTAGCATAGCGCTGCTGTTGGGTCACTTGGCACCCTGAAACAGCAAACTAGCAGGGGCTAGCCCAGGAGGGGGAGACACATAAGGTGCAGGAATATGGACGGTCATGGCTGAAGCACCAAAAGTGGCAAGATAGATGGTAGTGGAGATGGCCCTAGAGAGGACAGAGACTGGGGCTGGTGGCCACACATTCAAAGCTTTGGCTTTTCGCTGACGCGATTTCACTGCTGACTGCTGCTTAACCTCCTGGTACTTGTATATGACTGTATTAACGGCCATCTCCGAACAGGCCCTTAGGAGAAGTTGGGATGTCTAAAAGAAAGGATTTATCTTTTTGTTTAATCCCCATCAAATTAAGTAACAGGTGCTTCTCCGTAGCAACAAGAGCAGCCACAGAACAGCTGATGGCACCATCTCCTTAGGGGCATGGAGGGCTAAGTCTGTGGCTTGGTGGAGTTCTGTCACCACCTCAGAGTTGAGCTCTTTACTGCAGTTGAGCTCCTTCAGTAGGTCAACGTGGTACGCCTGCAAAACAGCCATGGTGTGCAGTGCCACACTGGCTTGACCTGCAACCCTATAGATCTTCTCTATAAGAGCCAGCATGGCCATACAGGGCTTAGACAGGAGCTCAGGCTTAGAGTAACCACCTCCAAGAACTTCTTGAATGCCACAGTGTTTCAGTATGCTGGGATGCAGGTGACAAATTCAGTTAGCAGATGTCTGTTTTAAACAATTTAAGACAAATTATAGACAAAAGTTGTCGGGCCCCACGGTTTGGTTTGTTATAGATTAATAGTCATAGTCCATAGACTTATGCAACAAAAAAACAGAGCAACACTACTATCCTGACTTAAAAAATCCATCATCATGCCCTTGAAAGTAAAGTTATTTATGCACAAATTATTTCCAGAGACCAGAAACAGTTGAGCATTCACTATATGATTAAAAAGTGAGTGGGCATCTAATCTGGATGTTTTTCCACTCCAAACTATGTCTTCATGGACCTTGCTATCCACTGTCTTGCTGAAACAAGGCTAGACCCCTTAGCTCCAGTGAAGGGAAAATATTATGCTATATCACTCAAAGGCATCCTGTACAACTGCAGGTGTTGTGCATTAAGAGGCAGGATGCATGTAGCTATACTGCATATGTGTCGCTGACCAAATTTGGGTGAGAAACATTAATTTTTTTTCTTGTCGTTTAAGCTACTAGCACACACATACTGGTAATATTTGGCCTACTCTTCCCCTAAATAGACACAATCAGAAGTCTCTTTGTTTCTCACTGTATTTAAAGAATGGTGTGGGTTGCTACAGCCATGCTAACACACAGGATAGGATGTATGAATGTGATTCAAATTGAGAGAGAAAGAGAAAGGGGGAGAGAGAGAGAGAGAGGGGGCGCTCTATGAAAGATTGTCTCTAATTCATCAAAGTCATTAGTAGCCTTTCACTACTCAATATAAAATATCTTATATTTCCTTTTACACTTCAACATCCCTCTGTTTTGTGCAATCAGATGAAACTTCACTAACAAAGAGAATAGCTAGAAAAATATGTTTACTCAGTCATTTTCACTAATTACTATTTATAGCAGGGGCATTAGTGGCTCAGTGGTAGGTTTCTCACCTATCATGCGGAAGGCCCGGGTTCGATTCCCAGCCAATGCCTCAACCCCAGCCACTGGATGCAGTGCCGGTCCCAATCCTGGAAAAATGGGAGGGTTGCGTCAGGAAGGGCATCCGGCGTAAAACATTGGGGGCATGGTGGCTTAGTGGTTAGCACGTTTGCCTTACACCTCCAGGGTTGGGGGTTCAATTCCCGCCTCCGCCGTGTGTGTGGAGTTTGCATGTTCTCCCCGTGCCTCAAGGGTTTCCTCCCCCAGTCCAAAGACATGCATGGTAGGTTGATTGGCATCTCTAAAATTGTCCGTAGTGTGTTTTGCGTGAGTGAATGAGAGTGTGTGTGTGCCCTGCGATGGGTTGGCACTCTATCCAGGGTGTATCCTGCCTTGATGCCCTATGACGCCTGACACTCAGGCACAGGCTCCCCGTGACCTGAGTGTAGTTCGGATAAGTGGCAGACTATTTATAGCCATCGGGGCCATATTCTGAACTTCTACAGCAATTTGCAGACTTTCAGTCTTATCTTGAACACAGTAATTGTTGTAAACTTTGTATTTAGAATATTCATGTTTACTTTATAATATTCATTTTCATAATCTTTAAGCTCTTGTGAGATCAGACAGCATTTATATAACAAATCTTTGTAGAAGTCATTAGGGGTCAAGGAGTCTTTGGAGATTTGGATTAAATATAGAAAACAAAGTCACACCATTCCAGGCTGAATAATAGTTAACTATGATCTCTTTCTTATTTCATTTAATGTATTTGTCACACTCATTTTATATTCATATTGTTTAAGGATCACACTTGCACCTTAAATCAGACCCATTAAAGTGCATAGAACTGATAGTATTCGAGATTAGATGGAAGAACTGCAAGTAGTGTTTAGTTTACCTCACAGCTCAGGTTAAACAAGGCATCTTTTCCAGACTCTTGCTCAAAACTGACAGGGCCAATTTAAAAAGCCAACTACAAGCAACTACAAGGTGTATTTAAGGTTAGGTGTATTCCTGGTACAAAAAAAAGGTAAGACATGTGAGCTTGTTGCAGAAGTATTAAAATATGTACAGTACCTGTCAGATTATAAGGTATTCCTTATCACTATTCTCGGCTGGAAAAAAAACATTAGCCCTGCTGTCATTTGTATGTCCAGCACTTCTAGTGTCGTATTTGCAATAAGCAATAAGCATGTTTTGTATTTATTTGTGGAGGATTTTTTATACACGTCCTTCACCTGTTCAAGTGCACTTTTCAGTATCTTCTACCTATAAAGAAAATGAACAGTGGGTGTCTTTAGAGTCATTTATGACCCATACTTGCTGATATGGTTTCTCTCACTCAAGTTGGGGATGGGGTACTTCAGATTATAGAGAGCAGAAAATCTGATGAGAAACTGAAGTGAAGTGTGATGTAATTAAATTTATGATGGTAGAGAAATTAGTGAAATTAATGATGGTAAATTTAGAATGCATATATCTATTTGTGAATTTTGCCAATGCATTGAATAAGAGTAGCTTATAAATATCCTTAGTGCTAACATATTCATAAAAGTCACAAAACCTCAAATTTTCAATTGATGTGGACTTTGACTATAGAAAGGCACCTGTTTTGACTGAAAGTTACAGGCTCGTTTATAGTACCTAGGATAATGGAAACTACAGACTCTACAGATAACAGACTTTCTCAGAAAGAAAGCTGAAAAATATGTTGTAGAATTCAATATGGTGTTGTAACGTCATTTTACAACTAGATGCTCATGAGTTTCTCAGACAATATAAGCAATTGTCACACAATGATTTATTCAAGAAACTGTTTAACAAAGTTTAAATTTTAAATTCATCATTCATCACTTAGATTATATGGTCTATATGCTGGTTATATAACTAGCAAGCTGGTAAGCGTGTTTTGTAGCCAGCTCACGAATAGTGTAGAAAACAAGACTAATAAGCTATGGAAGGAGTCCAATTGATGAAGGAAGGCGAGAGAAGATTATAGGGATTAATTAGCAGCTTTTCAACAATATGGGACATGGTAGCTTAGTGATTAAGGTGTTGAGCCACTGTTTGGTAGGTTGTGAGTTCAAATCCCTTCAAATCCTCAGCTGTATAAAAATGAGATAAATATAAGTTGCTCTGGTATCTAAGAGATAAGATGGGTCCGCATGATGTCCCATAAGAGCATTCAGTGGTCACAAGATTGAGTCTCATGCAATCTGGATGTATGGCATGTAATTGCTGATGGCTGCAACCTGTTAATTACAGTGAGACTAACCAATTGTTTTTGGGAGAAATAAATTAGACACAATATTTTGTCTTTGTAAAGACTGAAGTCAACACCAAAATTTAAAGGCAAAGTTGTATCTTAGAAGAGATTTTGGTGCTTTAACAATTTCACTTATATATTTATTTGTGATAATGCAGACAACATAGTGACATGTTCTTCCTTTGATCAAGTTGATTTCGTGCAGTTCTTCCCACTGTACTTAAACATGCAGATAGGTAGATTGGGTCTGCTAAATTGTGCCCATGTGTGAATGTGTGTGCACCTTAATACACCAAACCTACCTTTGGTTGACTGTCGATAATTTGAGTGATGGTGTACGTTTCATTTTTACTGTTCCTTTAAGGAAGGTAGCAAGCTGAGTAAATGTGGGTCTTTGTTTGTGCATATGTGCAAATGTCACACTGCAAAGCCAGCATGTCACTGAGAATGGTAGTGATGTGATAGACAGACATGACATTTACCTTCAAGAGTTCTTCTCTTGGCCTCCATCCAAGCCTGTCTCTCACACCTTTGTATGTGTGTATGCATGGGTTTGTGTGCATTCACAACCAGCTCTATTCAAATAATTTGCATTCATTACATAGTTTACATAACAGAGATGAGCCAGATGTGGTCAGTTTTACAAATGTTCTAATTCATCATCTTGAACATGTTGTTGCGATCTTTTTGTGGACTGAGTAAATTAAGATGACCTAGTATTCTATTAAGGGCAAATAACTTTGGTACAAAAGCTTAAAAAAGGACTCCAAGAATGCAATTGCAGTCAGACAAGCAGCTTAATATCCAATATATGTTAAAGTGGCCTACTTTAGGTCCTATCTAGAGTCTATAAAGTCATATAAGATTATAAAAAGCATAAACTTGCTGCCAGGCACAGACCCTAACACAAACACCCCATCCACTTTATTAGGAACATCTGTACCCTTGCATATTTCCATAATTATCCAATCAGGTCAATCACCTGACAGCAATGTAATTCATAAAACTACACAACTACACGTCAAGAGCTTCAGTTAGTGTTCACATTAGACATCAGAATGGGAATAAAATGTGATCTCAGTCACCTTGACCATGGCTGTTTGGTGTTAAACCAGCTGGATCAAAAACATCATGTGAGTGGCAGTGGTGTGGGAGGAAGCCTTGTTGATGACAGATGAGGACTGCCAGAGCTGACAGGTCATTTAACATTATAATAACTTAAAATACTCTTCACAACACTTTTGAGCAGAAAAGCATCTCAGAATGCTCAACACATTGAAACTTGAGGTGACTAAGCTACAACGGCTAAACACATTGGGTTCTGTGCTGATCAACCAGTTAAAATTAATCTGATGCTACAGTGGCAAGAAACACTGAAACAGGACAGCTAAAGCTTGGATAATATGCAGCTGCTGACATGTAGACATTTGTTTTAGCAAAGTAAAATAAAAAACACTAGCTTAGTATGATTCCTTATGCGACACATACACACACTTCCTGATTTCTTTTTTTTTTTTTTGCATGTTTGTCACACTTTAATGTTTCAGATAATCAAACACATTTAAATATTAGTCAAAGATAACACAAGTAAACACATCATGCAGTTTTTAAATGAAGGTTTTTATTATTAAGGGAAAACAAAATCCAAAACTACATGGCCCTGTGTGAAAAAATGTTTGCCTCCTAAGCCTAATAACTGGTTGGGCCACCCTTAGCAGCAACAACTGCAATCAAGCATTTTGTCCTGCTGCAGAACCCAAGTTCACTTCAGCCTGAGGTCACAAACAGATTGCCGGATATTCTCCTTCAGGATTTTTTGGTAAACAGCAGAATTCATGGTTCCATTTATCACAGCAAGTCTTGCAGGTGAAGCAGCAAAACAGCCCCAGACCATCACACTACCACCACCATATTTTACTGTTGGTATGATGTTCTTTTTCTGAAATGCGGTGTTACTTTTACGCCAGACGTAATGGGACACAGACCTTCCAAAAAGTTCCATTTTTGTCTCGTCAGTCCACAGAGTATTTTCCCAAAAGTCTTGTGGATCATCAAGATGTTTTCTGGCAAAACGGAGATGAGCCTTTATGTTCTTTTTACTCAGCAGCGGTTTTTGTCTTGGAACTCTGCCATGCAAACCATTTTTGCCCAGTCTCTTTCTTATGGTGGAGTCATGAACACTCACCTTAACTGAGGCAAGTGGGGCCTGCAGTTCTTTGGATGTTGTTGTGGGGTCTTTTGTGTCACTGCGCTCTTGGGGTAATTTTGGTCAGCCGGCCACTTCTGGGAAGGTTCTCCACTGTTCCATGTTTTCGTCATTTGTAGATAACGGCTCTCACTGTGGTTCACGGCAGTCCCAAAGCTTTAGAAATGGCTTTATAACCTTTTCCAGACAGAAAGTAATTGAGATCTATCAGTCTCATGTCTAGCTTTTAAGGATCTTTTGGTCTACTTCACTTTGTCAGGCAGGTCCTATTTAAGTGAGTTCTTGATTGCGAACAGGTGTGGCAGTAATCAGGCCTGGGTGTGGCTAGAGAAATTGAACTCAGGTGTGATAAACCACAGTTAAGTTACCCCCCCCCCCACACACACACACACACACACACACACACACACACACACACACACACAAAATGACTATTAGAGCAAAACTGCAGCTTTTCTGGGTTGTTCCTGGTCTGAAGTGGTCCAAGGAAGGAACTGTTGACAGGGTCATGGGCGGCCAAGGCTCACTGATGCACATGGGGAGCGAAGGCTGGCCCATGTGGTTTGATCCAACAGAGGAGTTATTGTTGCTCAACTGACTGCAGCAGAGGCAGTGTCATGCTTTGGGCAATATTCTGCTGGGAAACCTTGGGTCCTGCCAGCCATATGGATGTCACACCACCTACCTAAGCAATGTTGCAGACCATGTACACCTTTTCATGGAAATGGTATTCCCTTATGGCTGTGGTCTCTTTCAGCAGGATGATGTGCCATGCCAAGCAAAAATGGTCCAGGAATGGTTTGATTAGCATGAGTTTCAGGTGTTGACTTGGCCTCCAAATTCCCCAAATCTCAATCCAGCTGAGCATCTGTGGGATGTGCTGTGCTGAACAAAATATATTATGTATAAACGGAATATATAAAAGACACCTGCTAGAAATACACCAGCAGCATATAATTAACTCTCTATGAGGATTTCTACGGACAAAATCAACCAGGCAACTCAGTTCAAAAAGATGAGACAAAGGAGGACAGAATGTCTTAGTATAAATTTAAAAGTTCAAATTTAACAAAATGTAAGCAGCAAATTAAATCTGAGAATTATAGAAATAATTGTTTTTTTTAAATAAATATCTTCTCATATTTTAATTGTTCTTATACTCTAAAGGGAATTAAGGAGAGCCTTCTACAATTATTTTAAAAACCTCCAGCCTATAGTAGCTAGTTTTGACTTTGCTACTAAAGCTGTGGTGACCCAAATCAGAGACTGGCCTGGAAACAATGACATTTTGTTATGAGGACTAAAATTATCTTGTGTGTCCTTGATGAAAAATGATAATCATGATTCGTGAAAACACAGTTGCATGTGTCACTAGCCTGGCTTGGTCCCATATGTACTGATCTTTTCTTTGCTCATAAGCTCCTTCTGATATCATCTCTCTTAAGATACATTTATGATCATGGCCTTGATAGTATGTGATTTTGTTCAAGTTACATCCTGGTCATTCTCCATACTCAGACCTCTGAAAGGGGGCAAGGAAAGTATTCTGAAATTTAGAGAAAGTGTATAATGGAGCCCGTACAGAGGTGGTACAAACTGCCTGGAGTGGTGTACCACCAAATATTGCCAATGAGAAGGAGATGCTTCTGGTAATATGGCCTGATGTCTGTGCCAAAAATACAGCATGCTTACTCCCATTGTCTTTAACATTTCACTGTATTCCATGCTCCAATACACCCACTTCAACTCAGGAATTAACTGATTAAATGAACTAGGTATGTTAGGACCAGGGAAACATTACAATGTGCAGGACCATGTGTACTATAGGACCATTGTTCAGCCAGATTTCACTCTAAAGCAAGCTTCTAGTCTGCCAACCTAGCATGTTGTTTTGACATGGGTATCACTACAGAATCAGTGCAGAGGATGTTTCAGTTGGTGTTTTTCCATATACAGGTGCAGCTCAATAAATTAGAATGTCGTGGAAAAGTTCATTTATTTCAGTAATTCAACTCAAATTGTGAAACTCGTGTATTAAATAAATTCAATGCTCACAGATTGAAGTCGTTTAAGTCTTTGGTTCTTTTAATTGTGATGATTTTGGCTCACATTTAACAAAAACCCACCAATTCACTATCTCAACAAATTAGAATATGGTGACATACCAATCAGCTAATCAACTCAAAAGACCTGCAAAGGTTTCCTGAGCCTTCAAAATGGTCTCTCAGTTTGGTTCACTAGGTTACACAATCATGGGGAAGACTGATGATCTGACAGTTGTCCAGAAGACAATCACTGACACCCTTCACAAGGAGGGTAAGCCACAAACATTCATTGCCAAAGAAGCTGGCTGTTCACAGAGTGCTGTATCCAAGCATGTTAACAGAAAGTTGAGTGGAAGGAAAAAGTGTGGAAGAAAAAGTTGCACAACCAACCAAGAGAACCGCAGCCTTATGAGGATTGTCAAACAAAATCCATTCAAGAATTTGAGTGAACTTCACAAGGAGTGGGCTGAGGCTGGGGTTAAGGCATCAAGAGCCACCACACACAGTTGCCGTATTCCTCTTGTTAAGCCACTCCTGAACCACAGACATCAGAGGCGTCTTACCTGGGCTCAGGAGACCTGGACTGTTGCCCAGTGG
Source organism: Hemibagrus guttatus (assembly GCA_033459395.1). Lineage (NCBI taxonomy): Eukaryota > Metazoa > Chordata > Actinopteri > Siluriformes > Bagridae > Hemibagrus > Hemibagrus guttatus. The sequence goes on from JAUCMX010000004.1 coordinate 21,659,350, forward strand.
TCCAAAGTACTCTTTTCAGATGAGAGCAAGTTTTGTATTTCATTTGGAAACCAAGGTTCTAGAGTCTGGAGGAAGGGTGGAGAAGCTCATAGCCCAAGTTGCTTGAAGTCCAGTGTTAAGTTTCCACAGTCTGTGATGATTTGGGGTGCAATGTCATCTGCTGGTGTTGGTCCATTGTGTTTTTTGAAAACCAAAGTCACTGCACCCATTTACCAAGGCATTTTGGAGCACTTCATGCTTCCTTCTGCTGACCAGCTTTTTGAAGATGCTAATTTCATTTTCCAGCAGGATTTGGCACCTGCCCACACTGCCAAAAGCACCAAAAGTTGGTTAAATGACCATGGTGTTGGTGTGCTTGACTGGCCAGCAAACTCACCAGACCTGAACCCCATAGAGAATCTATGGGGTATTGTCAAGAGGAAAATGAGAAACAAGAGACCAAAAAAATGCAGATGAGCTGAAGGCCACTGTCAAAGAAACCTAGGCTTCCATACCACCTCAGCAGTGCCACAAACTGATCACCTCCATGTCACGCCGAATTGAGGCAGTAATTAAAGCAAAAGGAGCCCCTACCAAGTATTGAGTACATGTACAGTAAATGGACATACTTTCCAGAAGGCCAACAATTCACTAAAAATGTTTTTTTTTTTTTTTATTGGTCTTATGAAGTATTCTAATTTGTTGAGATAGTGAATTGGTGGGTCTTTGTTAAATGTGAGCCACAATTAAAAGAACCAAAAGACTTAAACTACTTCAGTCTGTGTGCATTGAATTAATTTAATACACGAGTTTCACAATTTGAGTTGAATTACTGAAATAACTGAACTTTTCCATGACATTCTAATTTATTGAGATGCACCTGTATATTCTACCAATTCTCACTAAGATATGGTATTATATGGTGTTTGAAAATGAGTGAATTGTGCAAAGGGAAAAATACACTGTTTAGATAGCATTCATACCATAAATGCACTGTTCCAACAATAAATAGCAGGGAAAGACATATTGCAGTTAGATTTTATTGCATTGCCACCTTTGAGTCTGATCTTTTGGAAATTTAAATCAATAAGCATAATCCTCTGTGCCAAGCAAGCTTAAGGTGCCTTTTCATTCACTTTAATAGCATCAGTATGTGGCATGGGGGACTATTGACTTTTTATAAGCTGGCTGGCTCATCTACCTTAAACCATCATGGATCAGTTTAAAATCTAAAAATAAATATCTGCTAGAGAATGGTTTGACGATGCATTGGAGATTATAAAGAGATTGTTTCTATTAGGTGGCTTGAATTAGTTGTGGTATTATAGGTGTTTGATTAAACAGATTTATTAATACCATCAGAGGATTTGGATCTACCAATTATACTATATATTGTTTAGGAACCAATGTAAACGTAACAATAAACATATCAAAATTACACAATGATCACACACTGGTTCTTATTTATCCATGGGTTTTTACAGAAGACATTTGTTTTACATGAAAATTAGGAAAAATGTTTGTATGTTATGAAAGCTGCTGAGTTTTTGTAAATTTAATGGAGATTTACTGATTTCAACATCAACTAATCAGCTTCAAGTTAATTGAGTTGATTTGTGATGAGAACTTTTATATACAGATTAAGTTGTCAAGTTAAAAATAATTCCTTTATTTTAATTACACACAAAATTGTGTAACCCAGTCAGTTTAAAACAAAAGCGAGGCCACTGTTTTAAAGGAGGACATGCTTCAGTGGCTCAGCTGGCATGCATGTTGGTATGCAATAGCATCTTATTTTAATGATGTGCAACCTACCAATGACTTATCTGGATAAACAAATCTAGATGAATAAAACTTTTTTTATTACCTCCTGCTATTTTAAAGATGGGATTGGGGTGTATTGGTTTGTGAAAATCACTTAAAACATTTAAACAAAGCAGTTTCCCTGTGTGATATGCTTTGTGTGCATGATCACCTGGGAATGGTGTAGATATTCCTTTTCTCTTTGATATACACCAACATTATGACTAGGTTGCGACATTGTTTTTGTTTTGTAAATCTGGAAGAAAGTGCTAGATAATGGATAATTCACTTTTTTAAACTGAAAAGAAGAAATCAGGAAAATGTTCCAAAATAGGGTCTTTAAACAGAATCTATATATTAAATGGTCACATATTGTCAAGCCAAATGTTTCTTTCCATTATGAAACTCTGTGCCAAGAAAGTACTTCTTCCACAAACAGAACAACTGATCCCATGGTTATAACAAGGGATTCTACTCTACCAGAAGGACAGTGATCATCTGAGCCTGTTTGCACCATCACTGTTTTTAACCACAGTTTTCTCTAAAGCTACTAATGTTGTACCAGGCATTTCAAATCAACATCAAGGTACCCACTCAAATCAACAGTACATGAGATTAAGGAAAAAAGCAGGTTGAGTCTGCAGTGCTGATACCACAGACAAATATATTCTCATACCAATGAGGACAAGCTCCAATTCTTTGTAAGCATGTTAATTTCCCTCAGAACAGAGAAGAAAAAAAAGTCTCCCAGGAATTCACTCTGGTACTCTTTTTTGCTAACATTTTCTTGTAGGTGTTCATTACTGCAAACAGCCTTTTGGGATAGGCTGGGGCTTATGACTGACATAGCAGCCTCTTTTATGTGTTCCCACATCAGACACTGGCACTGCTCACACTACACAACATTCAGCAATCAACTGCAGTGATCTACTTGAGGCCTCACAGCATAAAATAAAACTGTTCTCTTGCTAGTGATTAGAACACCGTAGGAATCCCATGAATGAAAGGATGCTCAGCTGGAAGTCATTTCATTAGTTAGTCATTTTTGGCAATCGGATGCTTCCAGGGTGATCATGTAGCCAGGTTACCTAACATTATTTCTCTCAAACCTAACGATTTTAGTGTGTTCCAAGTGTCTGCAGACACTTCTCTACCTTGTCCAGTATACACTTTACGGTGCTCTATGAGCCACATAAGACAATTGGAGATAGTATAAGCTAAGGAGGGTTAGGTTACAGGATGAAACAGTACTGTGGGGATAAGCCACAGGAGTAAGAGGCACTACCGAGAGGTGTATCACACCAGAAGGTGTGCAGTTACCTCTGAATCATTGTGCACCTCTCTAAATCTGCTAATATCAACCCTAACCTTTTTTGTGACTTCCAAAATCTGTGTTCAATTGCCACCATCATAATCATGATGTTACAAAAAAGCGATCATATTAAATATATTTCTTAGGAAAAAGTGTCCCTTCTTTATACTTGCCACATTAATTGCCACAGTTCAACTGGGTCAGTGAGCTAAAGATCAAATGAGGTTCAAATCCAGCATTTAATAATACTAGTACAAAACATCTTGAGATTTTAGTTCATTGTTTTGATATTTATTTATTCAAATTACTAGACAAATTTAAAGATGCTGACATGTCATTTTCCTATATATTTCAGTAATATTGTGTAATATTCCTGAATAATGGTGTTTATCTGTTTATCTAACAAATAATTAGCACCCATTAGGTTGTTTTGCAATGCTGTGAGCTTGGTTACAAAGTTTTAATGGATTATAGAAAATTGTGAAATAGCATCTCAGGAAGACACACACAGTTGGTACCACATGCCCTGAAGACTACAGTGTGAAATAAAATGAAAACAAGCAGACAAGTACAAAACAAAAACACCAACCTGTCTGTCTAAAGCTTCACACAGGTGACAGCATACTGAGGGTAACATTGTGAGCATGGCACTTATTGGCAACCTGACAAAAGGGCTGAGATATTACAGAGCTGAGCACTCCAGTAGGAGTGTGTTAGAAGTTACTAGAAATATTACAGAAACTTGGTTATAATCATGAGCCTAGCTTAGTGCCAGTCACAGTAACATTACACGATTTTTAATTTTTGTGAAATTGCAACACAAAACCAGATATGTATTATTTGCCACTGAGAAGGCAATTATTCTAAAGTTAGTGGGTTCTGTATGTTTTGTGGTATGATGTATAAGTAGTAGTCACTTTGGGCTTTCTCAATTTCCAATTAAGGTATAAATCAAAACAAATTAACATCTTGTGTTGTCTATGTGCTATATTACCTCTCAACAAAGTTTTCAACTGATGGCATTTTTAATCCGTTTCTCAGTGAATCAGTATCAGAATATATTCACTGATAGACTTCAAAGCACTCCAGTAAGTAGCTCTAGATAAGGGCATCTGCCAAATAGCATAAATGTAAATCTAAACGCAAACTGAAAGTTTACTATCGAAATGCAGTTTTCCATTTGTTCTAGAAATCCAATTTTGTCTTTCATCAACTATGTAGATGAAAGAATGTAGCCATAGTGTTGAAAGATGGATTCTTTTCTCACTGTGATTAAGATGCATTTTACACATCAGGTTCCTTGAATGAAATTGAAATGTGTTGCTTTTCACAAGCAACATGAGATATTGACTCACTATTCATCTTTGCTGTTTTAGTCAATAAGAATACTCTGTTTTGGATTTAAATTAGGGAATAATTAAAAGGACAAGACATCCCAGCAGGCTCTCTCCCATGGTCATATCTATGGTTTTTGAACAGTATCTTATTGTTTATTCTCTTTGTGTCCACAGAGAGCACTGTCAAATCTGAATAAATTTCTGCTGTCCGAAAAAGAGACAGGAGGCAGGATAAACAGAGCTGATATTTCCTCTTACTCACCATGCTCCTCTTTCTTCCTGTTTCTCTTTAAACAATTTGCACACATATTTGGTTAATTGGCATGATACATACCTGGAAGAAAGCAACTCTTTATGCCATTTTAAAGTCTGTTTAACATGGTTTTAAACTACATGCATTCATGGTCGATTGCAGTTACTATGTCAATGTCCCATATCAGAAAATATTGCAGGATTTCTGGCACCCTTTCAGATTTTATTCTGACCAATGTAGACAGTTTAAAATTGCAGAAAATATGGTTAATGTTACTGGGCATTGTGTATAGTGAAAAAAGGAATTAGCTGAACTCGTTACTAAAACTAAAGGTTTTTAGTAATGTTTTAAATGTAACTAAAGGTTACTAAAACTCATGTTTTAAAAATAGAAAAATGAATAAATAAAATAAAATGTATATTATGTTTTGATTATTGTTAAAGGGGTAGTAACAGTGAATGCCACAAACCAGAAGAGCATGAGAGTAGTTGGTAATGGCTCCACCCTTAATGTGTTGCATCATTGGAAGAGTGGCTGAGGAAGAGCAGCAGGTTTGACTTGAGCGTGTGTAGGTAATGTGCATGGGGAAAATGCTAATGTTAAGAGACAGTTATGCTAATGCTAATGTTAAGAGACAGTTCCCTTTTGAGGGAACTTCACACTGTATGATGGCTGATGCTATGGGAATGCTTCTATGTGGAGGTTGTGTCTGAAGCTCTGTATGAAATCACACCGATTTATTGGCTCAGGTAGGTCATGTGATGAAGTGGAACATGCCAGCAAGACCATAAAAGGGCATGTACATCACATTACTCCAGCTTCTTTGTCTTCAGGAAGTGCTCCATGCATGTTTGTGCCAATTGTTTGTCCCGTCTGTCTAGAATAGGGAAAAAGATGATGTATATAAAAGATTAGGAAGTGGCGAGCAAGTTCAGAAAGTGCGTGCATCCAAGCTCCGGGAGCTCGCTTTGCGATTTCTACCGACCCGAACAAGGAAATATTATTGTCTCCATTGGATTCTAAGGCGCTCTATGTTGCCGATGAGTGGTATGCCACTGAATTACTTCTGGAGAAAAAGCAATCAGTGACATTCGTGCAATTGAGTTTCAAGCATTGTCGCTAAGCTAATTCTGCGTTCGCTTGCCTGTATTTCCAGTCAAATGCTTGTGCCGCATGGTTCGAGTCCCGCATCTGTCGAGGCAGTGCGCAGCATTCAGTCATGGTTTCACAGCTTCGTGAATCCTTTTCATCATCCCAGCTGACTAATACCTCCACTTCGGTTCTGGGAGATCGCTTTGTGATTTCTCCCGAGCTAGATGAGGATATAATGCTATCTGCATCAGACTCGGAGGAGACTGATGTGGGCAATAAGGAGCAAACAGCAATCAAATTTCCACCACATTCTGCGGTGTTCAAAAAGCTCCTGGAGGTGATCACACAAGCTGTTGTTCAGCTTATGTAAACCACAAGGTGGCAATATTGGGTTCAATAGGGTATGGGGTGATACCTAAGCATAATGAGTAGGCCATATTCAGAAGGTTTTAGGCTCGGCAGGAGCCAAGAGTTGAGTGATGCAGAGACACAAGACGTAAAGATTAACAAAGATTAACTATTTATATTTACCAAATATCAAAAATAGAATGCAAAATAAATTACAACTTTTACAATAAAACATCTAAAATGTTCCCAACATGCAAGTAAAATAAAATAAAAAACAAGAGTGTGCACATAAAAGAAATAACAGACCCGGACCTAACAAAATCTCAGTGATCACGTGGGAATGTAAATCTCAATCTGTGTGGATTATGGTTAGTACTTGAAGTACCTTGTTCAATATCTCATGGGCTAGGCTCACCATCCATGACATAGAAAAGAAATCCTCTGGAATCACTCAATTCACGGCAGTATCCTCTGATCTGCTCGAAGTTCTTGGTTCCAGTCTCAACAAAAAACCTGACCTATGGATATGGTCAAAATACATTTAGGCTTATCAGGGAAACTACAAACATGTTATCTACTGTAAAATAGAACTTAAGTGGAACAAATCTTAAAGGCATTTAAATCATTTAAACCATCTTAAATCAAGTTCAACTATCTTGAATACAAAATTCTCATCAAAAATTTGTCTAGCACAAAATTGGTGCTTCTTTAACATACACTGTGGTACAGCTCTAATTTGCGCAAGAACTTTGAACTAATGACAAAGGAAGTCAATGCAAAAATGCACAAAATATGGAAGTTCAGGTGCAAAATAAATATAATTCATAATAATGCATCAATGCAATATAAATGTACATGACTTAAGAAAAATGGATGCCACGCTAACACTACTAGCATAAAGCATGTGGCTTAACATCGGATAATTAGCTTGTTAACTAGTGAATTTCTAGGCTGCTGGCCACATTGAAACAACACAAATTCATACACACAAGTTAATAACTGTCACGTCCGGCCGCCGCCGCCGCCCTATACGGGGCTCGAACCCGGACCTCCGTGGTGCCGCGTGCTCCAGCACGCCGTGAAAACGCAGACCCAAGTGCAGGATTCAGTGAAGCACTGTTTTTATTTACATGAACACGATACAGGGGAAAGACAAACATAACACGAGACTCCGTGGTACAATAAACTAAACTCACACACATCACCCCAAACCTAACATAACACCCACGGGACAGCGATACACAGAACATTGACCCACGCCACACATGCACACCAGGATCCCTTTTATAGGGAAACACAACAGGGTAATAAGGGACAGGTGACACAATCAGGATGGAGAACAATGGGCAGGAAATCACACAGACAAACAGGCTTCCAGGATTCTCCTGCCAGCGCCCTCCCCGGGCCTGGCAGGGAACTGTCCAGCTACTCCTGACAATAACGTGCTGGGAGACACTCACCGTTGCATACAAGTTGATAAAACAGCATCACATATCCAACTCAGTGAACAAATTGCTGTTGCTTCTAACATGAAAATACACAATACCATTGGCCACTTTCTTTCTTATAAATCTAGAAAATTCTCACTTTCTTCTCACTTCTCAACCAATAGAAACAGACAACAAACTGGGGTGAACCATTTAATGAATAACAGTGGGGGGAATCTTTGGAAGTGGCCGCTTTCAGGACAAACCACTTCACAACTTGGGGGGGTTCTCAAGGCTTGCCTATTCGTCAAGCTCCTCCTCCAACTATTAACCATCTTACTGTTATAATCAAAACACTCATTAGTTTGAATTTTTAATATAATTATTTTTTTCCAATAATTTATTTTAGTAACTATTCTATAATTTTACACTATATATATTTTTATGGCTAATTATGAACACTGGGTTACACCTAGCTTAGATTGGCATGATGAAAGGTCAGTGTTGTCCACTCTGAGCTTGACAATCTCTGACTAACTTCACATTGTCTTCCACCTCCATACAGGTGTCTCCCATTTTTCTCAGACCACCACACTGAGGTGTCAAGGTTGTGGAATAATCCATATTCTGCCTGTTTGTTCTCCTCAGCCTTGGGTCAAACTCTTAGGGCGTGTCATCATTGCAAGACTCTTTTGGGTTGGGGAGCAGTTCTAGATGGCCACCCTGCCCATGAAATTTAGGAAAGCTCCCGTCTCTCATGGCACACAGTTTGCCTGAAGGTGGGGCTGTGTTTCTAGTGCTGAAACACTTTCTCTTGAAACTCAGGGGCTACCTTTTGTCGTCCCCTTCATCAATCATTAGGGCAATATGTGTTTGTGCCCTCTGTACAGGTTGTTGCACCAGATCTGGCCCTAGTTAGAGATCATACTTCTCTCGCTGAGAATGCAATCAATCAATCAATCAATCCTCTCTGCGCCGTCTGGTGCTTGAGGCGATGGCAAGGGAACTCCACTTGGCTCGGTCTGCTGCTGTCCTGGGGGCTGTTTCGAGGGTCAGTCCCCTGCTCTTCAGGTCTTTCTCCACAGTCCTGCGCCAGGTCTCCTTTGGCCGCCCGCGGTTCCTCTTCCCTTGTGGGGTCCATCGTAGGGCTATCCCTGGCAGCGAATCAGGTGGCATGCGGCAAACATGTCCCAGCCATCTCCATCGGCGTTTCTGGATTGTTTCTTGGATTGAGTTCGCACCTGTTCTTCTGCGCAGCTACTCGTTTGAAATGGTGTTAGGCCAGAAAATCTTCAGGATGCGTCTCAAGCATTTATTTTGGAATACTTCTAGCTTCTGTTCAATGGCAGTTGTTGTCTTCCAACATTCTGATCCGTACAGGAGCACACTGATGACGTTGCTTCTGAAGATCTTGATTTTGGTGTGAATGCTGAGGCTGGTGGTTCTCCATATGGGCTTGAGCATGGCGAAAGCTTGATTTGCCTTGCTGACTCTGGTGTTGATGTCTTTGTTGCAATCGCCATCGGTTGTCACTTTGCTGCCCAGATAGACAAATTCTTGCACGTCTTCCAATGGAGTGCCATCTATGGCGATAGGGGTGTTGGAGGTGACGTTTTTCCTCAGGACCTGGGTCTTCTTGTTGTTGACCTTAAGCCCGATGGTGCTGGCAATCTCACTGAGTTTCTCGGTCTTCTGTTGGATGTCCTGGTGTCTGTGGGCCAACAGTCCAAGGTCGTCAGCATAGTCCAGGTCCTCCAGAGCTGTCGTCAAGGTCCACTGTATTCCTCGTCGCACACGCCATCCTCTCCAGGGGCCTTACCGTTCTTCATCTTGTGGATGGCTGCCTTGACTTCCTCCACTCTAATGTCTCCCATGTCAATGTCCAGGTCCTCATCTGCCTCAGGTATGTCAGCAAGCACTGGTGGATCTGGCCGGTTCAGGATTTGACGGAAATGTTCTTTCCACCTTTCTAGTTTTGCATATTCTTCTGTGATGGGAGTTCCATCCTTTGCTCTTACAGGGATGTCTTGATTCTGTCCGCGGTCTCCTCTCAGTTTCTTGGTGGTCATGTAGACGGTTTTCATGTCTTTCTGTTCTGCAGCCCTCTCAGCATCCTCAGCAAGTTGTTCGATGTGCCTGCGCTTGTCCCTTCTTGTCGATGTCTTGACTTCTCTGTCTTTCTCCCTGTACCAACTCGTTATTCGCTCTTTTAGCCTTGGTGATTTGGAGTCCAGTAGCTTCTTCTTGATCTGTCTTCTTTCTTCTATGGTTTTCCAGGTGTCGTTGGAAATCCCATTCTGTTTTAACGTTCTTTCTGTATCCAATGGTCTCTTCGGCGGCTTCCTTCAAGGCTTTGTTGAAGCTGTCTATGGTCAGCGCTGCGTCATCCTGGAGGATTGCAAATCGGTTCTTCAGGGAAATGCTGAATTCCTTCTTTGCTGTCGGTTCTTTCAGCTTGGCAACGTCGAAACGCTGGCTCCTCTTGTCTCCGATCTTTGCCTTCCTCAACTTCAGGGTCAGCTTCGCCACTACCAGATTGTGGTCACTGCCAGCGTCGGCGTGTCGCATCACGCGTACATCTTGTAGGGAGCGCCTCCACTTTCCGTTGATGATGATGTGGTCGATTTGGCTCCGAGTTTTTCCGTCCGGTGATGTCCACGTTAGCTTATGGATGGTCTTGTGTTGGAAGAGTGTTCCGCCGATGACGAGGTTGTTTTCTTCGCATAGGTCGATGAGTCTTTCGCCGTTTTCCGTGCATTCTCCCTCTCCATGACGTCCCATGATTCTCTCTCTGTCCAAGTTATTGCTGCCAACTCTTGCATTAAAATCTCCCATCAGGAGAAGCACGTCGTGCCCTGGGATGTCCTCGAGTGCCGCCTGCACTGTGCTGTAGAACTGGTCCTTGTCCTCCTCTGCCGCCGCGTTGATCGGGGCGTAGGCTACCAGGATCGACAGCTTGATGTACCTTGAGTTCATCCTCACATACAGGAGCCGTTCACTGATGGGTTTCCACTGCAGCAGCGCGTTGGCCTGTTTCTTGTTGATGATAAGAGCTACTCCTTCATCGTGGTTGTCATCCTTTCTTCCTGACCAGATGATCAATTCTCCTGTGTTCAGTTTCTGTTTTCCTGTCTGGGTCCATCTGGCCTCCGTGATTGCGAGTAGATCCAGGTTGTATCGGTTCATCTCGTTCACTGTCTGCACTAACTTTCCCGTCTGGTACAGTGTTCGTACATTCCAGCATCCCACTCGCATGTGGCGTTTCGGCGTTAGGAGATCCGCTGTCGGGCTGGAGACGTCCTCTCGGCTTTGGTCCCCGTCCTTCATAAGCCCAGTTGCCTGGACTGCATCACTCCCTTTGCCAGGTGAAGTTGTTTCCCTTGTTTTCGTTTCCGTAGCGGAAGTGTTTTTACAGGGTTGGGTTGCTAGCCCCACGCCTAACCCTCCTCCTTTCTCACCCGGGCTTGGCACCGGCCACGGCGGAGTTGAGAATGCATATGACAATTATTGGCTGGGCGGAAGTAGCTATGTTCGCCTCTGAGGAGTCAACCGATCCACTATCCCCTGTGGCTTTCGCTTTTTCCATTCTGGATGGTGCTCCTTGGAAGATTCCCATTAGAAGGAGCCTCCTCTCTCAGATGCAGGGGGCGATTCTCTATTCCCGCTCGAGACTTGGAATCTCCTCGGCCTATGAGGTGAGCTGTGTGGCTTTGGGATTACAGCTCACTCCAGTAGGTATATCGCCTTGTCCAGCACTCTGGCTAGGGGCATTCCCCCCCTCTCGATGGCCACCCTGTCCATGAAATTCAGGAGGGCTCTGAAACTCAGGGACTACCTTTGGTGGTCCCTTTCATCAACCATTAGGGCAATCTGTGTTCCCTTCTGGATGGTGCTCCTTGGGAGATTCCCATTAGAAGGATCCTCCTCTCTTAGGTGCAGGGAGCGATTCTCCATTCCCGCCCGAGACTTGGAACTTCTTGGTCTGCCTTTCTGCAGGCCTTCGGACCTCCATACCATGAGTTGGTGGAGCAAGAAAAGACTGCATCTGCTGTGCCCAGTTTGGGTTCTCAGCACATTGCTCGAGCACATGGCATAAGTCCTTTTCCTTTTAGTCTGCTTTGGCAGCCGCAACAAAAGCAATCTGGTCTCCAAGCAACACCTTGTTCTGGGTAGTGGTAGCTATCTCCTAGGCCTATGAGGTGAGCTGTCCAGGATATTTGTGCTGCAGCAGATTGGTCCTCTTTGCACAATCTTATCAGGTTCTATTACCTGGACCTAGACCAGGGCTAACGATGCTCTTACAGGTCTTACAGGGCTAACGATGCTCTGCTACCAGCTCATTTGTGCCCTTTCACCACCTCCAGGACAGACATCTTCCATCGTGTGGTGGTATTGGTATTGGAGTTCACATAGCATCAGTCATGAAACAGCGTCAAGTTACCTTGAAAAGGAACTACACCAGGTTACATATGTAACCTGGTTCCCTCAGAATGAGAATGAGAATGAGAATGAGACACTGCATCACTAGCCACACCCCGGGCCACTCTCACTTCCTTCAGACAAGTAGAAGCTGAAGTATTGTGATGTAGATGCCCTTTTATTATTTTGCCGGCATGCTCCGCTTTCACCCAGAGCTTCATACACATCTTCCACATAGAAACATTCCTATAGCATCAGCCACAATGCTGCATCTTGTTCCCTTCTCAGGGAACCAGGTTACATACGTAACCTGGTGTAGTTATTAACCAAAATTCATGAGTTGCGATTAAAAATGGTGGTGACTTTTCTAACAAAAATGAGTTGATTAAACAGGCTTTCATTGCATTTGCTTAAGTCCCAAGATAGCCTCATTTAGCCACAGTTGAGCATTACATGTGATTCATATTGAAAGAACATAATTGAATGAGAATGGAGTGTTAAGTAAGAGGTTATACCACATGGTGTCGAGTGGTACGATCTAAGCTGGCGAGTGCATATACAGCAACGTAAAGGTTATTCTTTATTGTTATAATCATAATTTCTTGTTTTAAGTTATGCTGAAAACAGTAAATGTTAATAAAATGTAATTTGATGTGCTTTAAATATGTTAATTGTGATTTTTGCCTTGTCTATGCAAGGTTAGGTCCACCCTCTAAGACAGGCTCAGGCTCCCCATGACCTGAGAATAGATCAGATAAGTGGTACAGACAATGGGGGGATGGATTTTCATTGTGCTTTTGTTGATTTCCTTTCTTATCTCTTCTTCTTTTTTCCCTGCTATGTTTCAAGGTGTTTTTATTTGATTTTTCTTGCTATAATTAAAATATTACATAAAAGGAGGAGATCAAGGTTAATTAAAAGCAGTAATTATAAGATTATAATTATAAGAAAATTATAAGGCTAGGAATTTGCATAGTTAGGATTCAAATGAGCTCCTGGTAGGGTCTCCCAAGGCAGACAAGTTCTAGATGATTGGTCAGACTAAGAGCAGTTCATATCCCCTCATGATGACAAGTACACCAAGGACTGTTATGTCACCTGGATTGGCGTTACTGGGGCCCTACCCTGGAGCCAGGTTTAGGCCGAGTCTTTGCCTGCGGTGCCCGGCCGGGCACAGCCCGAAGGAGTGACATATGCATGCCTTCCCATAGGCCCACCACTTGCAAGAAGGAGCATCAGGGGTCGGTGCAATGTGTTTTGGGTAGCAGTCAAGGGCAGGGGCCTCGACGACCCAAACCCTGGTCAAAGAATCTGCTGATGTGTACTGGCAGGTCAAGCAAGCTGCAGCCCGGGTGGTTTCGGAAGCAAAAACTCAGGTCTGGGAGGAGTTTGGTGAGGCTATGGAGAAGGACTATCGGACAGCCTCTGGGAAATTTTGGCAGACTGTTCAGTGACTCAGAAGGGGTAAGGGCTCTATGCCAGCACTGTTTACAGTGTGGGTGGAGAGTTGCTAGCCTCGACTGGGAATGTTGTTAGACAGTGGAAGGAATACTTTGAGGATCTCTTCATTTCCACTGACACGCCTTCCATAGTGGAAGCCAAGACTGAGGATTCAGAGGTACATGCATCCATCACCCAAGCTGAAGTCATTGAGGTAGTTCAGCAACTCCTCAGTGGCAAGGCACTGAGATTTGCCCTGAGTACCTTAAGTCCCTGGATGTTGTGAGGCTGTCTTGGCTGACACATCTCTGCAACATAGTGTGGCAGTCAGGGAGAGTGCCACTGGACTGGGCAACTGGGGTGGTGGTCCCTCTTTTTAAGAAAGGGGACCAGAGGGTGTGTTCCAACTATAGGGGGATCACACTCCTCAGCCTCCCAGGGAAAGTCTATTCCAGGATACTGGAGAGGAGAGTCAGACTGTTAGTCAAACCTTGGATACAGGAGGAACAATGCAGTTTTCATCCTAGTCGTGGAACACTGGACCAGCTCTATACCCTCCACAGGGTGCTAGAGGGTTTGTGGGAGTTTGCCCAACCAGTCCACATGTGTTTTGGTGACTTGGAGAAGGCATTCGACTGGGTCCCTCGTACCATTCTGTGGGAGGTGCTCTGGGAGTATGGGGTCCATGGCCCTCTGTTAAGGGCTGTTCGGTCTCTGTATGACTGGAGCCAGAACTTGGTTCGCATTGCCGGCTGTAAGTCAGACCTGTTCCCAGTGCATGTTGGACAACAGCAGAGCTGTCCTTTGTCACCAGTTCTGTTCATTACTTTTATGAACAGAATTTATAGGCACAGCCAGGGGTTGGAGGGAGTTCAGTTTGGGGACCACAGGATTTCACCTCTGCTTTTTGCAGATGATGTTGTCCTGTTGGCTCCCTCGAGCCAGGACTTACAGCATGCACTGTGGCACTTTGCAGCCGAGTGCAAAGCGGTTGGGATGAGGGTCAGCACCTCCAATTTCTGAGGCCATGGTTCTGGACCAGAAAAAGGTGGCCCAGGTTGGAGGGGAGTTCCTTCCTCAAGTGGAGGAATTGAAGTATCTAGGGGTCTTGTTTATGAGTGAGGGAAGAATGGAGCGCGAGATTGATAGACGGATCGGTGCAGCGGCAGCAGTAATGCGGTCTATGTACTGGTCTGTTGTGGTGAAGAATGAGCTGAGCCGAAAGGCGAAGCTCTCGATTTACCAGTCAATCTATGTTCCTACTCTCACCTATGGTCATGAGCTTTGGGTCATGACCGAAAGGACAAGATCCCGGACACAAGCAGCTGAAATGAGTTTCCTCCGTATGGTGGCGGGCGCCCCCTTAGAGATAGGTTAAGGAGCTCTGTCACCCGGGAAGAGCTTGGAGTAGAGCCGCTGTGCCTCCACATCACAAAGGGCCAGTTGAGGTGGCTCAGGCATCTGTTTCGGATGCCTCCTGGACATCTCCCTGGGGAGGTGTTCCGGGCATGCCCCACCGGGAAGAGACCCCAGAGAAGATCCAGGACACGCTGGAGAGACTATGTATCTTGGCTGACCTGGGAATGCCTCGGAATCCCTCCAGAAGAGCTGGAGGAAGTGGCTGGGGAAAGGTAAGTTTGGGAAACCCTGCTTAGACTGCTGCCCCTGCGACCGGATAAAGTGGAAGATAATGAAGATGAAGATGAAGGATTTAAATGAGCAAGGGCTGTTGGTAATATGGAACTAGGGTCTAAATTGCTGTTTCTAAATTGGTATTATTGTCATCTAATTATAAGTCATCTAATTTTTACTGTAGCCATTTAGGTTTTTTTCGCCTATTGACACTGCCAACTTTTTCTAAGTTCCAACTGAGAAAATTCAACTTTATTTTCATGTTCATAACTGCAATCCTGTCCTTGTGGTTATTTCCCTTGCCTCGCTGCAACTCTGGCTCAAGAGTGGATGTAGACTTCTGATCTGGCCCAAACATTAAGTGGTGTATTCTTCATAATCTGTCTTATTGTATTCAGTGTCTAAGAAATCAATGTTTATGTAGTAGAACACACGCTACATCAGCAGTGTTAAAAATATCTATATTAGTGTGTGTTTGTGTTTCATCTTCTATGTTTTCATTTTTGTGGGTTAATGAATTGTTAGCTTTAAAGTTAATTGTTTGTATAAGCTTTAGATATCTATGTTACAATTTGTTTTTGCATTACTTAAATTTAAAAGAGAAATTAAGAATTTAATTAATGAAATTAACTGGGACTCAATATAAGAACAAGAAGAAACTATGAATTTATTATATATTTAGATTTTGATATTCTTTTGACATACACAATTGACTATAGTAAGATTTTCTAAGTTGACATTTTTGTTTTAAACTTGTTTCATTAACACTATATTTATCCCTATAATCCCATGTTTAGTCTATTAATTTTTCCAGCTCCCTCGCCTCCTCATCAACATATTCTGGAACAAACAGATATGGTTTCAAAGCTTCAGTTTCCATACTAATATAACTGTCTTCAATCAACATAATCATGATTAACACCTTGAATATTTCTATGTACCTATCTGAGTCAATGTATCTGCCCCACCACTTTACTGGGCACAACTGTGTTGTATAGCTGAACTGTGTCCAGGAACTTTGAGTTCTCAAGAACTTTTATCTTCACTACATCTACATTGGATGTCAATAAAAATTTGAGTGAGAAAAACATTTGCATTTTTAAAGAAATATGGTCATTGTTAATGCTTGTTTCCATATGCTTGAGATCTTTGGAAATTTTGCCTTATTAAATGCCACTGCAACTGCACTACCAAAAAAAGCACAATCCTTATGTGATATCAAAGTGGAATATATTTAAGTCCCTTAGTTACAGTGAAGGGTAATTTCAACACTACAGCATACAAAGATATCCTCTGCAATTGTATGGTTCAAACCTTGTATTATATAACAACACTTTGAATAAGGCCCACACAAGGGTATGATTGTCAGGTGTCCTTGTCCTATTTATACACTAAAAACTATGTAATATGCATACCAGGGTTTATTGTTGCATTAAAGGTTCTTCTGTTCATTACTATGTAGCTGGATTACAGTGAAGAATACATTTAGGCAGGGGTATCCTATCTTATTTGCAAAGGTCTGGTGTGGGTGCAGGTTTTCATAACAATCAGGCAGAAGCCACACCTGATTCCACCTGTTTAATTGGTTGAGCTTGGCTTCAATAGAAGAGGTGTGGCTTATGCTTGGTTGGAACAAAAAGCTGAACCCACATCAGCCATTTCTGGATAAGATTGGACACCCTTGGATTAAAGCATAAATTGCATCTATTTCTTTATTTATCTTTTTCAATTTCTCAATGGAATTAACACCAAAAAAGGATCTTCACCATAAAATGTTACTTGCATTAATGTGTTACTTATGTTGGCCAAAATAGCATACAGTTTGCACAGTCTTCATTCTTTAGCCTAATGTCTTTTCTGTATTCTATATAGTGTAATTATTGTATGCTATTTGTTTATTATATTATGATTATTCTGTAGTTTTACTACACTATAATGTACACTATGATTTATACTGTCCTTTGAGATTATTGTCTTGAAATTGTGTACTTGTTTGTGTGCTCTTACTCTGCTCTATAATAAAGTCTGCATCTTAGGAAATGATATTTCATCATGCTCAGTACATTAGACAGATGAGACAAAAATTAACTTCACGTGATTCTTTAGAAACAAGTTTAGAATACTCTACATCTGTTTACCCAGTTGTGGATGCAGCAGTGTTCTATCCACAGTTTACCCCTAGAATTGTTTGTCAGCTGTCATTTTTCCCCAAATATTTACAAATAAATTGCTTAGACACTGTATACTGCTTTGTACTATACATCTCCAAATATTTATGCTAATTAGATCTTTACCCTCAGTGATCAGTGAAGGTGACAATGGATTGGAGAAAATCTTTCTTTACAATAGAAGACACCTGGAATGCATCAAATACATATTTGAGAAAACTGTCAGTAAAGGTTGGGTACAAAAATGCTGCCATAAAAAGATAAAAAGAGCTTTACTTGTACAGCTGATAATCAGTAGATTTTATATTTAGTATATGTATTTTTTCAGCACACCACCGTAACACAAGATTATACAGCATCCTCCTTAAATATGTTTAGATATTTAGATATTGTTACCCATTCTTCTAAATAAGCAAATTTCTTATCCCTCTAGAGACACTGATGGACTGTTGGACTGCTATATTCATACTAGCACAACACATACTATCATATTTCATGTTGCAATGTGCTGAAACTGGTCCACCAATCAAATAATAACTGATGAGTGCTAGTTGAAAAATTCAATGAACATGATTGACTAGATCTCTAGCAAGATGGGCTACAGTAAGTACTTGTATACAAGTGGCCAATATGGTAAAGGCCAACTAGTGAAGACGTGTACAGCGAAAGAAATCTAGGATAGTAAGCAGAGATCTCAGCAAGCTCTCTGTGTGTAATAAAAGCTGGAGTATAAAGCTTGTCTCGATCACTTTACCTTGCTCAGAAGGTGGTGCCAACTTAATGCAATCTTTGACACACCTTGACAACAATTAATTTTGTTCTCCATATGATGCAGCTTAAGCCAAGCTTTGTGCTTCCCATCTAGACACACACTCATATGCATAAACATGCAACACTCTCCAGCCAAAAGATGGAGGAACTTGAGGACTTCTTCTTCTTCTTCTTTCGGCTTCTCCCTTCAGGGGTCGCCACAGCGAATCATCTCTTTCCACCTATCCCTATCTTCTGCATCCTCAACCCTTGCACCCACTAGCTTCATATCCTCATTAATTACATCCATATACCTCCTCTTTGGCCTTCCTCTTTGCCTCCTGCCTGGCAGCTTCATGTCCAACATTCTCCTACCAATATATTCACTCTCCCTCCTCTGAACATGTCCAAACCATCTTAATCTGGCCTCCCTAACTTTGTCCCCCAAACGTCCAACATGAGCTGTCCCTCTGATGTACTCGTTCCTAATCCTGTCCAACCTTGTCACTCCCAAAGAGAACCTCAACATCTTCAGCTCTGCTACCTCTAGCTCTGACTCCTGTCTCTTCCTCAGTGACACTGTCTCTAAACCATACAGCATGGCCTGTCTCACCACTGTCCTGTACACCTTCCCCTTGATTCTCGCTGATATTTTCCTATCACACAGAACTCCCGACACCTTTCTCCACCCATTCCAACCTGCCTGCACTCGCTTCTTTACCTCTTTCCCACACTCTCCATTACTCTGGACTGTTGACCCCAAGTACTTAAACTCCTGTACCTTCTTCACCTCTTCACCCTGTAACCTTACTGTTCCACTTCCCTCCCTTTCATTCACACACATGTACTCAGTCTTACTACGACTGACTTTCATCCCTCTTCTCTCCAGCGCAAACCTCCACCTCTCCAGGTTTTCCTCCACCTGCTCCCTGCTCTCACTACAGATCACAATGTCATCTGCAAACATCATTGTCCAAGGAGACTCCTGTCTGACCTCCTCTGACAACTGGTCCATCACTATAGCAAACAGGAAGGGGCTCAGAGCCGATCCCTGATGCAGTCCCACCTCCACATTGAACTCCTCTGTCTGACCTACAGCACACCTCACCACTGTCCTGCTCCTCTCATACATGTCCTGCACCACTCTGACATACTTCTCTGCTACTCCTGACTTCCTCATACAGTACCACAGCTCTTCTCTTGGCACCCTGTCATACGCTTTCTCCAAGTCTACAAACACACAGTGCAACTCCCTCTGACCATCCCTATACTTCTCCATCAAAATTCTCAGAGCAAAAATTGCATCTGTTGTGCTCTTTCTGGGCATGAAGCCATACTGCTGCTCACAAATTTCCACAACCTTCCTTAACCTAGCTTCCACTACTCTTTCCCATACCTTCATTGTATGGCTCATCAACTTTATCCCCCTATAGTTACTGCAACTCTTCACGTCACCCTTATTCTTAAAGATTGGCACTAACACACTTCTTCTCCATTCCTCAGGCATCCTCTCACTCTCTAAAACCCTGTTGAACAAACTAGCTAAAAATTCCACTGCTGCCTCTCCCAAACACTTCCAGACCTCCACCGGGATGTCATCAGGACCAACTGCCTTTCCACTTTTCATCCTCTTCAAAGCCTTCCTGACTTCATCGTTTCTAATCTTATCTACTTTCTGTTCCACAGAGTTCACCCCTTCTACTCTTTTTTCCCTCTCATTTTCCTCATTCATCAGCTCCTCAAAGTATTCCTTCCATCTCCTCTGTACACTCTCCTCATTTGTGAGCACCCTTCCATCTCTATCCTTAATAACTCTAACTTGCTGCACATCCTTCCCATCTCGATCCCTCTGCCTAGCTAACCTGTACAAGTCCTTCTGTCCTTCTCTAGTGTCTAACCTAGTGTACAACTCGTCATATGCCTTCTGCTTGGCCTTAGACACCTCCCTCTTCACTCTGCACTGTAACTCCTTGTATTCCTGTCTATTCTCTTCAGTCCTGTCCATGTCCCACTTCTTCTTGGCTAACCTCTTCCTCTGGATACTATCCTGAACTTCCTCATTCCAACACCAAGTCTCCTTATCTTCTTTCCTCCTTCTAGATGACACACCCAGCACCTTTCTCCCTGTCTCCCTGATCACTTCTGCTGTAGTTTCCCAGTCATCTGGCAGCACTACCTGACCACCCAGAGCCTGCCTCAACTTCTGTCTAAATTCCTCACAACATTCCTCCTTTTTCAGCTTCCACCACTTGGTTTTCTTCTCTATCTCTGACCTCTTCTTCTTACAGACCATCAGAGTCATCCTACACACCACCATCCTATGCTGTCTGGCTACACTCGCTCCCACTACCACTTTACAGTCACTAATCTCTTTCAGATTGCCTCTTCTACATAGGATGTAGTCTACCTGTGTGCTCCTACCTCCACTCTTGTGAGTCACTCTATGCTCCTCCCTATTCTGAAAATAAGTGTTAACCACACCCATGTCCATCCTCTTAGCAAAGTCCACTACCATCTGTCCTTCAAGGTTCCTTTCCTTAACTCCAAACTTGCCCATCACCTCCTCATCACCTGTGTTCCCCTCACCAGCATGTCCATTAAAATCCGCTCCTATCACCACTCTCTCACCCGTGGGAATACTCTCCATCACCTCATCTAATTCACTCCAGAATCTCTCTTTCTCCTCCAACTCACAACCTACCTGTGGGGCATAACCACTAACAACATTCAACATCACCCCTTCAATCTCTAACTTCAGACTCATCACCCTGTCTGACACTCTCTTCACCTCCAGGACATTCCTCACAAACTCCTCCTTCAGGACCACACCTACCCCATTTCTCTTACTATCCACACCATAATAAAACAGCTTGAATCCTGCTCCTATACTACAAGCCTTGCTACCCTTCCACCTGGTCTCCTGTACACACAGTATATCCACCTTCCTTCTCTCCATCACATCAGCCAGCTCTCTACCTTTCCCTGTCATAGTACCAACATTCAGAGTTCCTATTCTCAGTCCTACACTCTTACCTTTCCTCTTCTCTCTCTGTCTGCGCACTCTCCTCCCTCCTCTACTTCTTCGACCAACAGTAGCCCAATTTCCACCGGCGCCCTGTAGGTCAACGGCGCCGATGGCGCTCGTTGTTAACCCGGGCCTCGACCGATCCGGTATGAAATTCGTACTGACGATTCGCATGGTTAAATTTGGCAATGTTTTACGCCGGATGCCCTTCCTGATGCAACCCTCTCTATTTATCCGGGATTGGGATTAGATTAGGAACTTGAGGACTTAACAAATAAAATAATGGCATCCATTATAATGTAGGTTAAGAATGGGGAAATAGGTTAAGAATGGGGAGATAACTGACAATAATGAATTAAAAAATTAGGAAAAATGAAACTGTTACAGTAGGTGTGCATACACAGCCATTTTTTGAACTTGGTTACAATGATTTGGTTATAAGATTTTATTTGCCATTTTGGTTTACCATGGCAGCCTAAGCCCAATACACTCCACTAGGTGTGTAACAGGGGAGTATGGTCACTGTCGCTGTTGTCTGAAAGACAAAGAATAAAAAGATTTAGCATAGCCATGGAGACATAAGCTGCTTGCCGTGCTAAGGCCATGGCACCCTTTCATCCTCACATGTGTGAAGAGCCTTTGTGATTATCTGCCACCAGTCATGCTACATTCCACAACAGTGGTGCTGAAACTCAGAACCAGGTGGGATTAGTGTGAGGAGCGTACAATAGTTTGTGTGTGTGGTCCAGAGGCCCATCATCAAATAACATTGAATAAATAAATGAATGAATAAATACAAAGAGAGAATAATAACAATAAGATTTAATGTTATAAATGTTTGGTCTTACAAAATAATAAAGTTATGTTTGTGTGTCGCCACAAGTTTTCTGAAAATTAATTATGTAACAATAATTGTGTAATTTGCGTTTTGCTAACTGAAAAAAAAGTCTAATCTTTAATGTCACATTTATCAAAACAGCTGGTCAACCAGATAGAACATTATAATGCTAAAGTTAAATTACAATTACAATGAATTACAATGCTCACAATTCAGGAATCTAGTGGTAACAATAAAACAACATAGAACAATCAGGCATAAACAGGGAACAGTGGTGAACCGGCGACAGGGTCATGGGTGGCCAAAGCTCATTGATGCACGTTGGGAGCAAAGGCACCTCAGTTCAAACCCATCCAAATGTGACTGTCAAATTGAGAGCAAGAAGTAGAGATGTTAGTTCGATGCTAAGCCTCACAATTAAGCAGATAGCATTAGGTAGACACGGACATTGGGCCGGTGTGATGGTTTTCTATGCATGGTGTATGGAGATCTAATTCAAACTGTGCCTTCCTCCCTAATCAGTTGCAGAATTCCATCATCTTCTGATATATTTAATATTTTACAATATTTTACAATATTTTGCCCCTCATATGTTAACTGTCTGTTGTACTTCAAACAGACAAAAAGCATTATTTATCTATGTAAACACAGCTTAATCAGCACCAAACTGCTGTGTCCTTCCTACACTGGGTATACTCTGTGTATTTCAATCACTTTTTATTGTGCTTTTTTCTGTATCCGTATCCAGTAGTTTTGGGAGCTAAGTTTTTGTCCTTTTGCCCCCTCTTTGGTTCTGATTATTATTTTCTTGTTTCTTAATTTCATTAACTTGCTACAACAGAACACCAAGTTTACTGTCTTTCTTCTGCACTTTGCATTCAACAGAATCTAGCATGTTTTCTGAAGAGGAAACATTTGACTTCATCACTGTGTCTAGATATTTCTGTGAATTGAGACAAGGAAGCAACTTTGATTATCTGAAGCAGCCTTGATTATCTGAAGCCACCTTAACTGATGACATCTGCAGGCATCTGCAGCCTCTCAACTGATGCTGTTGCAAGCCTACATCCTTTAGCCAATTGCCCAACATCGATCAGAGACATCAATAATTGAGGACATATCAATTCTTTAAATGCCCTCAGAGGAGTATTTTATTTATTTATTCATTTATTTATTTATGTGGAGAGCATTACCATCAATACACTCAATTTAAGTATATGATGTGTAGTAATACACTACATTCACATACCCACAAAATTTTATGTGTGTGTGTGTGTGTGTGTGTTTCTGTTTAAACAAGTCATTAATATGTGACATTGCTTTATGGTGACATTTGACTCAGCAAGCGAGTCTTATCTGGCTACCCTTTGGAGCTGATTCCTCTCTTCTTGTAAGAAAGAATATGAGGAAGTGGAATGAAAATAAATAAACAAACAAATAAATAAATAACATTGACATATTCATGAGTCTTATAGGGTATTACCTTAACATTTTCTGCTTAACAAGTCTGGCTTTTTCATGTTTATAAAAAGAACAGACTGTATTGTCTTATTTGCATTTTCAGTATAATTGCTTCTTTATGTAAAATTATGACAATGGGTTTGAAATCCTTAAGGACTTAAGCTTGTACAACTTTAACGTCTTTCTTGTTAAACTACTTAATGATTAACACTTTCATTAGTAGGATCATCCATCAGAATTCAGGCAACAAAGTGGACAGTCAAAAAAAGAAGAAAATTTAAAAGCCATGTCCATTATTGTTTTGTTTAGGGAACTTCAAGATCACTTGAATATATGGCATTGGTGCTTCAAGTGCAGTGACTTCCTCAAACAAGTCTTCATAGTCCCTATGGCTTATATCAGTAAGAACAAAGATTTTTTGGTTACTGAGTAGTAAAGTTTTTTTTTTTTGTATCTAAGATATCTTAATTGGCCCTAGTCTCTAATTTGGTAGTAGCTTTTATTGATCAGAATAATACTACCTAATGTGGTAATTTGTGTATTTACAAGTGTGCTCAAGAAGACACTATTAATCCAATTTTATTTTATTATAAAGCTTTATTGTTGAAAAAAAGGGAATTTAATTTTAACTATTTAATTTAAACCATTTTTGTTTTTGACTCATTAAATCTTTTAAAAGACATTTTTTATTGGCTGTTTTCATCTTTTTGTTGTTTTAGAGAGAGTTAAAACAGTTAACTGCATAAAAATAAAATCTCCTTCACCTAAGTAAAGTGTAACATTACAATGTTCACATACACACCTTTCACTCCACCACTCCCTTTCTCCTGCTGTTCAGTGGGGTGTTATGATTGAGAAAGCCTCTCGTACCTGCTGGCTCCAGATGGCTGTGCCACCTGCCTCCTTTCATCAAACAAAACCTGCAATTATCCTACAAACAGGAGGAGGAAAGTGTTGTCTCAATGTCCATCAGATGGCACATTTCCAATTTTCTGGTCTTGCCCATATCAGAACAAATACTGATCATCTAACTGACATTTCTATTGCCACCCTGCTGGGTGTGTGATTTCAACCTGTCCCTTATCTTTTCATGTGAAGTAAGAGCAAGATCAATGTCATTGTCAAAGGGTAGAGAAAATAGCACAGCTGTGTATTCAGGCATGCACAAATATTATGAAAGATACTTTAATACATTATTATTCTTGTTGGGAGTAGTCAAATAAC
This sequence comes from Hemibagrus guttatus, assembly GCA_033459395.1. Classification (NCBI taxonomy): domain Eukaryota; kingdom Metazoa; phylum Chordata; class Actinopteri; order Siluriformes; family Bagridae; genus Hemibagrus; species Hemibagrus guttatus. The sequence goes on from JAUCMX010000004.1 coordinate 21,683,858, forward strand.
TCTCTGAGAGAGTTATTTGAGAGCTTCCTGGTTCAAAAGCCATAGCCACTGCATAATGTAGATATGGAAAAATCTAATGTGGTCAGATAAATCATCCTTCAATATATTCTTGACTATATTCTTGAAGTGATTGAGTGCAAGTGTGGTGTACAACAAGAGAAAGTGTCATATATGCTATAAAGCTATGTAGTCTTAACAAACTGGAGCTCAATTTCACACTCAAATCAGTGGAGATGAGAGTGGACTTCAGGAGGAACACCCCTGCACTCCCCCACTCACCATCATGAACAGCACTGTACCAACAGTGGAGTCATTCAGGTTCCTGGGCACCATCATCTCTCAGGACCTGAAGTGCGACACTCACATAGACTCCATTATCAAAAAGGCCCAACAAAGATTGTACTTCCTTCAGCAGCTGAGGAAGTTCAACCTGCCACAGGAGCTGCTAACACAGTTGTACTTAGCCGTCATTGAGTCTGTTCTGTGCACGTCTATAACTGTCTGGTTTGGCTCAGCTACAAAATCAGACATCAAAAGACTACAGAGAACGGTTCAGACTGCTGAAAGGATTAGTGGTGCTCCTCTGCCCACCCGTCAAGAACTGTATAGATCCAGAGTGAGGAAAAGGGCTCTGAAAATCACATCCAGGCCATCTCCTTTTTGACCTTTTGCCATCTGGCCGACGCTACAGAGCAGGAACTACCAGGACAGCCAGGCACAAGAACAGTTTCTTCCCCCAAGCAATCTACCTTTTGAACAGTTGAATGTTCCCAATAATAAAAAAAAAATAATAAAAAGAAAAACTGCAATAGCCTCATATTTATTTGTTACCACCTCCACATTCTTACATCTCAACTAATTCTATTCTATTCTGTACATACAAATTACTTTATTTTCCTATTTAAATATGTGTATTTTTATTTCTCATCCTATTTTTTGTTGTTGTTGTTTGTATTGTTGTTGTTGTCTCTGTGCACTGGAGCTTGTGACACTAAAACAAATTCCTTGTATGCGCAGACATACTTGGCAATAAAGCTCTTTCTGATTCTGATTCTGATAAAATATACTGTATAAGAGAGAGACCATTTAAACAAGTTAGTTTTAAAATTTTGTATAAAAATTTCATTCATTCATTCATTCATTGTCTTCCGCTTATCCAGAGCCGGGTCGCGGGGGCAGCAGTCTAAGTAGGGATTCCCAGACCTCCCTCTCCCCAGACACTTCCTCCAGCTCCTCTGGAGGGACCCCGAGGTGTTCCCAGGCCAGCCGAAAGACATAGTCTCTCCAGCGTGTCCTGGGTCTTCCCCGGGGCCTCTTCCCGGTGGGGCATGCCCGAAACACCTCTCCAGGGAGATGTCCCGGAGGCATCCGAAACAGATGCCTGAGCCACCTCAACTGCCCCCTTTCGATGTGGAGGAGCAGCGGCTCTACTCCGAGCTCCTCTCGGGTGGCAGAGCTCCTTACCCTATCTCTAAGGGAGCACCCCACCACCCTACGGAGGAAGCTCATTTCGGCCACTTGTATCCGGGATCTTACCCTTTCGGTCATGACCCAGAGCTCATGACCATAGGTGAGAGTAGGAACGTAGATTGACTGGTAAATCAAGAGCTTCGCCTTCCGGCTCAGCTCCTTCTTCACCACAACAGACCGGTACATAGACCGCATTACTGCTGCCGCTGCACTGATCCGTCTGTCAATCTCATGATCCATCCTTCCCTCACTTGTGAACAAGACCCCGAGATACTTAAACTCCTCCACTTGAGGAAGGACCTCCCCTCCAACCTGAAGGGTGCAAGCCACCTTTTTCCGGTCGAGAACCATGGCCTCCGATTTGGAGGTGCTGACCCTCATCCCAGCCGCTTCACACTCAGCTGCAAAATGCCCCAGTGCATGCTATAAGTCCAGGCTTGAAGGAGCCAACAGGACAACATCATTTGCAAAAATCAGCGATGAAATGCTGTGGTCCCCAAACCGGACTCCCTCCAGCCCCTGGCTGCGCCTAGAAATTCTGTCCATAAAAACAATGAACAGAACCGGTGACAAAGGACAGCCCTGTCAGAGCCCAACATGCACTGGGAACAGATCTGACTTACAGCTGGCATTGCAAACCAAGCTCCTGCCCCGGTTATACAGAGACCAAACAGCCCTTAACAGAGGGCCATGGACCATGTACTCCCAGAGCACCTCCCACAGAATGCCACAAGGGACACGGTCGAAAGCCTTCTCCAAGTCCACAAAACACATGTGGACTGGTTGGGCAAACTCCCACGAACCCTCAAGCACCCTGTGGAGGGTATAGAGCTGGTCCAGTGTTCCACGACTAGGTCGAAAACCGCATTGCTCCTCCTGTATCCGAGGTTCGACTAATGGTTGGACTCTCCTCTCCAGTACTCTGGAATAGACTTTCCTTGGGAGGCTGAGGAGTGTGATCCCCCTATAGTTGGAATACACCCTCTTACCCCTTCTGAGGCACCGAACGGTCTGCCAGAATTTCCCCGAGGCCGTCCGATAGTCCTTCTCCATGGCCTCACCGAACTCCTCCCAGACCCAAGTTTTTGCTTCCGAGACCACCACGGCTGTAGTTTGTTTGGCCTGCCGGTATGCCTCAGCTGCCTCCGGAATCCCCCGAGCCAACCAGGCTCGATAGGACTCCTTCTTCAGCTTGACGGCCTCCCTTACTTCCAGTGTCCACCACTGTGTTCGGGGATTGCCGCCGCGACCGGCACCAGAGATCTTACGGCCACAGCTCCGGATGGCTGCGTTAAAAATTTCAGAAAAGTTAATATTTTATTGCCACCTCAGTCCTGTTACATATTTTGACAATAAATATTAAATCCCCAGTCAAAGCTTTCATCATTAAAAATGCACAGGCAATAGATAAGAAATAAAAAGCCAACACTACCTTGACTCTCAAACACACTATTCACTGTAACAGCTATACAAGTTTAGAATTCACTATCTCAACAAATTAGAATATGGTGACATGCCAATCAGCTAATCAACTCAAAACACGTGCAAAGGTTTCCTGAGCCTTCAAAATGGTCTCTCAGTTTGGTTCACTAGGCTACACAATCATGGGGAAGACTGATGATCTGACAGTTGTCCAGAAGACAATCATTTACACCCTTCACAAGGAGGGTAAGCCACAGGCATTCATTGCCAAAGAAGCTGGCTGTTCACAGAGTGCTGTATCCAAGCATGTTAACAGAAAGTTGAGTGGAAGGAAAAAGTGTGGAAGAAAAAGATGTAAAAACAACCTTATGAGGCCTTATGGGGACTGTCAAGCAAAATCAATTCAAGAATTTGAGTGAATTTCAAAAGGAATGGACTGAGGCTGCGGTTAAGGCATCAAGAGCCACCACACACAGACATGTCAAGGAATTTGGCTACAGTTGTCGTATTCCTCTTGTTAAGCCACTCCTGAACCACAGACAATGTCAGAGGTGTCTTACCTGGGCTAAGGAGAAGAAGATCTGGACTGTTGCCCAGTGGTCCAAAGTCCTCTTTTCAGATGAGAGCAAGTTTTGTATTTCATTTGGAAACCAAGGTCCTAGAGTCTGGAGGAAGGGTGGAGAAGCTCATAGCCCAAGTTGCTTGAAGTCCAGTGTTAAGTTTCCACAGCGTGTGATGATTTGGGGTGCAATGTCATCTGCTGGTGTTGTTCCATTGTGTTTTTTGAAAACCAATGTCACTGCACCCATTTACCAAGAAATTTTGGAGCACTTCATGCTTCATTCTTCTGACCAGCTTTTTGAAGATGCTAATTTCATTTTCCAGCAGGATTTAGCACCTGCCCACACTGCCAAAAGCACCAAAAGTTAGTTAAATGACCATGATGTTGGTGTGCTTGATTGGCCAGCAAACTCACCAGACCTGAACTTCATAGAGAATCTATGGGGTATTATCAAGAGAAAAATGAGAAACAAGAGACCAAAAAATGCAGATGAGCTGAAGGCCACTGTCAAAGAAACCTGGGCTTCCATACCACCTCAGCATTGCCACAAACTGATCACCTCCATTCCATGCCAAATTGAGGCAGTAATTAAAGCAAAAGAAGCCCCTACCAAGTACTGAGTACATGTACAGTAAATGAACATACTTTCCAGAAGATTTCTCCACACTGCTTTCTTAAAAATGTGAGTAACCTTAACTTGAAAATATCCTTTGTTTCAACTCACAATAATCAAAACATTCGATAACATTCATTCATTGTCTACCACTTATCCAAACTATTCTCGGGCGTCATTGGACATCATTGGGCCCTGCGATGGGTTGGCACACCCTGGATGGGGTGCACACACTCTCATTCACTCACACAATCACACACTATGGACAATTTAGAGATGCCAATCAACCTACCATGCATGTCTTTGGCCTGGGGGAGGAAACCCCCGAGGCACGGGGAGAACATGCAAACTCCACACACGGCGGAGGTGGGAATCACACCCCCAACCCTGGAGGTGTGAGGCAAACGTGCTAACCACTAAGCCACCGTACCCCCCCATTCGATAACATTATTTTTTAAAAAGCTTTCCAAAACATGCCATGGATTTGGAGTTAAAAATTAAAAAAGTGCCCATAACTTCAGACTTTGTATGCTTAAGAAAGGATTTTTCTGCTGGGTTCTGCTTGTTTTAGACAGGTTAAATAACTTCTTACCAACTAGGCTGTGGTTTACATGTACTGTACATATCATGGTGGTGAGCTCAGAAGAAAAAAAAAATTTGCACATTGGCACAAATGGCATTGTACAAACACTGTCTGCTATCCCAATTCAACACCTGTTCAAATTCATGGAGGATTCCTGAGAAGGTGAGGGAGCACAGGTCCAACCAAAATGAGCCCAAAGACCACTAACACTGCTATGAACCATTCAGAGCAAGCACATTAAGCTTTTATGCCTCTTTATTTCTGTAAATTTTTTGCTTCTTCCTCACTATCTCTTTTTTCACTGACCTCTATTTGTCATCTTTTGTTGTTAGTATTGTTGTTAATTTCTTTACTTATTTTCTCATCTTATGAATTCTTTCAAAAAGGAGAGAAAATTAAATAAAATGTTGTAGTATGTGGTTTTTTGTGTTAATGTTCATAATGTGAGGTTTCAATAAATCTTAGGAGAACAGATAACGATTGTTTTATTTTATTTTAAAATAAATAAACATTTATTTTTCATTCAAATGATATTTTAAATTGTTTTCTCTCTCTGGATACCTTTAATCATCATTGTCATTTACCCTTATTTGGGATATTAGCAAATGAGAATCCCTGACTTTTGATCTTTTGTGATGACCTGACTTAGGGTTCAGTGAGTCACTTACTTTCAGTATTAAAGATGTAGTCCTATGTGACATTCACCACCCACTCCAGGTTTACATTTCTGGCATTTGGCAGACACCCTTATTTAGAGTGACTTCAGAGGATTCATTTCATTTAGATAGCTCTGACATGTGACAAACCATTTCTTTATTTTCAATCCTCTTACAATCAGAATTAACAACTACAGAAAAAAATCTATTATTGGAAAGTCGTCAATTTATTTAAATGCAATTGCCCTCACCCTGTTACATATCAATGACAGGTAGTGGAGATGCAATATGCAGTAGGCAAGGAAATAATTTTTGCATAGAAAATAGATTTTGTCTTTTTAACAGGATCTTTTTTATGTTCTTTTTTTATATGTAGATTTAAATAATAAACGGTGGAAATCATCACATCACATATGGCACACTTACTAAACCAAAGAAACTCCAAAGACCTCTTTGAGTTTACAGCATCTGAGATAACATTGTAGATGACTCTTTCAAGGGAAGCATCTGGCCTATCAAATCATCTTCTAGCAAATATGGTTCTCCAATTG
>JAUCMX010000004.1:21694714-22039714 GCA_033459395.1 Hemibagrus guttatus
GTTGAAACACAGTCATTAACTGAAACAGAAACAGTTGTGTAGGATGCTTAAAACTGGGTAAGGACCAGCCAAACTCTGCTACTAAGGTGAGGTTGTGGAAGAGAGTTTCATGTCACAGGTTATACACCATGGTAAGACAGCAACAAGAGTACAGCAACAAGACACAAGGTAGTTATACTGCACCAGAAAGCTCTCTCCCAGGGAAATGAGCAATGTTGTGGACAATGGACACAGTGGACTGGTAAGGAAATTTAATGCAGCAGAGGAAAGAACTGGAAACCAATGGGAGGTGTATGGCCAGAAGTAGTCTTCATAGAAGAATTGTGGCCTAAAAGCCATACCTCTGATGTGGAAACAAGGCTAAGAGACTTAACTATGCATGAAAACATGGGAACTGGGGTGCAGAAAAATGGCAGCAGGTGGTCTGGACTGATGAGTCAAAATTGAAATATCTGGTTGTAGCAGGAAGCAGTTTGTTTTCCAAAGTGCTGGAGAGAGAACTGGATTCAATAATGAGTGTCTTCAGGCAACAGTGAAGCATGATGGAGGTTCTTTGCAAGTTTGGGGCTGCATTTCTGCAATTAGAGTTTTGGTCAGGATTAATTTAATGCTGAGAAATACAGGCAGATACTTATCCATTAAGCAATACCATCAAACAGGCATCTGACTGGCCCCAAATTTATTCAGCAGCTTGAGAACGACCCCAAACATAAAGCCAATGTCATTAAGAAATATCTTAGAAGAACAAGTCCTGGATCTCAACATCATTGAATCGGTCTGGGATTAAACGAAGAGGCAGCCTATATCCACATCTGTGTTTAGTTCTTGAAGATGTTTGGAGCAACCTACCTGATGAGTTCTTCAAGAACTGTATGCAGGCATACCTAGAAGAATTGATGCTGTTTTGCAATGTGATCACACCAAATATTAATTTGATTTGACTTTTCCTTTTGTAAATTGATAACTTTTCACACTTCTGTTTTTGAAAGCATTCTTATGTGGAGGTATCCAAGGACTTTTATGTTGAAAGGATTTTTTTTGGGAAAAGAGAGAAAGTTGCTTTCGGCTGCTCCCTGTTCGGGGTCGCCACAGCGGACCGCACAACGAGAGAAGGGGTGAAAAATGAAAGGAAGTGAGAGAGACAAGCGTGAGGGGAGAGACAAAAAAAGAAGAGAAAACCAGAGAGGCAAAAAAGTTAGATTTTTCCGTGACATTTTTTTATTGTACAACAGCATTTGGACAAGTGTCGAAGTGAGCTGACAAGGAGCTGGACCGAGCGGTTGTTGCGTGTCTGTAATGCTGCAGTAGGGGCATTGGTCATTGAGCTAGCCGAGACGGTGTGCTTGCACGAGGGCTCGTGTCCTAGAGAAAGGAGCAGAGATTTTTTTTTTTTTCCTTCACCGCTGTTTAACCACAGTTGAAATTCAGAAGAAATAAACAAATGTTATTTGTTTTTTTAAGTAAAGCCTAGTGGGTCGAGTGATTTACTTGCTACTGCTGTTGGGGCAAAACCCTCGTGCCATCCTCGATACAACAGTACTAGTATCAGTGTTGACTCAACTGGCATGTTGAACTCTTTGACACTCTGCTTTTGACTATATTTTCCTTTTAAAGTTCAGAGTTTTTCCTTGTGGACGCTTTACAGCATTTTTAAATTTTTTTGAAAGACTTTGAATTTTTTTTCGGACACTTACATCTGGAATAGTGAAATGATAATTGAGCTTGCACAAGTGAATGGATACACATTATAGGTTTATTTATTGGACTAATTTCATGGAAACATTCAGGGAGATTCTTTTCTTTCTTTTTCCCTATCATCCCCGTGAACATTCTTCTTTCTGCGGTTTAAAAAACTAAAGAGACTTTCGACTAAAGAGAACGTGATACCATTTGCTTGATACATTGATACATTTGATACATTTACCCTGCCATATCTGGACACTCCAACACCAGCTCAGTCCTACTTTGAGGTAAAATTTAAGTTCTGACGTTGTGAATCACACGCAGGTATGTGAACTGATGTGGGAAATATCTGATGGGGAATGTAACGTCTAAAATGTACTTCAGTGTGAACTGAGCATTATTCAAATGTTCTTTCAGAATTGTTGTTTACTAATTCTGTTTAAGTCCTATTGAAGCAAATTCTCATCTGAATTCTGAATTTGCTTGTACATTTTGTTTGTTATGGTGAACCCATAAGAGTGAAACGAGTTTATTTCATGACTATTGCTTTCGTTCTTCCATTTTTTTTTCTTTATTAAACATTTAGAAAAGATGTAAACTACTGCCACCTTGGTGTAGGGGCATTCCTCCTGTCTTGGAGGCTGGAAGTCGGGAAAAGGGATAATTAATTCCATCACACTCTAAGGAGCTACCATGTGCATTTTGTGTCTTAGAGCCTTCTACTCACTAGTCATAAAACCTACTCAAAACACACAGTCAAGACAGAGAAAAACATACTTAAACACTAAGTATAGGAATTAAATGCACTAGGAGTGGGGACCTAGATCCTGTCATTTCCCTAGTCGGCCAGTATAGTGCAGAATAGAACATCCCCTACATTGTAGTGAAATTCCCCGCTACATTAATTTGGCATAACAAACAGGATCATACTTAGCCTGACATTTTGTTTGTAGAATTTTGTCCCAGGTGGGTGAGCAAGAAGAAAATGGCAGAATTGGAAGAACTGAGGAAAGAGTTTGCTGAAATGCAGAGGAGGTTAGCAGAGCAGGCCGGGGCACTGGATCAGGCCAGGACAGAACAGAGAGAAGCCCTGTCACTGGTTAAGGTGGTAATGGAACAGCAAGCATCCACTCCTGCACCCCTGGTGACAATCTATATTCCAAGAGATCATAAACCCCCTGATTTCACTGGTGCTACTAAACCTGGAGAAGAAAATGTGTAAGAGTGGATTGTTTCTATAAAATCATCATTTTGTGTCATGAAGGTGCCAGAGGCAGATCAAGTGGAGCTGATAAAGCAGCATTTAATGGGTGAAGCTAGGGATATGGTGAAGTTTATGTCGGACAAAGGAAATGACAGTGTGGAGCCCATCTTCAAATTGCTCCAGGAGATCTATGGGGACAAAGTATCTATTGGCACAAGGTTGAATGACTTATGACCGGAAACAAGCACCTAGTGAGTCTATACATGCCTATGCGTATGACTTACTGGAGAAACTTTACAAAGTAAAGCGCAGAGAGCCTGGACGAGTTCCAGATGAAGAGTGTTTTAAAAGAGCAGTTAGTCCTAAGACTAAGAGATGATTTCCTAAGAAGAGAGATGAAATGAAGGATCAAGGAAGAGCAGAGTTTGACTTTTGCGCAGCTGATGCAAGACGCCATCACCTGGTCCGAGGAAGAGGAAGCACAGCCTGAAAGTAGCTTAAAGACCACTGTGCGTGCACGTGCTGCTGTCCACAGTACAATTGCGTCTGGTGACAACTCATCTCCACTTACATTAGAGAAATTGCATGAGGCAATAGAGAAGATAGCGGCGCGTCAGGAAGAACTGTACAGGATAGTCCATGATCAAGGGAGATTTGACCTGCAGTCGGTGTGGTGAGAAGACAGCCACTGAAACACAGTGAGGGGAAGTATATCCGTCACACCTGTGGTGAACCGGGTCACACTAGTCGATGTTGTAGGCAGCATAAAGAGCTCAGTAACCAGAGCACTGTTGTGTCGTCACAAATGTCAGAGGTAACCGAGGCATTAAGAAGAGTTTCGTCAGATAATTTGACGAGCACCAGTGGGCATTCAGTAATCTGAAGCCATATTGCTGGCTGGAAGGCATAGGTATTGCCAGAACTGTCAAAGGAAAGTGCTTTTGGAGACTGTTTGACAGTGAATGTAAAAATAGCAGAGGTACCCACCCGATGCCTACTGGACACGGGTTCAGAGGTCACGACCATCTCAGAATCTCACTTTAAACAACATTTCGGAGAGCAAAAGATACAGTTGTCATCTGCTAATTGGGTGCATCTCACTGCTGCAAATGGGTTAGATATTCCAGTCCTCAGTTGTTTGCAGGCAGACATAGAGTGCATGGGAAGTCGGCTGCCAGGGAAGTGTGTTTTTGTGCTCACAGAGTCCAACCCAGATGCAGAGGAAATGAAAGGATTGGGATGGAATAGTGGGGATGAATGTTCTTAGAGAACTGAAGAATCTGGTACTGTTAGGAATGGAGTTGAATAAGGAGAGTAAAGTAAGCCAACACTCAGATGCTAGTGTAAGGAGAGTGATTGCAAGAATGAGTATGGATGAGGAATTTTTGGGTCCAGGAGGAAAACAAGTCATCATAATCCCACCCTTAAGTGAGAAGATTGTGGAAGGCCACTGTACTATACCGCACCAAAGAAGGTGTCAGGTACTTGTGGAACGCACGGATTCAGTTACCCTTCCAAAAGGAATTTTGGTAGCCAGTGTGCTTGCAAGTGCAAAAAAGGGTAAAGTTCCAGTACGAGTATTAAACCTCTGTCAAGAAACCATCAAGTTGATGCCAAGATCCAGGATTGCAGTCATGTCCAAGCCGGGGAAGATTGTTCCAAAACAAATGGTGGAATTTGAGTAAGATGATGATGAGCTACGTGTTACAAAACATGTGCAATGCAGCATTAATGTTGAGGGCCAGCCTGAACAACTGCCAATTCCAGTGCAGGTAAACCAGGATGGACTCTCAGATATGCAGTGCAAAGAGTTAGGGTCCCTGCTGACGCGTTACAGTAATGTCTTCTCCAAGAGTGACACAGACTTTGGATATACAATGACGGTGATGCATAGTATACCTACAGGAGATGCACAACCAATAACATAACGTCACAGACAAGTCCCACCACATGTTTTCCAAGAATTTAAGAGACATTTACAGGATCTGGTCAGTCAAGGTATATTGAAGGAGAGTCGCAGCCCGTGGGCCTCACCTGCAGTCATTGTAATAAAGAATGATGTAGGTGTTCGTTTCTGCTGTGACTACAGGAGACTCAATTAAGTCACCTTCAAGGACGCTTATCCCCTGCCCCGTGTGGAAGAATCCTTAGATGCTTTGGGGAATGCACAGTTGTCTTCCACCTTGGATCTCACATCAGGCTACTTTCAAGTGCCAGTAAACGAGTCAGATCGGGAGAAGACTGCTGTTACAACACCATTCGGCTTGTTTGAGTGGATGTGGATGCCATTTGGTTCATGCAACATTCCGGCCACCTTTCAGCGATTGATGGGTGCAGCATTAGGTGATCTTGCCTTTGACAATCTCTTGATCTATCTCGATGATATTATTGTGTTCTCTGTGGATTTCAAGAGTCATTGTGAGAAGTTGGAGCTTGTTTTTTCCAGGCTGCATCAGCAGGGACTGAAGCTGAAACCGAGTAAATGTTTCTTCCTGAGGCCAGAGGTCCAGTTTTTGGGACACATAATTTCGTCAAAGGGAGTTCAGGTGGATAGGGACAAGGTCCAGTGTTTGGAGGCATGGCCTTCACCGTTGAATGTGAGGGAGGTGAGACAGCTGTTAGGATTTATGAGTTACTATCGCCGGTTTGTTCCAGGATTCGCACAGCTGGCGAAGCCTCTGCATGCTCAAGTGGGTAAAGGTAATAAGGGCAAGTCAGCAGAACCGTTCATCTGGAGTGAAGAGTGTCAGACTGCATTCAACAAACTAAAGAGTTACCTCATGTCACCTCCGATTCTGTCTTACCCTGACAGACGAGAGCCGCAATGGACTTGGAGCCATACTCAGCCAAAAGCAGGGGATTGTAGAGCATTGCAGAGCATTGCTTATGCAAGCCATGGCCTGAAGGGATCCAAAAGAAATGACAGGTATTATAGTGCCTTCAAGTTGGAGTTACTAGCTCTTAAGTGGGCAATAACTGAGAAATTTAAGGAGTACCTGATTTTTGCAAAATTTCAGGTAATTACTGACCACAACCCCCTCTGATACCTGCACATGGCCAATCTTGGAGCAGTGGAACATCGTTGGGTTGCTCAGTTATCAGAGTTCAACTTTGAGGTTTGCTATAAGCCTGGCAGACAGAACACCAATGCTGATGTTCTTTCTATGATTCCTTGTGGTATAGAACAAGAGAAAGAGGATACAGAGAAAGACTTCATTCGGTTGACCTCAGATGAGGTACGGGCATATCTGTGGACAAGTAAGGGAGAGGAGGGTGATGAGGCCACGGTTCGAGTTACCAAGCAAGCACTCATAAGAAAGGGTGTTGATGGTTATAGCTGGTCATCTATTAGTGAGCAACAGAGGAAGGATCTTTGTATAGCACCTGTGTATGACACTATGCTGGAAAATAGGGGGTTAGTGGCACGTAGTTTCCGAGTTATGTGAACCCAACAAAAGAAGTTGGCTAGACAACTTCAGCTTGTGCGTCTGAAACTAAGACATCAAGTGCTGTTCCGAGTGATCATGGATCGAAGGGATGGAGAGGAAATTTGGCAATTAGTGGTGCCAGAGTCTTTCCAGGTGAAAGTATATGAGGGAGTGCACAAGCATGGAGGACATTTTGGAACAAGGAGTATTTTGGAGCCGATGCGGCGGAGTTATTACTGGCCCTCAATGGTCACTGATTTGCAGACATGGGTAACCCAATATCGAAGGTGTACCTTGGCCAAGGATGTGTTCCCCAAAATATGTGCCCCTATGACTTGTACCAATGTAACCACACCCCTAGAAGTTCTTGTTATGGATTATAACATGCTTGAGAAATCGGCAGGGTGTTATGAGAATGTTTTAGTGCTCACGGACATGTTTACAAGATTTACTGTGGCAGTTCCGACTAAGAATCAGACAGCCCTTACCACCGCCAGAGCCCTTGTACGATACTGGTTTGTCTGCTATGGGTGTCCTGCCCAATTGCACTTGGATCAAGGCAGGTGTCTCGAGTCTAGTGTAATTAAGGAACTCTGTAAACTATATGGAATTAGCAAAAGTCACACCAGTCCTTACCATTCGCAAGGGAACGCGCAGTGTGAAAGGTTCAATCGCATAATGCATGATATGTTGCGGATGTTACCTGCAAACAAAAAGAAGGACTGGAAGACTTACCTGCCTGAACTAGTGATGGCTTACAATAGCCATGTGGACTCATAAAAAGGCTAGTCCCCATTTTATTTAATGTTCAGACAGGATGCAAGGCTACCCATGGATGTCATGGGGGGGACAGATCTAACTGATGATGAGGCAGATGATCTAGATGAGTGGGTGAAGAATCATCACAAACGACTGAGGACTGCACCAGAGACTGCAAAAGCAACTGCCCAAGAAGCTTCCAGGAGAAGGAAGAGGAAGAGAGTTTATGATCGCAGGACTGCCAGAGCGCTAATTAGACCTGGTGACAGAGTATTGTTGCGTAACCACAAGTTTAGGGGACAGAACAAAATTCAAGATAAGTGGGAGTCTGTCCCCTATTTGGTAGTGCAGCAGAATCATCCAGATTTACCAGTGTTTACAGTATGTCATGAACCAGGGGGTCCACAGGGATCAGCTGCGACACTATACTTTCCCCTCACACACAAGACAGGTTACACATGCAAAGCGAGAAAAAGAGTTGTCAAACATAGGAGTTGATTCACATGATGTTGTTTACACACTGTATCCTACACAATTACAGAAAAGAGACTTACCCAAGGAGATTGAGGGTGAAAGGATATGTGGGGAGGGTAGTGTAATTGAGTAGAGTTTGAGCAAGATGTGGAGTCTGGAAACTCTGATATTCCGGAAGATGACACCAGTGGCGTACCTGATCTCAGACGTTCAAAAAGAGAAACACGGGGTAGATTGCCTATAAGGTATGGGGTTTGGGGTTGGTGTAATCAGCCAATCAGAAGTTATGTTTCTATTAACAAGATGTGTTGAAAACAAATGTTGAAAATCTTGTGTTTTTGTTTTGCTTAGGAGCTGGTCAATTGGAGAGCCCTGTGTATGGCAGGGTTTAGCAGGAGGGAATGTGAAGGTATCCAAGGACTTTTATGGTGAAAGTATTTTTTGGGAAAAGAGAGGAGGGGTGAAAAAAGAAGGAAGTGAGAAAGACAAGTGCGAGGGGAGAGACGATATAAGAAGAGAAAACCAGAGAGGCAAAAAAAGTTAGTTTTAGTAAACTACTGCCATCTTGGTGTAGGGGCATTCCTCCTGTCTCGTAGGCTGGAAGTCAGAAAAAGGGATAATTAATTCCATCACACTCTAAGGAGCTACCATGTACATTTTGTGTCTTAGAGCCTTCTACTTACTAGTCATAAAACCTACTCAAAACACAGTCAAGACAGAGGAAAACATACTTAAACACTAAGTATAGGAATTAAATGCACGAGGAGTGGGGACCTAGATCCTGTCATTTCCCTAGTCGGCCAGGATAGTGCTGAATAGCATGAATGAATAGCATGAATAGCAGCATTCATCCTTCAGTATCTGGATTCCTCAGGATCCTATGCCAGGATACTCTTTGTGGACTTTAGTTCTGCTTTTAATATGATCATCCCAGCTCTGCTCAGAGACAAGCTCTTCCAGCTGAATGTGCCTGACTCCATGTGCAGTTGGATCATAGACTTCCTGACAGACAGACGGCAGTTCGTGAGGCTGGGAACGCATGTCTCTGACCTCCAGCACATCAGCACTGGATCCCCCCAAGGCTGTGTCCTTTCTCCTCTGCTATTCTCCCTTTATACCAACGGCTGCACATCTGATCACCAGTCTGTCAAACTCCTGAAGTTTGCTGACGACACCACCCTCATTGGCCTCATCTCTGATGGGGACGAGTTGTTCTACAGGGGCGAGATGGATCGTCTGGTGTCATGGTGCAGCATGATCAACCTGGAGCTCAACTCCCTAAAGACAGTGGAGATGATAGTGGACTTCAGGAAGGACCCAGCCCCACTCCCCCGTCATCCTCTGTGACTCTCCGGTAACATCTGTTGAGTCCTTCCGTTTCCTAGGCACCACCATCACCAAGGAGCTCAAGTCGGAGCAGAACATCAGGTCTCTCACCAAGAAGGCTTAGCAGAGGATGTATTTCCTGCGGCAGCTGAAGAAGTTTCTCCTCCCTGTGAAGATGTTGGTTAACTTCTACACTGCCATCATCGAATCTATCCTCACATCCTCCATCACAGTCTGATTTGCTGCAGCTACAGCCAGGGACAAAGCCAAACTGCAGCATGTCATCCACTCAGCTGAGAAGGTGATTGGCTACAGTCTCCCATCTCTCAAAGAGCTGTACGTCTCCAGGTCCCGGAGACGTGCAGCCAAGATCGCAGCTGACCCCTCTCATCCCGGAAATGAACTCTTTTGGTCCCTCCCCTCTGGAAAGAGGCTCCAGTCCATCAGGACCAGGACCTCACGCCACAAGAACAGTTTCTTCCCTACTGCAGACAGCCTGCTGAACAATGCCCCACTTACCCCCAGATGACCCTCCCCCCCCAAGAACTTAGACAACCATGACATTTTCACATTCTAAATTGCACTACATCTTCTGCAAACTCAAACTTCTGTATACTATATTTATTTCATTCTCGATTGTACATACTGGATAAACATATTTGGACAGTCACTTTCACTCAACTTTACATTCTAAATTGGTCTTCTTTTCATGCACATTCAAATTCTTTATTTAATTTATTATAGTTTATTTTATTATTTTAAAATTTTATCTGTGTATATGTTTGCACCTGACACGAAGACAAATTCCTAGTACTGTAAAGTGCTCTTCACGAACCCTTTGCTGTACCTGGCAATAAAAACTTTTCTGATTTTGATTCTGATTCTGAATAGAACATCCCCTACATTGTAGTGAAATTCCCCGCTACACTTACTTTACTCTTACTTAAGTTGTGAAGAGGCTCTACCTCTGGTCGGAATCTCATTGCTTGGTGGTGCTTACTAACGCTGTGAGACATCCTGTGACCAGGAGACAGCCGTGGACAGAGCCACCTGGGGACAATAACACCGCCAACGATCTGCCGTTACATCTGTCAGCTTCTGACAGCAAGGAATTAGTGTCTATAATGAACTCAGAAACTACACTGAACAAATAGTTCCTTATGTGCCCATGGTTGCTGTTGTAGATAGGACATTATTTACATTTACATTATTTACAATCCAGTGTCACCCAAATGAGGATGGGTTCCCTTCTGAGCCTGGTTCCTCTCAAGGTTTTTTTCCTATCATCACAGGGAGTTTTTCTTTGCCACTGTCACCCAGGCTTGCTCATTAGGGATAAATATGGATAAATAGGGATAAAATAGTTTAATAATTTAATTTAATAATTCTTTTTTTTCTCCTTTCTGTTTCTCTAGTTTTGTAAAGCTGCTTTGAGACAATTTCCATTGTAAAAGGTGTTATACAAATAAATTGAAAAATGGAATTAAAGAGGACAGACGTCTTCATAGAAAAGGATTGGGGCATTTTGTTACTGAATGCAGAAGACCTGGTCATCTCGTCAAAAAATCAATCAGCCTGCTGTGTGTAAAGCCTCTGAACAAATCCATTTCCTATCTGCCACCTCTTCAACTCCCTGCATTTGCATCTCTTACCTGGCAGTCTCTGAAGTCAGAGAGAGAGAGAGAGAGAGAGAGAGAGAGAGAGAGAGAGAGAGAGAGAGAGAGAGAGAGAGAGAGAGAGAGAGAGAGACAGAGACACAGAGACAGACACTGAATATAGTCTTGGTGTTGCCAGGGAAACCACCTAAAAGTACAAAAACAAACATCTCTTCATTCTCTTCTCCTGTCATGGTGATGGTGAGAAGGAGATCCCAGACAGCATGGTAACATTGATACAATGTTGAGTTTTGATCCAAACCATCATTTTGGTTGAGATTGACATTTGAATGTTTAAAGTGTGTAGGATAAACATTGAAATTGTGATGAAAGTTGATAACACACATGGGTGGAGACAGTGACATTGAACTAACAGTGATTTGTAGTTGATGATCAGAAGATCATGCAGGTGTGTATCTGTGCAGAACACTAGTGGGTGTTTCCCCATCAGTTGGGCATGTCAGTTCATAATGGGCATTTTCAACCACTTTACCCGATTTGCTCTAATCCACTGGGGGCTTGGTTTAAGGGTGGGCCTTCATGGTTTTAGTAAGTCTGTTGAAAAATGGTTGAAAAACATCTATTGTAGTTTGAAATTGGCCACTGATTGGTAAACGCCCATTTTGGTTTTGCATGTGCACTTCTCGGTTGTTTAATTGATGCTTCTTCGTTAGAGAGAAAACACAGGTGCATCCTATACAGAAGTCTCCTGTGTTTGACATGCATGACCTCTCTGAGTTTCAAACAATGGTGCATATATCTTATTTCTGTTTTTTTTTTTTTTTTTGCATGTTTGTTATTTGCAAGCATTTACTTTAAGATATATTAATTAAAGTTATTAAAGTGTTGAAATAAACCGCTCAGGTAGCAAGGTGACATTGATACAATATGGTGTTTTCATCTGAACCATCATTTTGACTGAGATTGAAATTTCAAAGTTTGATTTATGTTGAATCAACATTGAAATTTTGATGAAAATCAAGAGCCAAAATATGGGTGATGATGGGGGTGATTAAAAAGTGCATCACGAGTTTGTCTTTAGCCTTGATTAATAAAATTCCAATAATATTTAGCTGATCTCTAGAAGCCCATGAGCATGAATATTAAACATTACATAGCCTATGTTTCTGTTACTCTTTGCATTTACTCCAAGGCCTTCAGTAGGAGGAGTTAAGGCTGATGAGGTTGGATAATTAGAGAAATGAGAAGCACACCCTTAATGATGGTGACATTGATCATACATTGAGTTGCAGTCCACAGCATAACTGCTTGACATAAGATTTGGTTTTATCTTCTATCTCCTGCTTGCAGCTTTATCAGGTAAACATTCATATTCCTCAAAGAGTATCAAATTTGCTGTATGTAACTGTTCATGGTAAAACTCAAAATCAAAGACATTTTCATGTGATCTTTAAAGAGATTAATTGGTTTGCATTAGTTAAATCTGCAGCTTTAATGAAATTGCTTTAATTGAAAATAATTAAGCTGTTCTTTTAAGCTAAACACAGAACACTTGTCACTTGCTACAATATGTAGTTTCTTGGTAAATTAGTTGCCATATAATTAAACAAACTGTCAACAATATTATAGCGCTTCCATTTACAAATGTTTATTGCACAAAATGTAAAAGATATTGAAGCACTAATAGATTTTAGATCATCAAAAAATCAATGATACTAAAATCCTGTTCTAAATAACTGTTTTCATAAATTGTAAAAAATAAATTATGTTTAATGTGCCTGTATATATGTACAGGTATGTATGAGAATTTAATTGACTTGCTTTTAAGCGATATCATGCTTGCATTTTCAGAGAACCCAAAAGAAAAGAGGCACAGTCTGACATACAATAAGCCAGTTTTTAAAAACTTGAACTGTTGCACCACTTGTAGCAATAATGACTTCACGGTGGCCAAAGAGGCGTAAATTGAAATCAATGATTAAGTACGCAGAGTCAGAAATACTACAACAATTTGTAGTAGTGCACAAAATTCTGTGTCACAAGAAAACCATGTTGAAGCAGGAAAAAATTATGCCAAGTACCCTAAAGTTGTTATAGAGTCAGCTGGTTCAGATTGTAATGATTCAGTCACAGATGAGTTCCCTGGTGGGGTGTCTGAGGTTCTGTTGCATCCAACCAATATGCGTGATGTTAATAATGATACAGTCAACTCATCAGATTTTGACTCTGATACTGAATCAGAAGCTCGAACGAGTGAGTTTCTTTTAAGGAGATATTGGGCCTCTACCTTCTCAGTCTCACTTGCTGCACTCAGTGCCCTTTTAAGTATTCTGCGAATGTTTCATCCAGAATTGCCCACAGGTGCCAGGACAGTTCTTAAGACCCAAACCCATGTATCTACCATAAAGATGGAAGGCGGGGAGTATTATCATTTTGGCTTGGCAAAGGGGATAGTGTCACATTTTGAAAAGCTTAATCCTGCCTGAACAATTGCAAACAGTTAAATTACAGTTCAATTTAGATGGGCTTCCACTTTTCAAAAGCTGTACACTTCAGTTCTGGCCAATTCTTGCCATTGTCAAGTGTGACTATTCCAAATATCCCTTCCTCATTGGCCTTTATTGTGGTATGAAAAAGCCCAAGTGCATATTTGAGTTCTTAAAGCCATTTATTGACGATTTAGCTGAGGTTCTCCTGCATGGTATTGTTTACAATGGTCGAAACGTATTGGTGCAAGTAAGCTCTTTTGTGTGTGATGCCCCTGCCAGAGCCTTTTGTTAAAAATACAAAATCTCACAAAGGCTACTCGGCCTGTGACAAATGTGTTCAAGTGGGTGAGTGGCAAAATAAAATGACATACCCAGAAACTGATGCAAAGTTGAGGACTGATACTGATTTTAATGATATGATTGATGAAGACCAACACTTGAACCAAAAACTCTCCTTTAGCTGGCTTGGTAAAAATGGTTACCATGTTTCCATTAAATTATATGCACTTATGTTGTCTAGGCGTCACTAGGAAACTTTTGAACTTTTGGGTCAGAAGTAAAGCACATATCACTAGGTTGTCCACTCAAACTGTAGCTGAAATTTCTGAAAAGTTAAAGCTGCTGAGTCCCTACACGCCTGTTGAGTTTAGCTGGAAACCAAGAGGGTTATCAGAAATTGACCGCTGGAAAGCGACTGAGCTGCGCTCATTTATGTTGTATACAGGCCCTGTTGTGCTTCAGAATTGCATTCAAATGCAGATGTATGAGAACATTATGTTGTTTTCTGTTGCTATGCATTTGCTTTTATCCTCTGGAACCACAGAGGCAATGATTGATTGTGCTCATGAATTGCTTGTCTCTTTTGAATGCCACTTTGGACAACTATATGGTAGACATGAAATAGTCTACAATATACACCAACTGACTCATCTGGCTGAAGAGTATCATCTCTTTGGACCTTTGGATAATGTGTCAGCATTTCCTTTTGAGAATTATTTAGGACAAATAAAACATCTTTTGCGCAAGCCTCACTTACCCTTACAGCAAGTTGTGAAAAGGTTATCTGAAATGCCAAATCCAGAGTCACCAAAGCCTCACAAGTGCAACTTAAGTCAACCACATTTTGATGGTCCAGTGCTCCATAGCCTAAGTCTTGGCAAACAGTTCAGAAAAGTAGTCACAGAAAAGTACACTCTGTCTATAGTGCAAGGAGATAATTGTGTGCAAATAGTTGGCCACATTGCTATTTTAAGAAATATCATTAAGGTAGATAGGGTAGGGTTTTTTGTCCTATTTCAAAAGTTTAATCAAGAATCATTCTTCTCCTACCCGTTTGAGTCAACCAGCATAGGTTGTTATAAAGTGTGGGAGTTGCATGACAATCTTGATGTGGCCAGACTCCAAGATATTAAGCTGAAATATTTCCTCTGTCCTGACAAAAATGTCTTCATTGCCATGCTACTCATTCATATGACATAATGTATTGTTTGTAGATTACAACATGCTTTTGCTGTTGTAAGAGAAGCTTGTACTTAACATAATTAGTTCCTGCTTTTTCATTAAGTTTAAATTTTACAATTAAACTTAATGAATTTTTTTACATAAAGTTTAAATTTGCATTCTTGTATTGTAGGGGAGTTATTTTGTTAAAAAAAAATGAAGCAGTGGTGCATCGTTCAATTTCAAAATGGTGGCACAGAAATTGTGCCATACAGCTGGCTGATTGGAAAGAAGCTTCTATGGCCACCATATCCACCCAAATACACAGCCAAGGTACGGGCTGCAGTTAAAAAATATGAGCTGCCTACTGAGGAATGGTTGTCCTATGAACCTGTTAGACACCTTGTAAGTCGAGGTAAGTGTATAAATTCAAATTAAGCATAAATTAAGTATAAGGTGGAATTAAATTGTGTACTTTAGTTATTACACTTACAAAATTTAACTTGCAGCCACATATGAAGAAGCTGAGAAGAGTTTGAAAAGATACCTACAGGAGAACTGCGACACCACTGACATTCAGTCTGATGAAGAAACTGAAGTTTGAAAAAAGAAAATCCAGGTAACACCTGAAATTTCTTTGCATTTATTTTCAGAAGGGGGGAAAATTAATAAATGGCAAGGGGAAAGAATAATCACAAAAATAAAATAAAATTGCTAGATGTATCTGAAGTTTTCTTTTTCTATTAGACCCAATCCCGTTTACAACAGAACATCTGATACAGAAGACTAAGTTAAAAAAAGAAAGCTCTGCCCAGCTCCTAGACTTCTATTTCCAGGTATAACAGTGATGTTTATGTAACCAAGACTGAGTGGCAAAGACACAGTATATGCAATTGCTCCATTTACGTGGATGTCCCAAAATGTAATTTTGCAAATGGTATACATGTAAAATCTGTTTCTCTGCAGTCTCCAACAAAATACAGGCTCCTGTTCAATCAGCTTCCAGAGTCAAGACCTCTGTCTAGCCTTCTATCAAAATTCTGCCTAACTATCCTTTGGAGTTCTCTGACCAGGTGTGCAGCAGTTCTCCATACTTGACTGAGTCAAGTGACTCATCAGCCCTGCCTGCCATGTACCCCAGCCAGGAACCATCTTCCAAGGATCAAGAGGGTATAAATTCCAGAAGTGCTTTGGCAGTTTTGCAATCAGACCAATAATTGCTTTGAGTAATTTCCAGCTTCCACATTCCAAGCAGTTTACAACAATATACCATATTGTTTATCTTAAAATATATTTTGGATGCTAATGTGCGAGTCTGTTCATTAGCACTTTTTTTTCTTGTTGCAGATGCAAGTGATTTCTGCAAGACAGTTAATGAAAGGCAAGTGCAGAGAAGTTTTTCTACTTTCCTTATACAGTATGCATGTTTAAATATGTTTTGAACTGTAATGTTTTTATTCTCCACAAGATGTTGCTTTACAAAAGTTGATTGGAACTGTCACAGAACTTGTAAAAGAAGAACAAGGAACTCCGGGAGGAATGTCAGGAATTCTTCAGACAGTCCTTGCCTTCAAAGCAACCTTTGCTACCATTGCCTGTCTCAGTCCCTCTGCACAATACTGAAGAGCTTGAGACTGCAGAGGAGATTTTACAATCCAGTGAAGCAAGGCAAATGATGATTAGTGCTTCTATGTAGACCATTTTGTTATTAATCCATTTTTGGGACATTTGGCATGTTCTCTCTGCTTTGTGTACACATTTTGTATGGCAGGTGAGACACTTTAGCATAATTGGAGGAACCTCACTGGAAATGAGGGTCTTTCCTGTGCACTGACCAATGAGCTGGCATCAATAAATTGGGCTGGGAAGATGGTTAAAGAGCAGTCAAGGCAAAAGAGGGCATTCAAGGATACTTTCTTGAATATGTGTATATTTGGTGAGTTATAACTATCAATGATTTGAATTGTCCTTCTGCCTTTTGTGTTCCCAGAAATCTACCTTACTCTATCCAATATTTCCCTCTTCCAGTGCCTCCATTAATGTATTCAATTGCATACATTTTGTATCCTGTTGTTCTTCTGTTTTGTTTTCAGATGCTTTGACTTTGCAGATGGGTGTGGGGAAAGTTTCCCAATATGAATATATTCAGGCAGTCCAGAAATGGCTCCGATATGCACAATACCGTGTGGGCGAAACTGCACATCAAACAACTACAACTGTTCCTTTGGTGCTTCCAGAAACAAATTAATTTTGTCATTTTATTTATTTTTTTGCTTCACTTTTGCATCTGTATAATTTTTTTTTTTGACATAGTATGAAGTGCTTTCAGTTGACTGAATTAAGACAGCAAAAAAATAAATAAGAATGTGATTGAACCAGTGGAAAAGTGTTTTTTTCTTTTCTTTTTTTCTTTTTTTTATTATAGTAGCTTGACCATTGATTCAATGGTATGAGCATGTTTTTTGTCTTCAATATTAATATTGTTTCAACAAATTAGGGTGCTAAAGTGATGCTGAAAAAACATCACTTTGTAATGTGTAATCAATAATAGTACCATTGAATTCTGAAAGAAATGTCAACATTGAGTGTGCAAAAATGATGTTGAAAAAATATAGCTTTGTAATATTTATTTAATAATATAGTATATAATATATAGATTATTGGTAAATTTCAACATTATTTCAACAGTAACTGAGGGTGCAAAAGTGATGTTGAAAAAATATCACATTGTAATGTTGAATCAATGCTTTTTCCGTTGATTTATGGTTGAAATCTCAACATTATTTCAATATTAATTCAGGGTGCAAAAGTGATGTGGAAAAAATCACATTGTAATGTTGAATCAATGCTATTACCGTTGATTTATGGTTGAAATCTCAACATTATTTCAACAGTGCCAAAGACGTGTTGAAAAAATATCACTTTGTAATGTTTAATCAATATTATTACCATTGATTTGTGGTTAAAATATCAGTATTGCTTCAACATTAACTGAGGGTGTAAGAGTGATGCTAAAGCAACATCACTTTGTAACGTTAATTCAATGTAATTGGCGTTGACGCATCAACACTGACTCAACATTGTTTCAATGTGACCATGCTATCTGGGGATAGGAAAGGAAATAGTTTTATGCATTTTGTCACATATATGTTACAGATAGGGGGGCATGGTGGCTTGGTGGTTAGCATGTTTGCCTCACACCTCCAGGGTCAGGGTTCGATTCCCGAGTTTGCATGTTCTCCCTGTGCCTCTGGGGTTTCCTCCAGGTACTCCGGTTTACTCCCCTGGTCCAAAGACCTTCATTGTAGGTTGATTGACATCTCTAAATTGTCCGTAGTGTGTGTGCCCTGCGATGGGTTGGCACTCCATCCAGGGTGTATCCTGCCTTGATGCCCGATGACACCTGAGATAGGCACAGGCTCCCCGTGACCCGAGAATAGATTGGATAAGCAGTAGACAATGAATGAATGAATGTTACAGATATCTCTACTTGTCTATGTGTAAACTGAGGATGTAGCCAATCCATAATTCATCCTCTGGAAGTTTCTGAAACTGTTTTGACTTTATTGAACTCATATTTTTCCTGTTGGTTTAATTTCACTTGATATCTTATTGGGTCAGTCTAATACTTATTAGCTTAAGCTGGATTAGCCCTTAGAGGCCAGAAGGACTGAGCTACTATTAAGCATTGCAATTTCCCTTTCAAATAATTTAATTCTAATGGATTTAACAAGAGAAACTAAAGCAATAAAACACTTAACATTTAAAAAGAAAGCCTGACTTCAGTCATTCATTCATTCATTCATTCATTCAAACACTTCATTTATACATTTTCCCCCAAAATACACACAAGAATACTTTATACTATATCATGCTTCTACCTTCAGTAAGTTTACTATGTTAACTATTCCAAACAAAAATCAGTTTAAGCTACCAGAGCCTTTTAGTGCTTTAACATATTTTTAATTAAAAATAAAAATGACTACACCACCTGAATGAATGTTTTAGGATGAAAAGTTTTATGTTGCCTGGTTAGCTATTAAACCATGTAGCAGCAAGCAAGTATGACTGAAGTTCAAAAAGTACATCAATATTTACACATTATTTATAAACAAGTTTCTAATGTTCAGTGTCTGGTTATGCAGCTGCTTAAATTCATTTTCTAGGTGCAGATTATGTTCAGATTATGTATGTCTATGACTTGTTTATGCTTCAGAGGTACCTTCTAAGGAATCTCAATGCTGCATCATGGCTTGATGCTATGGGAAGGATACCCTGAGTCCAGTGTCTGAAGCTCATCTGAAAAGACATCAATTCTATTAGCTAACGTGGGGTCAGGTGACATAGCAGCATGCATCAGTGAGACCATTAACCATCTATTTTTTTGTGATTTATCACAACTATGACAAGCAAACAGTTTAGAAGATGTGTGCTGTAAATCCCGCTTTCTTATGCGGGATAACTTGCATGACCTTTGTGTTGTTTATTTGGGAGTGGCGCTAACTCAGTCAGTCCTCGAGGGGCTGCTTGCATGACTTTGTTCTAGCAAAATGAAACCAAAGCGAGTCAGGTATCTGCTCTTGTAATTTGGAAGGACAAGCCATGATGCAGTCTTGAGTTCCCTCTATAAGGAACATCTCATGTTACATATGTAACCCGGTTCCCTGAGAAGGGACTGAGCAATATGATTTGTTTCAATGTGCTCTCAGTGTAATGTTTCTCAGGAATCTGAGCTACTTCCCTGGGTCCACCCTCATTTGCCAGTCATGTGCTGCTCTTAAGAGCCTTTCTTTTTCCCCAACCTGAGCTGCTAGCAAATGGTAAAACACAAACAAGAAAATCAAAACAACATGCCATTTTAACCACTAGCTTAATAACATTTACCAAAATACTGCTGCTACTACTACTACTACTACTACTACTACTACTACTACTACTACTACTACTACTACTACTGATATTTATTTATTTATTTATTTATGCTAACAAGAAAAGCATAGCAGTCACAGATTTGACCATAATCTGCAAAAATGTTTTATGTGACTAGCTGAGTCCATAAGCTAACTTTTTACAATTGTAACAAAATTAGCAAACATGGTTAAAGATATTTACTGTTAATGAACAGGTATATCTGTATACTACATTTTTATCTCTGAGCAGCAATAAAGTACATATTCTTTTATTATATACATGACTATTCTACAGGTCAAACAACTTGTCTGCTTGAATATTAATTAATAAAAAGGAAAAATAGGATCTGTTAATTAGATGATCAGTGTGATTTCCCCACTGGGATATGCATTAACAGTGGTTTAAAATGACACACATCACTGTGCATCTCCTGCACAATAAACCACAATCACAGCTGATGGCTGTCCTGACACCTAGAAGACGAAAACAAAGTGCATTAAGTACCCGATCAGTGTCTGTGTGTGTGTTATTAATACATCTTGATGATGATAGACAGAGATTTTAGTATGTATTAAAGTATGTATGAAATATTTTTATAATGTTGTAACAGTAAATTATGTGCTTTTAATATTATGTATACATATTAAATTATGTTTAAATACACTTTTCTTTTACAAGTGTTTATGAATATAGATCAACAGTTTGTGACTAACATAAATTACAATCTCCAACTGAGTTTTTGTGTCCTTGAAGAGTACATACACACACACGCACACACACACAAAATGTTGATATCATCTTATCATAGTTAATAAAACCTCAGGACCATTTATACTTTTTTTTTAAAACATCCACTTAATATTTGTAAAATGTTAACATTCCTGTAGCTGCTAAATGAATTTGTTTAAAGATTGAATGAAACTAATAATCTGTGGCACTGTGTGTGTTTGTGGAGGGGGGCAGGAGACAACAAAATAAGTAGTGCTTATTCATTACACACCAACTACAGCACATGATCGATTCGATCGATCTTAAATGAGAATGTTCAGAAGCTAGCAAAAGTACAGAGACATTTTTTTCCATCATCTCATTTGGAAAAGGTGAACAAGAAAGTTTCGAGTACCACATTATATGCATAGCTCACTGAAGACACTCTACAAATAGACAACAAAGTATGTATAGACTGTTAACACAGACTGTAAGGTACTGTTACAGTTTAGTGCAACAGTGGTAGTTCAATGCTAAGATGTTTGGCTACCAGTCAGAAGCTTGTGAGTTCAAATCCTAACACTGCCAAATTTGTAGCACCAGGGTCTTGGAAAAATCCTTATTTCAAGAACTGATATATGGAAACATTTATTATAATTCCTCTGAAAAAAAGAAAAAAAAACATTGTGCATTTTCACAGAAAACGGAGAGAAGCCCTGTGGCTATAAAATAGGTGGAAAGAATACCACGAATCTTAAGAGGCATCTGAAGGTGCTTCACCCTGCTATTTATGCAGCTTCTGTCATGGAAAGTACTTAATTTTTAAGTACTTTTTCTTAACGTTAGATGTGTCCACAGGGAAATTCGCTAGCAAGTTTTACATTTTAGCTTTCTGTTGACTAACGTCAGTTAGCTAACCTTACTGCATAGTTCTGAGCCAGCCTTTCATAAATGTACAATGCTTCATTATATATTGTACAACAGTTCGGCTTTTCTGCAGCATTCAGTTCTGTTTCTATTGAAATCTGTATCATGTTCTGTAACAAGATTATTTAGGCCATAGCCTATTTGTTGTACTAACTTAATAGCATGCAGATAGCAAGCTGTTTCTAAAATGACAGATGGATTTGGAAGTTGCTTAAGTTATTGGCCATGTACATACAGTGGGGCAAAAAAGTATTTAGTCAGCCACCAATTGTGCAAGTTCTCCCACTTAAAAAGATGAGAGAGGCCTGTAATTTTCATCATAGGTACACTTCAACTATGAGAGACAGAATGAGAAAAAAAAATCCAGAAAATCACATTGCCTGATTTTTAAAGAATTTATTTGCAAGTTATGGTGGAAAATAAGTATTTGGTCAATAACAAAAGTTCATCTCAATACTTTGTTATATACCCTTTGTTGGCAATGACAGAGGTCAAACGTTTTCTGTAAGTCGCCACAAGGTTTTTACACACTGTTGCTGGTAGTTTGGCCCATTCCTCCATGCAGATCTCCTTTAGAGCAGTGATGTTTTGGGGCTGTCGCTGGGCAACACGGATTTTCAACTCCCTCCAAAGATTTTCTATGGGGTTGAGATCTGGAGACTGGCTAGGCCACTCCAGGACCTTGAAATGCTTCTTACGAAGCCACTCCTTCGTTGCCCGGGTGGTGTGTTTGGGATCATTGTCATGCTGAAAGACCCAGCCACGTTTCATCTTCAATGCCCTTGCTGATGGAAGGAGGTTTTTACTCAAAATCTCACGATACATGGCCCCATTCATTCTTTCCTTTACACGGATCAGTCGTCCTGGTCCCTTTTGCGGAAAAACAGCCCCAAAGCATGATGTTTCCACCCGCATGCTTCACAGTAGGTATGGTGTTCTTTGGATGCAACTCAGCATTCTTTCTCCTCCAAACACGACAAGTTGAGTTTTTACCAAAAAGTTCTATTTTGGTCTCATCTGACCATATGACATTCTCCCAATCCTCTTCTGGATCATCCAAATGCTCTCTAGCAAACTTCAGATGGGCCCGGACATGTACTGGCTTAATCAGGGGGACACGTCTGGCACTGCAGGATTTGAGTCCCTGGCGGCATAGTGTGTTACTGATGGTAGCCTTTGTTACTTTGGTCCCAGCTCTCTGCAGGTCATTCACTAGGTCCCCCCGTGTGGTTCTGGGATTTTTGCTCACCGTTCTTGTGATCATTTTGACCCCACGGGGTGAGATCTTGCATGGAGCCCCAGATCGAGGGAGATTATCAGTGGTCTTGTATGTCTTCCATTTTCTAATAATTGCTCCCACAGTTGATTTCTTCACACCAAGCTGCTTACCTATTGCAGATTCAGTCTTCCCAGCCTGGTGCAGGTCTACAATTTTGTTTCTGGTGTCCTTTGACAGCTCTTTGGTCTTGGCCATAGTGAAGTTTGGAGTCTGACTGTTTGAGGTTGTGGACCGGTGTCTTTTATACTGATAACGAGTTCAAACAGGTGCCATTAATACAGGTAACAAGTGGAGGACAGAGGAGACTCTTAAAGAAGAAGTTACATGTCTGTGAGAGCCAGTAATCTTGCTTTTTTGTAGGTGACCAAATACTTATTTTCCACCATAATTTGCAAATAAATTCTTTAAAAATCAGACAATGTTATTTTCTGGATTTTTTTTTCTCATTCTGCCTCTCATAGTTGAAGTGTACCTATGATGAAAATTATAGGCCTCTCTCATCTTTTTAAGTGGGAGAACTTGCACAATTGGTGGCTGACTAAATACTTTTTTGCCCCACTGTATGCTTAAGGCTGGAATACACTACATGATTTTTGCCCCACTTTTTTCCCTATTTACATACTGTAGAAGGTGATGCACCCATATCTGAGTTGACAGATTTCAAAATAAAATGTTATTTTGCTTCCAAATGTACACCCTAAATGGTTATTATACAGTAAAACTGTTGGCAGACAAAGGTATGTTAGTAATATATGTTCAGCTGCTTTTGAACTTCTGTCTGTTTATTGCACATTTATTTGAAGTTTCAGAAAATAAATGCTGTTTTTCCATAACAGCTAAAGAAAACATTTTTGGTTTTTACTTTATACTTAAACTATAGACCACTTTTACCTATCCTTAATGTATGATCCTACCTTATAAATTAGCAAGGGCAACACAGCAGGCTGATATCCAACTAAGAAAAAGGGATATGTAGAGTTGCACAAGTGCTAAGAGTGCAGTGTCACTATAGCTTGTTATCTTGATTCAAATCTCTCATAAGCTTAGTTGGTCTAAAGAGAGAAAAATTATAATGACTTTTTATTTTTTAGCAATCATGAATCAGTCAAAATTAATGAGATTTGTGAATTAATGTGATTGTTAACCAAAGCTCTGTGTCTGGATTATTTATTCATTTCCTTTTGGAATTGTGCTTTTACATGATTGGTTAAATAGACAGCAAGAATTTAGGTGTATGTAGCTCTAGAGGTGATCCTAATAAAGTTTACAGTATGTGTATAATATAGTGGACAGTGCATATTTATATATAAAGGAAATTATCTTCCTACTCTGCAATATTAATAAATGCTATACTAAATCCATTTGCTCACTATAGCAGTTCATATTAGTGAGTAAGGTGTGGCTTTTGTGTCAGTCTCAGTGAAGGACATGTTGCCTGTATCAGTCAGTTAAGGAGGAGGAGCATCAATCAAGGTGAAGGATGTGTGGCCTTTGTAACTGTCAGTCCCAGTGGAGGACATTTTTATTGATTAAAGCCAACCTGCTTAAGTAATGCTAAATCACATTGCACTACTTCCTATTGCATAAAAACAACTCGGATTGTTGATCATTTATCAAGATGTGCAATATTTCTTCTCAGAAATATTTTTATTCTCTCTTGTGAAAACCAATCATACTTATACACATACAAAGTGTATAAACATTGTGAGAGGAATATGAAATATACATTTTACCTTTCATGTGTACATTTCATTTCACGTTCTAGAAAGACATTTTTTTTGTAATTGTCAAAATGTACAAATGCACAAACACTTAATGTAAGAATACATGACAGTATGTTTTCCAAAAGGTGATTATCTAGATGCTGTATCAAAGATAAGTCCAGGACCCAGCACCAGAAAAAAACAATACCAATAATGGAGAGACTGGAATGCATTTGCTATGCCATAATATATTCAAAACATCATCTCCTGCACAATAAACCATAATCACAGCTGATGGCTTTCCTGACACCTAGAAGACGAACACAAAGTGCATTAAGTACCTGATCAGTGTGTGTGTGTGTGTGTGTGTGTGTTATTAAGCTTACATCTTGAAGATGATAGACAGAGATTTTAGTATGTATTAAAGTATGCATGAAATAATTTTTGTAATGTTTCAACAGTAAATTATGTGCTTTTCATGTTATGTATGCATATTATACATATTAAAGCATGATTAAATACACTTTTCTTTTACAAGTGTTTTTGAATTAGTGACTAACATAAATGACTTAATCTCCAACTGAGTTTTTATCCCCTTGAAGAGTACACACACACACACACACACACACACACACACACACACACACACACACACACACACACAAATGAACAGAGCACCAGGAAAGCATGAAGAGACTGAAACACACAACACTGTCTCCATCCCCAGAAGCATCACTGTGCATATCCTGCACACTAAACCATTATGACAGTTGACAGGTCTCCTGACATCTATACTGCAAACAGGTTTAAGTGCACAAAGTGTCTGATTAGTGTGTGAGTGCAGACACGCACAACACACATTCACACACAACTCACACACATATGCTCTCTCTCTCTTTCTTTCAATCTCTGTCTCTGTCCTTTCATGCTGAAAATTTTGTTGAACATGTGTACAGTACAATGTCACCAGAAAATGTTGCTTGAAAAAATAACTACACGAACAACACAAAAAATGACATCAATAGTAACAACAATAACAGGGATATGCAAAGATAGGAGTGTGAATTCTCAACCCAGTGTCACAGAAAAAAACGCGTGAGACCCTATTTGCAGCACCTTTTATATGGTGAATATCAATGTTCAGGCACAAGCATACATTGCATAACAACATATCAATCTTTTACTCAATTCCTCTGTATAAGATGTTCTACACCAACGTATTTTATCAAGACAACAAGACTCTGGATTGCCATACATCAATGTTGGTGGTAATTTGATTTGGTGCAGCTCAACAATCAACAATAAACAGTACATAATAAACAATAGACAATACACTAAACAAAGTGCAAGACAGGACAACAAAATAAGAATATGCATAAATGGAAGTGAAAAAAAGATGCAGTGTTTATGGTAACCAGTAGCAACAGTATTTGTGCCAGCTGAAATGAATTAATGACTAGGAGTGCAGCAGCATCTGAGAAGAGAACATTTTAATTAAAATGAGAAGATTATGTCCATATCAAAATATATATATATATAATTATATATACAGTGGTGTGAAAAAGTGTTGGCCCCCTTCCTGATTTCTTATTTTTTTGCATGTTTGTCACACTTTAATGTTTCAGATAATCAAACATATTTAATATTAGTCAAAGATAACACAAGTAAACACATCATGCAGTTTTTAAATGAAGGTTTTTATTATTAAGGGAAAACAAAACCCAAAACTACATGGCCCTGTGTGAAAAAGTATTGTTTTTCAGTTAAAACATAATTTAACTGTGGTTTATCACACCTGAGTTCAATTTCTCTAGCCACACCCAGGCCTGATTACTGCCACACCTGTTCGCAATCAAGAATTCACTTAAACAGGACCTGCCTGACAAAGTGAAGTTGACCAAAAGATCCTCAAAACTAAACGTGATGCCGAGATCCAAAGAAATTCAAAAACAAATAAAAGGAAAGTAATTGAGATCTATCAGTCTGGAAAAGGTTATAAAGCCATTTCTAAAGCTTTGGGACTGCCGCGAACCACAGTGAGAGCCATTATCTACAAATGGTGAAAACATGGAACAGTGGAGAACCTTCCCAGGAGTGGCCAGCCGACCAAAATTACCCCAAGAGCGCAGTGACAACTCATCCAGGAGGTCACAAAAGACCCCACAACAACATCCAAAGAACTGCAGGCCTCACTTGCCTCAGTTAAGGTGAGTGTTCATGACTCCACCATAAGAAAGAGACTGGGCAAAAATGGTCTGTATGGCAGAATTCCAAGATGAAAACCGCTGCTGAGCAAAAAGAACATAAAGGCTCGTCTCAGTTTTACCAGAAAACATCTTGATGATCCCCAAGACTTTTGGGAAAATACTCTGTGGACTGATGAGACAAAAATTGAACTTTTTGGAAGGTCTGTGTCCCATTATGTCTGGTGTAAAAGTAACTCCGCATTTCAGAAAAAGATCATCATACCAACAGTAAAATATGGTGGTGGTAGTGTGATGTTCTGGGGCTGTTTTGCTGCTTCAGGACCTGGAAGACTTGCTGTGATAAATGGAACCATGAATTCTGCTGTCTACAAAAAAATCCTGAAGGAGAATGTCCGGCCATCTGTTTGTGACCTCAAGCTGAAGCGAACTTGGGTTCTGCAGCAGGACAATGATCCAAAACACACCAGCAAGTCCACCTCTGAATGGCTGAAGAAAAACAAAATGAAGACTTTGGAGTGGCCTAGTCAAAGTCCTGACCTCAATCCAATTGAGATGCTTTGGCATGACCTTAAAAAGGTGGTTCATGCTCGAAAACCCTCCAATGTGGCTGAATTACAACAATTCTGCAAAGATGAGTGGGCCAAAATTCCTCCACAGCGCTGTAACAGACTCATTGCAAGTTATGGAAAACGCTTGATTGCAGTTGTTGCTGCTAAGGGTGGCCCAACCAGTTATTAGGCTTAGGGGGCAAATACTTTTTCACACAGGGCCATGTAGTTTTGGATTTTGTTTTCCCTTAATAATAAAATTTAAAAACTGCATGATGTGTTTAATAGTTATCCTTGACTAATATTTAAATGTGTTTGATTATCTGAAACATTAAAGTGTGACAAACATGCAAATAAATAAGAAATCAGGGGGGGCCAACACTTTTTCACACCACTGTATGTATAATGTGTGTGTATATATATATATTCCCTGAGTTTGTACTTTGTCAGAATCTGTCTCTAATTTTGTAAAGTCAATTTGTCAGTCTCTCTTTAAGTTTATGAGTGTTCTTATTTAGTCTGCTGGTTTTGTCCTTTTGCATTTCACTGTTCTGCATTCAGGTGTGATGAGCTGAGTATTTGGGTTATGTGTATTGTTTCATACTGCAGTGCATGTCTAATCATGTGTTGTAGTGAGTGCCTTTACAAGACTAATAATTTTAATATCCTTTTGGTTAAGGGCATATTTTCAGGATTTATTCCTAGCTTCTTAAAGTATATTCAGAAGTTGCTCCCTAGTTCTACACTTATATAATATTTAACCTTATTTTTAAGGTAACAATCTAGGTTTGAATCCTGGAGATCCCAGGGTTGTCACTGGCTGAGAGACTAAAAGAGCATGAGTAGAAATGCTTTCAGCTTAGTCAGCAGCCTTCCTCCCTTCTCTGTTAGAGTAACACTAACCAAATGAGCAAGTCTGTTAGGACACATGTTGACTCATGAGTTCACATGTTTGTAGTGGATCAAATTAATTCTTAATGCATTGGAGTTTTTCCTTGGGTGTTTAGAAGAATTCTACTGCTGGTTGGAAGACTACTTTGTACTGGCCTATACATTACCACTGTATAAAATCTAAGACTATATATTAATTGTTGCTGTGTCTTTAGGTTACTGATTCCATCTAATAGACTCTGTAGTTTGTACATCTCCCTCACCATAGAATAGGCTGGCTTACACTATCCAATAATTTATACCAAATTTTTAAATGTAGAGTCTTAATGGTCTAGCATGAGAGATTTATCTGTACAGTATAAAAAACAAAATAGAGAACCCAGTGGGGAGTCTACATTCCAATTTAGATTCCAGTAGTGAATATTTAAGGAAACTGATGTATTTGTCTTAAAATGAATTCATTTATTTATTAGCTTTTTTAATGTTTTCCTATAGGTTTCCTTTATTTTCTTGAGATTGAATTTTCTTGATTATGACAGGCTTGGAGAACCTCATTCTTCAGGGAAACAGGAACAAGTAAGTGCAGAGGTGACATACCTCCAGTGACATCGTCCCAACAGTAATAGATCCCATCTCACATCTCCACTTGAGACCAACACAGCCAATACTTGCGAACTGCTGGGCTCAGCATCATGACTTCTTCCACCAAGAGGATAATATCATCAATATCTTCCTTGAATCTGTCCCACTGATGGTGCAGTTTTCAACAAAAGGGACAGCCTTTACATGGCAAACTGTCTAGCTCTCTTCCTGCTTGATAGCAGTCACAAGGTTCCTCATGTGAAGTCCTCCAGGACAGTACATCAGCGTTGGCATTGTTTGTACCCGCCCTATGCCTGATGACAATGTTGTACTGGCTGAATTCTTCAAGCCACCTAACAAGTTGGTCTTCTGGTCTCTTAAACCTGTACAGCCATGTTAGACTGCTGTGATCTGCCCTCAATATAAAGTTAGACCCCAGTAAATAGTGGCGGATCTACGCACCAGCGAACCCCACCATCCTTTTTCCTTGCACGGACAATAGGGGATGCCCATTCTGAGCTTGAAGGAACAACAATACCTGAATCAAGCATTTTCTTGAGATTGTGTTTTCTCCTCATTCCAGAACCCTAAAGGATTATGTCATACTGGCTTTCTAACAGGCTTAGCCATTCTTGTGTCAATGCTGTGCTGCAGAGCAGAAAACTTCCCCAGATCATCATCAGTTGTTGCAAAAACTGCTTGGTGCTCACTCAGTAGAGCTATTAACATCTCCTGCTGTTGTACAGTGAATGTTTCACTTGCAGAAGTGAACAACTGCCTAAGGTGCTCTGGAAAATCAAGAATGTCTGGTGACGACGCCCTTCTTAAGTTGTGCTCATCTGGGGTCTCACTGTTATAAGTCCCCACATTTTGCATACAACTAAGTGTCAAATGGAACTGAGTAGGCTCTCTCTCCCTCCTCTTGAGCATCAGGATATGCCTCAATGAGCACACCCAAACAGATTCCCAGTGATAAGGGTCTACTGGAAACTGTGATGTTGCCTGGGATCGTCTCTTCCATGTTAATAATGATACTGCCTGAAGACACTCCATCAGCCAAGCTAACAGGCTCTAAAACAGCAGGGAGTTCTGGTTTTGGGTTGTCAACCACACCCCAAACATTCACACTCTGGTGGAACAGGGAAATCACTCTCTAACATCACTCTTGAAATGGCATAGTCTGGCCCTTCAGATATATATCAGATGCATAAATGGTGAAATCAGCAGCTTTTAAGAAATCTAAATCCAAGAGCAGAGCATCACAAATTGGTACAATGCAAACTGTCCAGTCTAATACTTTTGTGTCAATTCTGAATTCCACTTTCAATTTCTGACATCTCTTTTCCAGTTTCTGCATTTCTGAAACACACATTTTTCAACCCTGCAAGTGATTTAACAGGTAATTTGCTGTGTGTCTCTTCAGACATGGTTGTAGCTTCAGCACCCATGTCTATAACTGCGTTAACTGGTATGCCATCAACAGTTAGGATGATCATTAAAATGGGCCCTCGGCTCTCAGCTCTGCTCACATGTACAATGGATGGACTCTGATCTGCATGTTTGGGGTGATTTTGACTTAGGGGCTCCATTTTGGTCATAATATTTGCAGGGGGACTTGTAGACAGACTGGGGAACCAGCAGTTTCATTTGTAAGGTCCCTCCCAACCACACTGAAAACATGTCCTGTTAGAAGCTCTGGTGGGGCTATTGTTTTGCTGTCTATATCTGTGTGACTTGAAAGAGGTCTGAGCTATGCATCCCCTTTCTAAGTGGACTGGAGAATTTGTCTGCTGGGTGGGTCTTACCATAGAAGACAGAGCAACAGAAGAGGGAGGAGGTAGACGGTCTAGGGTTAGTTGAAGCTTATCAACTTTATCAGTGAGTGCTTGCAACTGGTGTTGTGTTATATAGCCCTGTGACTGCACTCCACGTAACTGTAAGGCCTCTGGCTCCTCATCAGAGTCCATGTCTAAATCAGCCCAGGGTACTCGACATGTCCTCCCCTCTGATCAAAGTCTGACTTTGATCAGAGTGTCGCTTTGAAGTTGTGTTCACAGAATGAAACCAGCCACTGTGCTTTATCCAGTGATACAGGGTCACAGTTCATAATCTTGTATGTAACTTTCTGGTTGTGCAGCCCTTTAAAAAAAGCATCATCAGCAATTTTCTCCATGAGCAAAATGTCAACTCCAGAATAAGCTAAAATGACCAACTTGTGAACCTCCTCAGCAAACTCTGAAACAGTTTCTTTTGGCTGGAGCAGTTTCTTTAGTCTGGTGCAGTTCTTTGGACCAAATCAAAAAGCCAGATGTTCTTTCAGTAGAAAGTAATCTTTACATATATGTTCGGGTAATGAGCACAGATATCTGACAGCAGCTCCCCGTAGATATTCATAGAGTTTATCCACTCTCTCTACTGCACTCCATTTGTAAATGACAGCTCTGCACTCAAAAGGAAGGATAAAGTAGTCCCAGCCATCTTTACCATCGTACGTATCAAGTTTAGCTCCAGGTCCATCTGGGGCTCTACCATGAGAGGCTGTGAGGTGATGGGTGGGAGTTGAAGCAATGGAAGATGTGTGCATGTGTGAGCCATTATAACAGCTGGGTCCCTGAGCATGGCTTCTGGGTCTTACAACAGGGCCAGGTGTAGAGGAAGTTGGACTAGCTGGGCTTCGTGCAAGTTCTCCCACTTAAAAAGATGAGAGAGGCCTGTAATTTTCATCATAGGTACACTTCAACTATGAGAAACAGAATGAGAAAAAAAAAAATCCAGAAAATCACACTGTCTGATTTTTAAAGAATTTATTTGCAATTTATGGTGGAAAATAAGTATTTGGTCAATAACAAAAGTTCATCTCAATACTTTGTTATGTACCCTTTGTTGGCAATGACAGAGGTCAAACATTTTCTGTAAGTCGCCACAAGGTTTTTACACACTGTTACTGCTAGTTTGGCCCATTCCTCCATGCAGATCTCCTCTAGAGCAGTGATGTTTTGGGGCTGTTGCTGGGCAACACGGATTTTCAACTCCAACCAAAGATTTTCTATGGGGTTGAGATCTGGAGACTGGCTAGGCCACTCCAGGACCTTGAAATGCTTCTTACGAAGCCACTCCATCGTTGCCCGGGTAGTGTGTTTGGGATCATTGTCATGCTGGAAGACCCAGCCATGTTTCATCTTCAATGCCCTTGCTGATGGAAGGAGGTTTTTACTCAAAATCTCACGATACATGGCCCCATTCATTCTTTCCTTTACACGGATCAGTCGTCCTGGTCCCTTTGCAGAAAAACAGCCCCAAAGCATGATGTTTCCACCCCCATGCTTCACAGTAGGTATGGTGTTCTTTGGATGCAACTCAGCATTCTTCCTCCTCCAAACACAACAAGTTGAGTTTTTACCAAAAAGTTCTATTTTGGTTTCATCTGACCATATGACATTCTCCCAATCCTCTTCTGGATCATCCAAATGCTCTCTAGCAAACTTCAGACGGGCCCGGACATGTACTGGCTTAAGCAGGGGGACACATCTGGCACTGCAGGATCGAGCCCCAGATCGAGGAAGATTATCAGTGGTCTTGTATGTCTTCCATTTTCTAATAATTGCTCCCACAGTTGATTTCTTCACACCAAGCTGCTTACCTATTGCAGATTCAGTCTTCCCAGCCTGGTGCAGGTCTACAATTTTGTTTCTGGTGTCTTTTGACAGCTCTTTGGTCTTGGCCATAGTGGAGTTTGGAGTCTGACTGTTTGAGGTTGTGAACAGTGGACGAGTAACGAGTGGAGGACAGAGGAGCCTCTTAAAGAAGAAGTTGCAGGTCTGTGAGAGCCAGAAATCTTGCTTTTTTGTAGGTGACCAAATACTTATTTTCCACCATAATTTGCAAATAAATTCTTTAAAAATTGAAAATTATAGGCCTCTCTCATCTTTTTAAATGGGAGAACTTGCACAATTGGTGGCTGACTAAATACTTTTTTGCCCCACTGTATGTCTATCAATGACTGCGAGCTCAGCAGCAAAAAGTTGATCAGCATCTGAAGGCACTGTGGTCTCTGTGGTCACTCTGCTCATCACAAGGATTCCATCAGGGGCAGCTGCAAGTGTGATTGTGTCTTCTTGCAGGTGGGGAGCACATGGAACCTTGTTGGCATGGGGCTGCTGTGTGAGAGCAGACAAACAGACCTCTGTTGCTTCCAATTTTTGGAGCAGAGGTGAAATGGCATTTTGGAGTTTTGGAGCTTATTTTGTTGTGACAGCACAGCTTGTAGCCAGTGTGGGGGGTCTGGGGCAGCAGACGCTCCATGTTGGACTTCTGGATCATTTGAAGCAATTTTATATAACAATTTAGCTTGAAAACTGCTCTTACTCTTAATCCTTCTTTTGATTTTATGTAGTATTGGTAGTATTTATTTATTTATACTGAAAGATATTCCTTGTGTTGTGAGTTTCAATGTAGATTTTCAGGGCAGTATCTTAGAAGCTGTGAAACTAGCCAGGCTGCCAACAGCAGCGCTTGGTTTAGCAGATTGCCAGAGCCACGCCTCTCCCTTGGGAGGAAGGGAAATCCATGCAGCGTATATCTCCGTTAATTTATGGGTAATGGGATGAATAACGTGTTGTGTTTAATATTTCTTCGCAACAGTATTTTGCGGATCATAATGTCCATAGAATCACAATGGATGCCCCAACAGTTTATAACACTCATGATTCGCTGATGACTTTTTTATCATGCTCAGCTTCTGACACCACTTGTGTTCTCATCTTTAGTTTATCAGTGTTTGTGGAGGCATGAAGAGAAGCACACAACAAAGAGAATCCATTGCAGGAACTTTACTTATTAAAGCACATATTAAGTTATTAAACTACAACCATCCACACCAGAGCCTGCGAGCATACTAATGCTAAATGTAAATAACATGGTAAACTTGTCCCTGTGCAATGATATAACTACATCTGATTGGACAATACAGAACTCATGTGTATGCATAAAATAACTGTAACTCACTTTAATATTAATATTTAATTAGCTAACACTATAACAATACAAAATGATTACTGGCAGAATTATTGTACAGTTCAACCATTTTAAATCACACTGCCCATGACTTATTCATTCAGCTCACTAGCTGTGATGTCACTCATGCTTTGGAGTAAGAATGCAAAGTAATTGAACAGAAAAAAGAGCAAAATTAAATCAATATTTGGTGTGACTACTGTTTGGCTTCAAACCACCATCAATTATTACACTTGCACACTTTGTACACTTGCACAAAGTCATGAATTTTGTATGATCAGAAGTTGAAACATAGTCATTAACTGAAACAGCAACAGCTGTGTAGGAGGCTTAAAACTGGGTGAGGAACTGCCAAACTCTGCTACTAAAATGAAATTATGGAAGACGACCTTTCAAGTCATACACTATGGCAAGACTGAACACAGCAACAAAACACAAGGTAGTTCTACTGCATCAGCAATGTCTCATTCTCCAATCAAAGATTTCAAAGCAGATTGGGGTCTCAAGATGTGCTGTTAAAGCTACTTTGAAGAAGCACAAAGAAACAGGCAATGTTGTGGACCGTGGATGCAGTGGTCAGCTAATGAAACTTAATGCAGCATATGAAAGACACATGCTTACTTCCCTTTAACACTGGAAGAAACTAGTCAGACCCAGGTACAACCATCTACTGTTGAGAGAAGTCTGGCTGGAAGTCTTCAGGAAGAATTGTGGCAAAAAAGCAATACTTTCGATGTGGAAACAATGCTAAACGTCTCAATGTTATGCATGAAAACATGGAAACTGAGGTAATACCAATCAGGCTTAACATTATGACCATCTGCCTAATATTGTGTTGGTTCCCCTTTTGCTGCCAAAACAGCCCTGACCCATCAAGGCATGGACTCCACTAGATCCCTGAAGGTGTCCTGTGGTATCTGGCACCAAAATGTTAGCAGCAGATCCTTTAAGTCCTCTAAGTTGCAAGGTGGGGCCTCCATGGATTGGACTTATTTGTTCAGCACATCCCACAGATGCTCGATTGGATTGAGATCTGGGGAATTTGGAGGCCAAGTCAACACCTCAAACTCATTGTTGTGCTCATCAAACCATTCCTGAGCCATTTTTTCTTTGTGACATGGCGCATTATCCTGCTGAAAGAGGCCACAGACATAAGGAAATACAGTTTCCATGAAAGGGTGTAGAAGGTCTGCAAAATTGCTTGGGTAGGTGGTATGTGTCAAACTAACATCTACATGGATGGCAGGACCCAAGGTTTCCCAGCAGAACATTGCCCAAAGCATGACACTGCCTCCACTGGCTTGCCTTCTTCTCATAGTGCATCCTGGTGCCATGTGTTCCCCAGGTACACCATGCACATGCACCCGGCCATCTACGTGATAAAAAAACATGATTCAACAGTCCAGGCCACCTTTTTCCATTGCTCTGTGGTCCAGTTCTGATGCTCACGTGCCTATTGTTGGCAATTTCAACGGTGCACAGGGGTCAGCATGGGCACCCTATCTGGTTTGCTGCTAAACAGCTCCAAACTGTGATGCACTGTGTATTCTAACACCTTTCTATCAGAACCAGCATTAAATTCTTCAGCAATTTGAGCAACAATAGCTGTTGGATCGAACCACATGCATCAATGAACCACTGTTCCTTCCTAGGACCACTTTTGATAGATACTGATCACTGCAGACTGGGAACACCCCACAAGAGTTTTGGAGATGCTCTGATCCAGTCATCTAGCTATCACAATTTGGCTCTTGTCAAACTCTCTCAAATCTTTACATTTACCCATTTTTCCTGCATATTATTCATTCATTCATTGTCTACCAATTATCCGATCTATTCTCGGGTCACGGGGAACCTGTGCCTATCTCAGGCGTCATTGGGCATCAAGGCAGGATATACCCTGGATGGAGTGCCAACCCATCGCAGGGCACACACACACTCTCATTCACTCATGCAATCACACACTACGGACAATTTAGAGATGCCAATCAACCTACAATGCATGCCTTTGGACCGGGGGAGGAATCCTGCATATTAATTCTTGCTAATTATATTAATAATTAAATAATTATATAGAAATCTTCAAAATATAAACAAATTAATTGCATAGGCACTAGAGAACATCAACAAAAAAAATCACAAAAATATGAAAGGATAAAATGGATTTTGTTTTATAAAAATTTGTTATATAAACAAATATGTCACAGACACGCCAGGCTCCAACGTAAACCAATTACAGCGCACTCACTCGCCCGAATTCTAACCACGCACACCTGCACGCAATCACCATCCCAATCATCTCCCACATAAAAGACTCTCACACACACCACTCACCGTCCGGTCTCGTTTAAGACTGGAAGACTCACTCCGAAAGCCAAGCTGTATTATCCTCTTCTGTGTTTAGTGTTTCTCCGTAGCCCGTGTCTCCCCGTGTGTGTGTTCGTCCTCTACCTCCAGCTTAGTTCCCGTTCCTGCCATCACCACCCGTTCCTCCGAAGCACACATCCAAGGGCAGTATTACTCTCTTCTCTCCTCCATATCCAATCATCTCCGCTTCATTCTGCTCCGACATTATCACACTGCTGCTTGTGTCAATAAACTAACGAACAGTGAATCTCTGTCTCCGTGCTTTCTGTCCCGTAACAGAAGACTGGACCAACAGCATGGACTCAAGCAGCGGTCCACCAGACCCACTCCGAGACCTGGTTGCTGACTTGCGTCAGGCTCTCGCCGCTGTTCCGGCTCCCGCACCGACGCCACCCGCAACCACTTCCGTAAACACCGTCACCACTTCTTCTGCGCCTGCTGTGTGCCAGTCCCATGGCCCAACCAGCACCCTACTCTGGCTCGGCGGAGGATTGCAACAGGTTCCTCTTGAAATGCTCCCTGGTCCTGGAGATGCAACCACACCTGTACCCTACTGAGCGATCCAAGGTGGCGTTTATCATCACACAGCTGCACAGCCAGGCTCTTCTCTGGGCCGAGTCCCTCTGGTCCCAGAATTCCCCCCACAGCGCAGTCCTACTCAAGGAAGTGTTCGGGAAACCCTCCTGGGACTCGTTGATTGGAGAAGAGCTTTGTAAGCTAAGACAAGGCACGCCTGTTACACCCCCTTCAGTGATGTCTTCTGCCCCAAGAGAGCGTCAAAGCTGCCTCCACACCGGCCATGGGACTGCACCATTGATATGCTTCCGGGTGAACCAGTGCCCAGGGGAAGGATCTATCCCCTGTCCATCCTGGAGGAGAAGGCCATGGAGGAGTACATCAAGGAGGCCCTGGCTCAAGGCTACATCCATCTGTCCACTTCCCCTGCTGCTTCTAGCTTCTTCTTCGTGGCCAAGAAGGATGGAGGCCTACGGCCATGCATAGACTACCGCGCTCTCAACCGGATAACCGTGAAATTCCGATACCCACTTCCTCTCGTCCCAGCGGCCCTGGAACACCTCCGTGGTGCCACTATCTTCACCAAGTTGGACCTCCGCAGCGCGTACAACCTCATCCGGATACGCAAGGGGGACGAGTGAAAGACCGCCTTTGTCACACCCACAGGTCACTACGAGTACCTGGTTATGCCCTACGGCCTCGCCAATGTCCCCTCCGTGTTCCAGGACTTTATTCATGAGGTTCTCCGGGAGTTTCTCAACAGGTTTTTCCTGATCTACATCGACGACATCCTGATCTACTGACGGAACTTGGCGAACATCGCCACCACATGGTGGAGGTCCTGAAACGCCTGAGGGAATTCCAGCTGTTTCTCAAGGCGGAGAAGTGTTCCTTCCATCAACCCTCAGTGCAGTTCCTTGGTTACAAGATCGACAGTAGTGGCATCCCGATGGACGAAGGGAAGGTAACAGCCATCAGGAACTGGCCTACACCCACTACTGTAAAGGATCTCCAACGGTTCCTCAGTTTCGCGAATTTCTACAGGTGGTTTATCCAGAACTACAGCAGCATCGCCAACCCTCTAACCAGCCTGCTCAGAAACAAACCCAAATCACTATCCTGGTCTCCGTCTGCAGAAGAAGCATTCAACACCCTCAAGAAGGCTTTCACCACCGCTCCTCTCCTGGTCCACCCTGACCCCGACAAACCCTTCATCGATGTATCCACGACAGGAGTAGGAGTGGTCCTATCTCAGCAGCAGGGGAATCCGAGCCGCCTCCATCCATGCGCCTTCTTCTCCCGTAAGCTGAACCTGGCGGAGAGAAACTACAACATCGGAAATCGGGAGCTGTTGGCGGTTAAGCTAGCCCTCGAGGAGTGGAGGCACTGGCTGGAGGGAGCCAAACATCCATTCCTAGTTCTCACCGATCATAAGAATTTAGAATACCTTCGAGCCGCCAAGAGGCTCAACCCCCGACAAGCGCGCTGGGCCCTCTTTTTTACCCGTTTTGATTTCACCATCTCTTACCGGCCCAGATCTAAGAACACCAGGGCGGACGCCCTTTCCCGACTTTTTGCTCCGGAAGAGAACCCAGAGGCACCTGAACCTATCCTCCCAGAGAGAATGATTGTCAGCCCCATCACCTGGTCGGAGGAAACCCTTCCGCCTGCCAATGCCTCCACCAACACTCCGCCGGGTTGCCCACCTGGATCGCAGTACAGCACCAGAGCATGACACACTTCACTCATCCACTCCGCCCACACCTCACTTGGCACTGGTCACCCAGGGATCAACGAAACTCTCTTGCTGCTGAAAGATCGCTTCTGGTGGCCCAACATGGCAGCGGATGTCAGAAGGTACGTGCAGGAGTGTAAAGAGTGCGCCATGTCTAAGAACCCACGCCATTTACCATCAGGAAAGCTCCTTCCTCTGCCCGTTCCCAGCCGCCCATGGTCACACCTGGGGGTCGACTTCATCACTGATCTTCCGGTTTCCAATAGTTACACCTGCATATTCGTGGTAGTCAACAGATTCTCCAAGTCATGCCGCCTGCTGCCTTTGAACGGGCCACCCACGGCTATGGAGACAGCAGAACTAATGTTTAACCACGTCTTCTGTTACTTTGGCATCCCTGAGGACATTGTCTCCGATCAAGGTCCTCAGTTCATCTCCAAAGTCTGGAAAGCATTCTTCACACACCTGAGTGTGGCCGTCAGTCTGTTGTCTGGATACCACCCTCAAACTAACGGGCAGATGGAAAGAAAGATCCAGGAGATCAGTCGCTACCTCCGTATCTTCTGTCACGGCCACCAGGACTCGTGGAGCCAGTACCTGGGTTGAGCCGAGTACGCACAGAATTTTCTACGTCCAGAATTCTCTACATCTAATTCTCTAATTCTCCACCAGCCTGACTCCCTTCCAGTGCGTACTCGGCTACCAACCACCACTGTTTCCCTGGTCAGGAGAGCCATCGGATGTACCGGCGGTCGATCACTGGTTCCGCGAGAGCGAGAGAGTCTGGAACTCAGCACACCATCAGCTGCAACGTGCCCTGCGTCGGCGTAGACGGACAGCCGACCTT
This sequence comes from Hemibagrus guttatus, assembly GCA_033459395.1. Classification (NCBI taxonomy): domain Eukaryota; kingdom Metazoa; phylum Chordata; class Actinopteri; order Siluriformes; family Bagridae; genus Hemibagrus; species Hemibagrus guttatus. The sequence goes on from JAUCMX010000004.1 coordinate 21,733,368, forward strand.
CGGCGATCCGAAGCACCTGCCTATCAACCTGGGCAGAAGGTCTGGCTGTCTACCAAGGACATCCGTCTACATCTACCCTGCCATAAGCTGAGCCCCAGGTTCATTTGTCCATTTACCATTCTGAAGCAGATCAACCCGGTCACGTACAAGCTCCAGCTACCACCAGGGTACCTCAATCACCCCACATTTCATGTATCCCTCCTTAAACCTCACCATCCATCTGTTTTTTCCTCCACAGAGCCTGGCGACAAAGCAGCCGAACCCCCCCCCTCCCACTCTTACTGGACGACGGAGCCGCCTACGGGGTGAAAGAGATCCTGGACTCCCGGTGCCATGGCGGTCAACTTGAGTATCTAGTAGACTGGGAGGGCTATGGCCCGGAGGAATGCTCATGGGTACCTCATGATGACATCCTTGATCCCAACCTTCTGGAAACCTTCCACGTGACGCACCCCCACAGACCTGCCCCTCGTGGAAGAGGTAGACCGCCACGACGTCAGGGCCCACGGCCCTCAGGAGCGGGCCGTGGGGAGGGGGGTACTGTCAAAGACACGCCAGGCTCCAATGTAAACCAATCACAGCGTATTCACTCGCCCGAACACCACGCACACCTGCACGCAATCACCATCTCAATCATCTCCCGCATAAAAGACTCTCACACACACCACTCACTGTCCGGTCTTGTTTAAGACTGAAGGACTCACTCCGAAAGCCAAGCTGTATTATCCTCTCCTGTGTTTAGTGTTTCTCCATAGCCCGTGTCTCCCCGTGTGTGTGTTCGTCCTCTACCTCCAGCTCAGTTCCCGTTCCTGCCATCACCTCCCGTTCCTCCGCAGCACACATCCAAGGGCAGTATTACTCTCTTCTCTCCTCCATATCCATTCATCTCCGCTTCATTTTGCTCCGACATTATCACACTGCTGCTTGTGTCAATAAACTAACGAACAGTGAATCTCTGTCTCTGTGCCTTCTGTCCCGTAACAAAATACAAGAGAGAAAAAATATCTGTGGACATATGACCATTTATTCCATAGTCAAGCATCTGCCAATGAATTCAGACTTTGTTTATGTTTAAAAAATATTTCAAATATTTTCTCTTACCTCCTGCACCAATTCAGCAAAATAGTGATATTTACAAGAGCAAATTACAAGCAAGCAAGCAAGTTAGAAGTGGTTCAAACTATTCTTTCCTCTGTTTTTACCTGTGTCAATTCTGTCACCAAATACAGCAAAAAATAAAATAAAATAATTTAAAAAAATAAAATAAAAAAAACTTTCATTTGTGTATTCAAATTAATTAAACTTTAGAACTAGGCTATGAAAGTTTTTGATATCAAATCAAATGTTGATTTGTTGAATGTGTTTACCATGTTGAGCTTCATGATAGTGACTGGAATGTTGTGCAAAATGACACACATTCTAATTATATATAATGTCAAGTTATCTCTTTTATAACCATGATAAACAATTCCCTCTTCTTCCAGCCTTCTTTCATTCTTTCTCTACTTATCTTTGTGTTACCACATTAATAATTTTACATTGATAAACATGATAATAAATCTGTTTATTATTAGTCTTAGACGATGTGTCTGACTAAAAACATGTGTTTGAGGTGTTATAGAACAATATAGAAACAATAACCTATTAGAATGAGCACACAAATATTACCCTATAGTTAATGGTAAAACTATAAATACTTGCCAAGCCATGCTATTATGAATACCATTTATAAAAAATAATGAACACCATCTGTCCAATCAGATTTGAGTTTTCAACCATGCTGTGAGAACAAATATCATACATGTACATGTCTCACATATAGCTTGTCTTCTCAATCAATCTTAACAATCTTTGTACACTTTGCTAAACTGGGTAATATACTGTATTTCAGGGTTTCAAAGTAATTAGACCTGTCAATTTTGCCCATTCAGAACAGCACTTTTATGTACGTTATTTATGCAACACAGGCAACCTTTATGCTAGAGGTCAGGTATGATTTCTAGATATCACTTGTCTAGCATGAATACGTTGAGTAATAGTTACTGTGGGTCATTTCAATTGTATTTTCACAAGGTCCCATGGACCAATGAAGAAAAAGCAGCAGGCTTTTTTAAAAGACAGTTATTTGCTAAACTATTGACTATATACTATGCATTCTAGACATAATAACTATAAGATAATTGATTACTTCATTCACCACTATACAACACTGCTGAAATCTCCAATCTCGCTTTGGACAGGTTGTGATTAGCAGTTGTGAGGTGTAATCAGTTGTCATAAATAACAATATGGACACATAAAATAGTAATATTTACCTTTTACACTTTTTATTATCTTCAGTATTAAACATTTTATAACATTTTTTTTTTTTAGATCTTTCGTCTGGTTTTACTGCTGCTTAGGTTAACTGGATTAATGCACCTCCCGGCCCATGTGTGATGCTGACTCTGCGTCACGAGTATCAATCTCCATGCAATCAATTTGTAGCTGTCAGGCTGCCAGCTGTGGAAGGCAGATGGGTTCATACACACAATAACACCACCTCTTTACAGCATGGCCTGCAAAGCTTCTTGGTCATAACTTAGAATTAAAAAAATTGCTTGACTTGTGCTGCAGTCTTAACAACTTCTTTATTTCCTATGATGCTAGAGCACACACTAAACAACATACTATAGTTAAAGCTATGGTTCATCTCGTTCTTTATCCAAAATCACTGACCTATCCCCACAGTCAAAATATTTTGTTTTGTTTCTACAGTCTACTACCTTAACTGTATCTTATACAATGTGTGCATAGTAGGAACAATACAGATACAATAGGCAGAAAAACAGAAATAGCAGAGACAGTCATGCCAGGATTGGTGCAAAACAGGAGAATTTATTTATTTATTTTTTTCGGTAGCGGGGGAACTGGCAGGGTGAGAGGTGCTTGCATTGAGGATTGTGGGCTGTGTTGGAGTGTAAGGGGTGTGTGTGGGCCCACATATGGGCCAGGTGTAGTGTTGCATTGGTCCTGCTAATGTTCTGGGAGGTGGAGGTTTCCATGGGACTACCTTGGGGTACTGGGTAGCCCTGCATAAAGGGTGGTGAAAACCACCCAACACATTACTGGCACCCAACTACCTGCCATTCAAAACCTTCACCACAGTAGATGCCTGAGGAAAGCATACAACATTATCAGGGACTCCTTTGTTAATAATAATCCATTATTATTATTATTATTATTATTATTATTATTATCATTATACATGTATTTACATATTCGACTGCACTTGTTCATTTGCACAGTTGTACTATTTGCAATTTGTAAAAGTTATGAGCACATTATGTAAAAATTGTGGGAGAAATTATTGATAAAAAGCAAGTAACATTCACAAGAACTTCACAAGTCTGCTTTAGCCATTCTAAATGAATAATTTTTAGCTCATTTTATCAGAAAAATTGTGGGAGAAATTATTGATAAAAAGCAAGTAACATTCACAAGAACTTCACAAGTCTGCTTTAGCCATTCTAAATGAATAATTTTTAGGTCATTTTATCAGAAAACGTCCATTTCATCTTAACACAGTATACAAAAATGGTCAGCCTTGTTTGTGTAATGAAATGAAATGGTTGTATTAGTTTGACTTGTTCAAGGACTTTTCAAAGAACATCAAGACATTTTATTATCAGCCCTATAACTTGGGGCAGAAACATTTACTTACTAATAAATCATACTTATATTTTTACTCTCTTTCTCTGTCTCTCTCGGTGTTTGTGAGTCATGCCCAATAGTGTCACAAGGCAAACCCCCTAGAAACTCTACAACACACACACACACACATTAATGTAAATGGCACTTGGTATGACATATTAGCACTGCTAGTACTCAACTTTTTTTTTTTTTTCTTTTAGCTTTCGGCTGCTCCCTGTTCGGGGTCGCAACAGCGGACCGACTAGTCCGCACAACAACTTGGCAAATGTTTTACGCCGGATGCCCTTCCTGCCGCAACCCTCCCATTTTTCCGGGCTTGGGACCGGTACTGCATCCAGTGGCTGGGATCGAACCCGGGCCTTCCGCATGATAGGCGAGCAACCTACCACTGAGCCACCAATGCCTCACTGCTAGTACTCCACTAACTAAGCATAATCTAATAATAATATAATAATAATAATTATATAATAATATAATATATACATAATTATCTAAGCTCAATCTGAATTAGTTCAACAGATTTTGATTACATTAGTTAAACAAATTATGAATATATTAGTCAGAATATAATTTATTAGTCTATAATGGATATGTGATGAGCTTTTTCACAATCTGGAGTAGGACTACTGTTCACAAATGATGATGACATATGCATGTTTTAATTACCCGAGATATGGGCAAATCTTCTCATTAGCCTATTCATGCTTTAGTTTTTATTTTATTTTTTAGAAAAAAAACAGTCCCACAGTCTTTCTGCACAAACACATAGCATGGAACGTCAGTTCGTTTCAATTTCAAAATGCAGTTCAACATTCAAAATACAATAAAAACAATGTGAAAGATATGAGGTCACAACACCACAACAATATTTGCATACAACCTATTTTTAGCCGCTTCTATATTCAGTGTCATTGTACTGCTGAAAGAATGCATTGCATAGCAATGAAACAAACTTCCACTTGAGTGCTCTATATGACAATGAACCAATGTTTTTTTTTAACAAAGCCCACATCCTCCACTACATTATTAGATTTCTTTTTTAAACATATTGACTATTCCTCACTTCATGACCAAAGTGTGTTCTTCTCACAGCATTTGCTGAAAACACAATCAAGGCTTGCAAATCATGGTGTACAGTAATATAGATATTTTCAAAATGTGTATAGTTTTAAAGGCTTAGGCTTAAATGTCTTTGGGCTTTTGAGAATGCATAGATTTCCCTGTCTGAATAGCTTGAACAATTATCTGCATTTTGAAAATATTTTCAAAATGCAGATAATTGTTCAAGCTATTCAGACAGGGGAATCTAAGTTATGTTACAGTATAAAATGACAAATTAAAATTTATTACATAAATATGCTTGTGCTCAAGTGTGCTAAAAATTTATTTTGCTCAAGATACTAATTTTAAGTCATAAAATTGTAAACTGTGCCCATGATTTAAAGAATAATCATGAAATATGGTTACATTTTTTAAAATTAAAATTATGTTATGATTACACTAAAGGTCATCTGAAAAACAGGTTCTGCCAAGGTTCCTTTTCAGTTTCAATCAGATAGCTATCTTTAATGAATCACAGCTAGTGTTAATTGTTGTCATTTATAAGTAATATGTACAACCTGATATCAACTCAAGACATTTATGTTGGAGATATTATCTCTACCGTATCAGTTAACTAGAGCAAAGCTTGACCCAAAATAGGCAGGAATAATGAAGGTTGTCTAAGGATTATTAGTAAAAAAAATGCAATAACCACCATTCTTTCTGGTGGGCAGCTATTTAAACTATAAATGATTCCCCATTGTGTTGTGTTGCCCATTTCCCATGGAAGTGCCATTTTTTAATTACTGCCTGAACATGTTAAACATATGTGTTGCTGTGGCACTTTATTAACCTAGACAGGACTGGAATGGAGTGAAATGAAGTGGAATAATACACCAGCTCACTGTTCTTCCCCTTTACAACAGGAAAGACAGAGACAGTATGGCCCTGTCCTAAATGTATGCCCCAAGCCTCTGAGGTAATTAGTCACTCTCATTCTTTTGCTCCTCAGACTATGCCAGTATCAAGACATGCAGTGCTTGGTCACCTTTTGTAATTATCACCCTACACCAAATAACCTATTTAAAGTTTTTTCTAAACGTGAACCAAGACCTAAAATACCTAAATATATTGCTGCAATGAACATAAATAGGCATGAAATAACTAATTAATATAATAATTAGTTTACACAATTAATTAATTTTACACATATATGTGTAAAAAAAACAAAAACTTCAGATTAAGTGAAATAAATTTATAAATAAAAAAGGTGTAAATCTGAAGCAGAAATGTGGTTTTAATATTTGAACTTTTGTATTTACAATTTAGTAACATTAACATTTATTCATTGTCTACCGCTTATCCGATCTATTCTCGGGTCACAGGATCTCAGGCGTCATTGGGCATCAAAGCAGGATACACTCTGGACGGAGTGCCAACCCATCGTAGGGCACACACACACACACACTACGGACAATTTAGAGATGTCAGTCAACCTACAATGCATGTCTTTGGACTGGGGGAGGAAACCGGAGTACCCGGAGGAAACCCCCGAGGGGCAGGGAGAACATGCAAACTCCACACACACATGGTGGAGGCAGGAATCAAATCCCCATCCCTGGAGGTGTGAGGCAAACGTCCTAGCCAGCAAGCCACCATGCCCCCCAGTAACATTAACATAAAAAATAAAAAAAAAATAAAAAAGTCCCAAATCCCTGGATATGATGGATGACATAATCTCTCTCCCTTGACAATCACAATGACACTTGGCAATCATGGATGTCTTTGAGCTTATGCATGCAGAAAAGGGCAGATATAGCTGCACTGTGGCTCTGCATTTTGAAAAGATGCTGGGGTTACTGCCTGTATCTCAGATAAAGCTCGGGCATTGCACCACCATCCCAAGTTGTTATTTGATAAGGGGCATTTAGTTAGAGTTGTGGGATATCTATAACTGCAAAATCGCAATGTCTGAATCCATCAAATAGCAAACAAACAAACAAAAAAGTTATAACTTCTTAACAGTAGAAAGAGAAACTCAGTACAAAGAACATCACATTGTTATATTTTCCCTATACAACTTCATTGAGGGAAATGCTTATATGGTGGCCTGGTGGCCTGGCTTATATGGTGGCCTGGTGATGGAGAGCTCCATGAGGGCAGTTTGCTTGTTTAGACATGGTTAATGATTGCTGCACACATACATACACATATATTTGTGCCTCTTCTCCATGGCCATGGCTTTTTTGTCTAATCCGCTACTCATGGCACAATCATACTAAAAACATCATGTGAGCATTTCTTTATATACTTACAGGTCTGTTTATGTAGAAGTTACATTACAAGTGTGTTTATGTGATTTTTAATTGTAATATTTTATTCATATTGGTTCACTGCAAATCACAAAATCTTGTCAAATGAAAACAAAGTAAAACATAGTGAATCTAACTTTGACATAAATAGTCAAATTTATGTTATTTTTCATTCTAAGATTAAAAAAAAAGACTTCAAAAAATGATAATTAAACCCAGTTCTAAACTTTCTTTAGTCAAGTTAAGTTAAGAAGATTTCAACCACATGTACAGTCAAGCCCGAAATTATTCATACCCCTGGCAAAATCTGACTTAAAGTTACTTTTATTCAACCAGCAAGTTTTTTCTTGATTAGAAATGACACAGGCGTCTCCCAGAAGATAATAAGACGATGTACAAGAGGCATCATTGTGGAAATAATTATTACTCATCTTTTATTTACATTTGAACAAAAAGTGGCATGTCCAAAATTATTCATAGCCTTCTCAATAATCAATAGAAAAGCCTTTATTGGCTATTACAGCAATTAAACACTTACTATAATTGCTGACCAGCTTTTTGCATGTCTCCACTGGTATTTTTGCCCATTCATCTTTAGCGATGAGCTCCAACTCTTTCAGTTTGGAGGGTCTCCTTGCCATCACCCTGATCTTTAGCTCCCTCCACAGATTCTCAATTGGATTTAAGTCAGGACTCTGGCTGGGCCACTGCAAAACATTAATGTTTTTGTCTACTAACCATTTCTTCACCGCTTTTGCTGTGTGTTTTGGGTCGTTGTCATGCTAAAATGTCCACTGGTGCCCAAGGCCAAGTTTCTCTGCAGACTGCCTGATGTTGTTGTTGAGAATTTTGATGTATTGCTCCTTTTTCATGGTGCCGTTTACTCCCAAAAACACTCCCAAAACATTAGGTTCCCACCACCATGTTTGACAGTGGGGATGGTGTTCTTAGGGTTGAAGGCTTCTCCTTTTTTACGCCAAATGAAGGCTACATCATTGTGGCCAAACAATTCAATTTTTGTTTCATCTGACCATAAAACAGAAGACCAGAAGTCTTCTTCTTTGTCCAGATGAGCATTTGCAAAGGCCAAGCAGGCTTTTGTGTGCCTTATCTGGAGAAGTGGTGTCCTCCTTGGTCTGCGTCCGTGGAACCCAGCGGTGTGCAGTGTCCGTTGGACTGTCTGCCTTGAGATGTTGCCACCAGCAGAGCCCAGATTCATCAGGATGGCCTTGGTGGTGATCCTTGGATTCTTTTTTTACCTCTCTCACTATCCTCCTGGCCAGCACAGGTGTCACTTTTGGCTTCCGACCACGTCCGCTGAGATTTTTCACAGTGCGGAACGTCTTGTATTTTTTAATAATACTTTGCACTGTAGCCACTGGAACTTCAAAACATTTAGCTATGGTCTTATAGCCCTTTCCTGACTTGTAAGCAGCCACAATGCGCAGCCGCAGGTCCTCAGTGAGCTCCTTTGTCTTAGCCATGACTGTCCACAAACCAACAACAGAGAGCTTCTGTTTTTCACCTGTTGAGTTGATTAAAACAGCTGTTTCCAATGAATCAGGGTACTTAGGATGCTTTAGAACAGCTTGGACTATTTGCAATGGTATAGAACTTTTCATTTTCCCATAGACTGTGACAGTTTGCAAAGGGTATGAATAATTTTGGACATGCCACTTTTTGTTTAAATGTAAATAAAAGTTGAGAAATATTTTTTTCCACAATGATGCCTCTTGTACATCGTCTTATTATCTTTTGGGAGAAGCCTGTGTCATTTCCGGTCAAAAAAAAACTTGCTGGTTGAATAAAAGTAACTTTAAGTCAGAATTTGCCAGGGGTATGAATAATTTCGGGCTTGACTGTAGTTGACACAGTACATAGTGAAATGAAACAATGTTTCTCCAGGACCCTGGTGCTCAATGAGTTTTTTCTGTCTAAGTGTCATTGGTTCAACTTTGTGTTCCCAAAGATCCCTGTCATTTGTCATGTCATTTAATCATTCTGATTCCAAATAACTGCCAGAAAAAGAAGTAAAAGGGAATGGATGGGGGGTCAGAGGGCTTATATGGCGGTTATAATCAAAAGAGTATAAATAGGGAAAGAGTGGTGAAAGAATAAATAAAAAGAAAGAGAAAACAGAGATGGGAAAAATGGAGAAGAAAGTACGAAAGGAAATGGGAGAATAGGGCATTCAAATAAACATATGAGCTAGAAAGAAAAAGTATGAGAAAGAGAGAGAAGAAAGCTGCACCTGTCCTATCCTGGAGAGCGCATACACATGGTTCTCAATCCCTCATGAGAAAGGACAGATTGGAGTGTATATGACAGCTGGCTAATGAGAGCTGGGACAACACACACACACACACACACACACACACAAATATTCATTAAGCAGCACACATAGCAGCAAACAACACTATGGCGATCACATATTGTTCTGTGTTTGTTTTGTTCACATCACCACATGTGGTTTTTTTTGGTCCTTGTCCTGTCTCTGCCCCTGTATTGTCACTGGTTGTTGCCCAAATATGTCTTGATTAGTCTCAGCTGTTTTTAGATTTTTGATTTGTGTATGTATGTAAATCATTGTGTATCTTGTGTTTGGTGTGAAGTATTTCATTGTCCTTATGTCCTGTCATTACTAAGCCATTTGTCATTTGCTATCCTGGAATTTGATTTTGTTTGCTTTTCTCATTACCTGTATTTTGCCTAGTACTCTGTACACTATTTGTAGAACGCCTGACTATTTCCTGTCCCTTGACCTTGAGATTTTGGATATACTGCTTGAGCATTTACTAAAACCATTCTAGCTGCAATTCATAACTGCCTCATTATGTGACAGAAACAAGCTGCCATTTTAATTAGTTTCTTCATCGTTGGCACGCCACACACACACAAAGAAGGAGGCATGAACCAAAATTTTAAGGCTAAACTGTCTTAGTTGATTTTGTTGAGAAAATAACATTTATTATTGTTATTATTATACTGCTATTGTATGAAATGGTTCATGCCAAGGTAATGTTGACAAAATATACCAAACAACGTATTGAGGGCAGTGCTTTCTTAAGTTTGAACCTGAGCTTAGGTTATTGTCTGTGATAAATATGCTATAATGAATATGTGGAATAAAGGCAGAAAGTTTATAAATTGGTTGATGTGTGCATTTTGTGTGTGTGTGTGTGTGTGTGTGTGTGTGTGTGTGTGCATGTGTGTGTGTGTGTGTGTGTGAGAGAGAGAGAGAGTGAAGGTAGATGTGATGTACCAATCTCACATTCACAAGCCAGTAGATAAGTAACAGCAGATATCAGAAAGCTCCCTGAGTGCTGATTCCAAGTTTTCAGAGGAAGCCATCACTTACCTGACAATGATCATAGGATGTGCACACACACAACGTCTCTGTACTTAAGGTTAGTACCAGACAGCAATCTTTATTCAGCATACTTACCACTTTATCTTGTCCTCATAGTTGATGTGTTAGAAGCAGGAAAAATGGGCAAGCCTAAGGATTTGAGTGAGTTTGACGAAGGGCCGAATTGTGATGGCTAGATGACTGGATCAGAGCATCTCTAAAACTGCAGCTCTTGTGGGGTGTTCCCAGTCTGCAGTGTTTAGTATCTATCAAAAGGCTCATTGATGTATGTGGGGAGTAAAGGCTGGTCCATGTGGTCCAATCCAACAGATGAGCTACTGTTGCTCAAATTGCTAAAAAAAGTTAATGCTGGTTCTGGTAGAAAGGTGTCAGAATACACAGTGCATCACATTTTGTTTTGTATGGGGTTGCATAGCTGCTGACCAGTCAGGGTGCCCATGCTGACCCTTGTGAACCGCTGCAATGGAGAAATGGAAAAAGGTGGCCTGGTCTGATGGATCATGTTTTCTTTACATCATGTGGATGGCCAGGTGTGTGTGCATTGCTTAACTGGGGAACACATGGCACCAGGATACACTATATGAAGAAGGCAAGCTGGCAGAGGGTCATGCTTGGGCAATGTTCGGCTGGGAAACCTTGGGTTCTGTCATCCATGTGGTTGTTACTTTGACACATAACACCTACCTAAGCATTGTACACCCTTTCATGGATTCCCTGATGGCTGTGGCCTCTTTCAGCAGGATAATGCACCATGTCACAAAGCAGAAATGGTTCAGGAATGGTTTGATGAGCACAACAACGAGTTTGAGGTATTGACTTGGCCTCCAAATTACCCAGATCACAATCCAATCGAGCATCTGTGGGATGTGCTGAACAAACAAGTCCGATCCATGGAGACCCCACCTCGCAATTTAGAGGACTTAAAGGTTCTTCTGTTAACATCTTGGTTCCAGATACCACAGCACACCTGCAGGGATCTAGTGGAGTCCATGCCACGACAGATCAGGGCTGTTTTGGCAGCAACACACACACACACACACACACACACACACACATATATATATATATATATACACACATATATGTAATAAATGTAAAATATATATATATATATATATATATATATATATATATAATTTTTTAAGAAAATTTATTTGCAAGTTATGGTGGAAAATAAGTATTTGGTCAATAACAAAAGTTCATCTCAATACTTTGTTATATACCCATTGTTTTGCAATGACAGAGGTCAAACGTTTTCTGTAAGTTGCCACAAGGTTTTCATACACTGTTGCTGGCAGTTTGTCCCATTCCTCCATGCAGATCTCCTCTAGAGAAGTGATGTTTTGGGGCTGTCTCTGGGCAATACGGATTTTCAACTCCCTCCAAAGATTTTCTATGGGGTTGAGATCTGGAGACTGGATAGGCCACTCCAGGACCTTGAAATGCTTCTTACAAAGCCACTCCTTCGTTGCCCGGGCAGTGTGTTTGGGATCATTGTCATGCTGAAAGACCCAGCCACGTTTCATCTTCAATGCCCTTGCTGATAGAAGGATGTTTTTACTCAAAATCTCACGATACATGGCCCCATTCATTCTTTCCTTTACACGGATCAGTCGTCCTGGTCCCTTTGCAGAAAAACAGGCCCAAAGCATGATGTTTCCACCCCCATGCTTCACAGTAGGTATGGTGTTCTTTGGATGCAACTCAGCATTCTTTCTTCTCCAAACACAACAAGTTGAGTTTTTACCAAAAAGTTCTATTTTGGTTTCATCTGACCATATGACATTCTCCCAATCCTCTTCTGGATCATCCAAATGCTCTCTAACAAACTTCAGACGGGCCCGGACATGTACTGGCTTAAGCAGGGGGACAAGTCTGGCACTGCAGGATTTGAGTCCCTGGCGGCATAGTGTGTTACTGATGGTAACCTTTGTTACTTTGGTCCCAGCTCTCTGCAGGTCATTCATTAGGTCCCCCCGTGTGGTTCTGGGATTTTTGCTCACCGTTCTTGTGATCATTTTGACCCCACGGGGTGAGATCTTGCGTGGAGCCCCAGATCGAGGGAGATTATCAGTGGTTTTGTATGTCTTCCATTTTCTAATAATTGCTCCCACAGTTGATTTCTTCACATCAAGCTGCTTACCTATTGCAGAATCATTCTTCCCAGCCTGGTGCAGGTCTGCAATTTTGTTTCTGGTGTCCTTTGACAGCTCTTTGGTCTTGGCCATAGTGGAGTTTGGAGTCTGACTGTTTGAGGTTGTGGACAGGTGTCTTTTATACTGATAACGAGTTCAAACAGGTGCCATTAATACAGGTAATGAGTGGAGGACAGAGGAGCCTCTTAAAGAAGAAGTTACAGGTCTGTGAGAGCCAGAAATCTTGCTTTTTTGTAGGTGACCAAATACTTATTTTCCGCCATAATTTGCAAATAAATTCTTTAAAAATCAGACAGTGATTTTCTGGATTTTTTTTTATCATTCTGTCTCTCATAGTTGATGTGTATCTATGATGAAAATTGCAGGCCTCTCTCATCTTTTTAAGTGGGAGAACTTGCACAATTGGTGGCTGACTAAATACTTTTTTGCCCCACTGTACGTGCTTTATTTCGGGAAGGACTGAATCCAGCTCTATAGGACAAGATGACCTGCAAAGACAAGGATATTCTACTGTCCCCATACATCACATTAACGATCAACATGGACAATCTCATGAGGAATCAAAATCCCCTGCTAGGGATTTCCCTTGTTAAAGTCCCCTGTTAGGTTCACTCCCTACCTCCACAGAGCACCTCCTAGAAACCTCTAGCTGCACACCTGAACTGATGCAACTGGGCAAAAAGTGTCACCGGAGGAATGTCAACAACGAGTACAGCACCAGCTCTGCTTCTGCTGCGGTCATTCTGGTTCTACCTTTGTAGAAGAAGAACACCAAGAGGTGTTCCTAGGAGAGGGGGTTCTGTAATAACTCCACCTGCTGTTCTCTCTTCCCCCAACCAGAGGGAACCATCGCCAGAATACTAAACTATTTCCGGTCCGCTTCCTGCTGCCACAGTATAAAGCATGGGCTCATGATTCAGTCTACGTGAAGTATCGTTTGCTCTAGCTGCATTACCAAGCCGTTCCTTATTCTCAGTATTGTTTTGACTCTCTGTGTACCGATCGTATTTTGTTTCTTGACCTCCGTGTTTCATCTAGTATTTTAGTTTCATTTGTAGTAGACTCAAACAATGCTAGCAAAACACCTTCCACAGAGCCACCCACCAGAGCATCCCGTTTCTCACTCAGTGTGACATGGACACAGGTGGCGTAGAATCCATGTGTAGAATGAATTTACTGTATACACAGAATTTAAAGTGTACAGTATTGCCCTTCATTCTCACAAATATGCCCCCACTCATTTGCATTTGTTACCAGAGAACTAGTTATATGTCTCACAGACAACAATTGGTTTAAGTGCATTATGGAGAAATGGGTTAAATATGGACACAAGGAAAAGAGGTAACCATTCAAGTCTCTCTCTCTCTCTCTCTCTCTCTCTTTCTCTCTCTCCCTCTCTTTCTCTACCTATCTCTCTCTCTTCTAGCATAACATTGCAACACAGTTGCAAGCTACACAGTGGCAAACTTCAGAACAAAAAGAGTATGAATAATATACCCAAAAGAATTCAGTCCTCAAATGTAGACATCTTGTATATGAGCTTCATAAAAGTGAAATTAACTGAACCATCCATAATGAATGCTTCATAACTCCATGCTGTCATTATTAATAGGCTTAACATTTTATTAGGCTGCAGGGGAAAAATAAAAAGGCCACAAGTACCAAGGGAGCAGCAGTCTAATTATCATTTATCTTGAAGCAACAAAACTCAAAAGAGCACTCAGTCCTTGAGCTCCTACATCACATCAGGTCTAAACTGTTGAAGTCTAGTACAAACCACAGAAAATCTTTTTTTCATTCTTAGGATGATTTCATTTTTCTTCACTGTCTTCAAGCTCCCTGTCAGGTGTACATTACCCATCATCCCATGCAAATCATGAAAATCAAGATTTATTTTTATGTCTAATGAGCATAGGTATTTAAGTTCTTTCTCTTGTAGCAGTCTATGTTTTGTTTCTGTCAATTTTACATCCTGTTCCTGTGTCCCTGCATTTACCCAGCTTTTGTTGCTGATCTTGTTCATGTACCTAGTCTTTGATTTTTACTGATTAAACTGTATCTGCACTTGCATCCACCTCTGACTCCAAGTTTGAAATTAATGAGCTGAGAATTAATGAAGAGTTAGTGAACTGGTGAGTGAGAGGTTGGAAAAGTGTAAGGGTAGCTGATTGAATGGAAATGTGACTTTTGGATGAATATTTACCTTTTGAATATTATGCAGACATACATCCAGAGTGACTTAGTTTCCATCAATAACATATCATACAAGTTCACTAGTTCAGGGTCTAAGAATACCATCAATCTAAAACCCTGTTACAGAGAAATTAGTGCAGCAAGAAAACTCAAGTCCAGGGATTTTTTTTAGTATTTGCCCTTATTTGATTCTGTGGTGAAAGGTAGGTGTTCCATTTTCTTTTACAGACTGTCACTGACAGGTGTTGATGGATATCTACCTTGTTCCTTTAGACAAGTAGATGCAAGCATATTTATAGTGTTACTGAATCAGTATAATGTGTTGCCCTGCATCTACACATTTAGATGAGCAAGAAGCAGAGTGGCAACCTCAGCCAAGCAAGGGGGCAGAGAGGTGTCCTCAGCTGAGTGAGGGGGCAGGGCAGTGTCCTCAGCTATGCAACTACTTCAATGAAGCAGTGTGGGGGTTAACATTCTCTGCAGGGCAGTGGGCACAGTAGTGTTTTCTATGTGACCAGGAAGTGGAGCAACATCTGGAACTGCTTGTCCTGCTCCAGAGCTACAAATATTCTGCTGCATCCATTGTTTCTGTTACATAAGTATATAGAATTATTTTATTATTGCACAGAGAAACTATGGAATAACGGCTGATTTTGTATGTTGCCCACTGACAAAGAAATGATCAGTCTTATTCCAGAAAAACGCATTTCAAAAAAGTTATACATTGATTTGCATTTTAATAAGTGAAATAGGTTTGATCCCCCTGTAAAACGTGACTTAGTACTTGGTGGCATAACCCTTGTTGGCAATCACAGAGGTCAGACGTTTCTTGTAGTTGGCCACCAGGTTTGCACACATCTCAGGAGGGATTTTGTCCCACTCCTCTTTTCAGATCCTCTCCAAGTCATTAAGTTTTCGAGGCTGACATTTGGCAACTCAGACCTTCAGCTCCCTCCACAGATTTTCTATGGGATTAAGGTCTGGAGACTGGCTAGGCCACTCCAGGACCTTAATGTGCTTCTTCTTGAGCCACTCCTTTGTTGCCTTGGCCATGTGTTTTGGGTAATTGTCATGCTGGAATACCTATCCATGAAGGAGGTTCTCACCCAAGATTTGATGGTACATGGCCCCGTCCATCATCCCTTTGATGCAGTGCAGTTGTCCTGTCCCCTTAGCAGAAAAACACCCCCAAAGCATAATGTTTCCACCTCCATGTTTGATGGTGGGGATGGTGTTCTTGGGGTCATAGGCAGCATTCCTCCTCTTCCAAACATGGCAAGTTGAGTTGATGCAAAAGAGCTCAATTTTGGTCTCATCTGACCACAACACTTTAACTCAGTTCTTCTCTGAATCATTCAGATGTCCATTGTCAAACTTCAGATGTGCCTGTATATGTTCTTTCTTGAGCATGGAGATCTGAGTGTTACCAATTGTTTTCTTGGTGACTAGGGTCCCAGCTGCCTTGAGATCATTGACAAGATCCTCCTGTGTAGTTCCGGGCTGATTCCTCACCGTTCTCATGATCACTGAAACTCCACAAGGTGAGATCTTGCATGGAGCCCCAGACTGAGGGAGATTGACAGGTAGTTTGTGTTTCTTCCATTTGAGAATAATCGCACCAATTGTTGTCACTTTCTCACCAAGCTGCTTGGCGATGGTCTTGTAGCCCATTCCAGCCTTGTGTAGGTCTGCAATCTTGTCCCTATCCTTGGACAGCTCTTTGGTCTTGGCCATGGTGGAGAGTTTGGAATCTCATTGAATGATTGCTTCTGTGGACAGGTGTCTTTTATACAGGTATACAGGTCCCTGTATAAAAGACATCTAGGGGCCAGAAATCTTGCTGACTGATAGGGGATCAAATACTTATTTCACTCATTAAAATGCAAATCAATGTATAACTTTTTTGAAATGCATTTTTCTGGATTCTTTTTTGTTGTTATTCTGTCTCTCACTATTAAAATAAACCTACCATTAAAATTATAGACTGATCATTTCTTTGTCAGTGGGCAAATGTAGAAAATCAGCAGGGGATCAAATATTTTTTTTCCTCACTGTATATATATATAAAAGGAATATAGAATATTGCAATATTAAGAATGCAAAAAGAGGCACAAACCCCGGAATTGGGTCAATAAAAAATGAACAACTTATACAAAATTAAATGCAGTTTCCAAAAAAAAAAAAACCCACTGGGACCTGCTACACATCTTTGTGATGTTTGTGTATGTTATTTGTATTGAAAGCTCTATATTATCTGGTGTATTTAGATGATGAAAGGCTATATTGTTGTGTTTTTTGAAGAAAATTGTTCTTTTGAAGGTCTACAGGTTCACAAATAAGGCAAAGTAACATAATGACCAGAGTTTTGGAGAAAGCTTCTTGTCTTATATTCATATATTTTACCAAATTTCAGGATATTTTTTCATTTTTCACCTCATCCTTCAGTCCTTCTTTCTGATATGATTTAGTCATCAGTTATGTTTCCATCTACTATCAGTTTGCTATCAGTTTTTTTTGTTTAATGAATATTAAATAAAGTGGTTACCGTTTGGGTGATACAGAGGATAGCATTGCAATCATACAAGTCCTGTGTCTGGGGTTTCATCCTGAGATTGACTGTTGATTTGTTGTTTGGTATGTTCTGCTTTTGTTTCCTCCGGGCACTCCTACCATCTTGCAAACGCATGCTGGTAAATGAATTGACTACACTTTACTGGTTCTAGGTATAAATGAATGTGTGTGTGTGTGTGTGTGTGTGTGTGTGTGTGTGTGTGAGAGAGAGAGAGAGAGAGAGAGAGAGCTCTGTATAATTTATGTATCCACTACGACCATAACAAGGGCATTTACCCCAAAAATTAATATATGAATTCTGCTAATTTATATTTAAGAAGCAGCTGACAATCAGTAAGTGAGAGAGTAAATCAGTCAGTAGGAGACTGGTGGGAGTATTAAGGGAATAAATGATTGACGGTTCAACAAGTGAGTGAAATACTGAGGGGCACACTAAATTAAGGACTAATCTAGCCATGGGGGTCACAGTCCAGTGACTTCTGTGCCGGTCCCAAGCCCGGATAAATAGAGAGGGTTGCGTCAGGAAGGGCACCCGGCGTAAAACATTGCCAAATTTAAACATGCGAATCGTCAGTACGAATTTCATACCGGATCGGTCGAGGCCCGAGTTAACAACGACCGCCATCAGCGCCGTTGACCTACAGGGCGCCGGTGGAAATTGGGCTACTGTTGGTCGAAGAAGTAGAGGAGGGAGGAGAGTGCACAGACAGAGAGAGAAGAGGAAAGGTAAGAGTGTAGGATTGAGAATAGGAACTCTGAATGTTGGTACTATGACAGGGAAAGGCAGAGAGCTGGCTGATATGATGGAGAGAAGGAAGGTGGACATACTGTGTGTACAGGAGACCAGGTGGAAGGGTAGCAAGGCTCATAGTATAGGAGCAGGATTCAAGCTGTTTTATTATGGTGTGGATAGTAAGAGAAATGGGGTAGGTGTGGTCCTGAAGGAGGAGTTTGTGAGGAATGTCCTGGAGGTGAAGAGAGTGTCAGACAGGGTGATGAGTCTGAAGTTAGAGATTGAAAGGGTGATGTTGAATGTTGTTAGTGGTTATGTCCCACAGGTAGGTTGTGAGTTAGAGGAGAAAGAGAGATTCTGGAGTGAATTAGATGAGGTGATGGAGAGTATTCCCACGGGTGAGAGAGTGGTGATAGGAGCGGATTTTAATGGACGTTGGTGAGGGGAACACAGGTTGAACACATGAGGAGGTGATGGGCAAGTTTGGAGTTAAGGAAAGGAACCTTGAAGGACAGATGGTAGTGGACTTTGCTAAGAGGATGGACATGGGTGTGGTTAACACTTATTTTCAGAAGAGGGAGGAGCATAGAGTGACTTACAAGAGTGGAGGTAGGAGAACACAGGTAGACTAAATCCTATGTAGAAGAGGCAATCTGAAAGAGATTAGTGACTGTAAAGTGGTTGTGGGAGAGAGTGTAGCCAGACAGCATAGGATGGTGGTGTGTAGGGTGACTTTGATGGTCTGTAAGACGAAGAGGTCAAAGATGAAGAAAACCAAGTGGTGGAAGCTGAAAAAGGAGGAATGTTGTGAGGAATTTAGACAGAAGTTGAGGCAGGCTCTTGGTGGTCAGGTAGTGCTGCCAGATGACTGGGAAACTACAGCAGAAGTGATCAGGGAGACAGGGAGAAAGATGCTGGGTGTGTCATCTGGAAGGAGGAAAAAAGATAAGGAGACTTGGTGGTGGAATGAGGAAGTTCAGGATAGTATGCAGAGGAAGAGGTTAGCCAAGAAGAAGTGGGACATGGACAGGACTGAAGAGAATAGACAGGAATACAAGGAGTTACAGCGTAGAGTGAAGAGGGAGGTGTCTAAGGCCAAGCAGAAGGCATATGATGAGTTGTACACTAGGTTAGACACTAGAGAAGGAGAGAAGGACTTGTACAGGTTAGCTAGGCAGAGGGATCGAGATGGGAAGGATGTGCAGCAAGTTAGAGTTATTAAGGATAGAGATGGAAGGGTGCTCACAAGTGAGGGGAGTGTACAGAGGAGATGGAAGGAATACTTTGAGGAGCTGATGAATGAGGAAAATGAGAGGGAAAAAAGAGTAGAAGGGGTGAACTCTGTGGAACAGAAAGTAGATAAGATTAGAAAGGATGAAGTCAGGAAGGCTTTGAAGAGGATGAAAAGTGGGAAGGCAGTTGGTCCTGACGACATCCCAGTGGAGGTCTGGAAGTGTCTGGGAGAGGCAGCAGTGGAATTTTTAGCTAGTTTGTTCAACAGGGTTTTATAGAGTGAGAGGATGCCTGAGGAATGGAGAAGTGTGTTAGTGCCGATCTTTAAGAATAAGGGTGACGTGCAGAGTTGCAGTAACTATAGGGGGATAAAGTTGATGAGCCATACAATGAAGCTATGGGAAAGAGTAGTGGAAGCTAGGTTAAGGAAGGTAGTGGAAATTTGTTAGCAGCAGTATGACTTCATGCCCAGAAAGAGCACAACAGATGCAATTTTTGCTCTGAGGATTTTGATGGAGAAGTATAGGGATGGTCAGAGGGAGTTGCACTGTGTGTTTGTAGACTTGGAGAAAGCGTATGACAGGGTGCCAAGAGAAGAGCTGTGGTACTGTATGAGGAAGTCAGGAGTAGCAGAGAAGTATGTCAGAGTGGTGCAGGACATGTATGAGAGGAGCAGGACAGTGGTGAGGTGTGCTGTAGGTCAGACAGAGGAGTTCAAAGTGGAGGTGGGACTGCATCAGGGATCGGCTCTGAGCCCCTTCCTGTTTGCTATAGTGATGGACCAGTTGTCAGAGGAGGTCAGACAGGAGTCTCCTTGGACAATGATGTTTGCAGATGACATTGTGATCTGTAGTGAGAGCAGGGAGCAGGTGGAGGAAAACCTGGAGAGGTGGAGGTTTGCGCTGGAGAGAAGAGGAATGAAAGTCAGTCGTAGTAAGACTGAGTACATGTGTGTGAATGAAAGGGAGGGAAGTGGAAAAGTACGGTTACAGGGTGAAGAAGTGAAGAAGGTAGAGGAGTTTAAGTACTTGGGGTCAACAGTCCAGAGTAATGGAGAGTGTGGGAAAGAGGTAAAGAAGTGCAGGCAGGTTGGAATGGGTGGAGAAAGGTGTCGGGAGTTCTGTGTGATAGGAAAATATCAGCGAGAATCAAGGGGAAGGTGTACAGGACAGTGGTGAGACCGGCCATGCTGTATGGTTTAGAGACGGTGTCACTGAAGAAGACACAGGAGTCAGAGCTAGAGGTAGCAGAGCTGAAGATGTTGAGGTTCTCTTTGGGAGTGACAAGATTGGACAGGATTAGGAATGAGTACATCAGAGGGACAGCTCATGTTGGACGTTTGGGGGACAAAGTTAGGGAGGCCAGATTAAGATGGTTTGGACATGTTCAGAGGAGGGAGAGTGAGTATATTGGTAGGAGAATGTTGGACATGGAGCTGCCAGGCAGGAGGCAAAGAGGAAGGCCAAAGAGTAGGTATATGGATGTAATTAATGAGGATATGAAGCTAGTGGGTGCAAGTGTTCAGGATGCAGAAGATAGGGATAGGTGGAGAGAGATGATTCGCTGTGGCGACCCCTGAAGGGAAAAGCCGAAAGAAGAAGAAGAAGACACTAAATTAAGGACTAGCAGAGGAAGTGAGTGAAAGATGGAAGGAGTGACTTATTAAAAGGCTCTGCAGAATGATGTAGATTTTAAATGAATGAGCAAACAATTAAATGAGTTATTGAGCATGCTAGTGAGTAGGCCTGCAACATTGTTTGGAATTTTTGTTGTAGTCTGGAAAAGCTGTGGTAAAATTAGTGAATTCTGGTTGAGAGGAAATACAGGTATATGTATATATACAGTGCCTTCAAAAGTATTCATACCCCTTAAGCTTTTCTACATTTTGTCACGTTGCAACCACAAACGTAAATGGATTTTATTGGGATTTTATTTGATAGACCAACACAAAGTGGCACATAATTGTGAAGTGGAAGGAAAATGATAAATGTTTTTTAAATTTTTTTTACAAATAAATATCTGAAACTGAAACATGTGGTGTGCATTTGTATTCAGCCCGCCTGAGTCAATACTTATGTAGAACCTCCTTTTGCTGCAATTACAGATGCAAGTCTTTTGGGGTATGTCTTTGTACATCTCAAGAGTAAAATTTTGGCCCATTCTTGTTTGCAAAATAGCTCAAGCTCAGTCAGTTTAGATGGAGAGCATCTGTGAACAGCAATTTTCAATTTTTGCCACAGATTCTCAATTGGATTTAGGTCTGGACTTTGACTGGGATATTCTAAAACATGAATATGGTTTGATCTAAACCATTCCATTGTAGCTCTGGCTGTATGTTTAGGGTCGTTGTCCTACTGGAAGGTGAACCTTTGCCCCAGTCTCAAGTCTTTTGCAAACTCTAACAGGTTTTCTTCTAAGATTGCCCTTTATTTGGCTCCATCAATCCTCCCATCAACTCTGACCAGCTTTCTTGTCCCTGCTGAAGAAAAGCATACCCACAACAATGATTCTGCGACCACCATGTTTCACGGTGGGGATGGTGTCTTCAGGGTGATGATGTGTTCAGGGTGTTCAGTGTTAGTTTTCTGTCACACATAGTGTTTTGCATTTAGGCCAGACCAGAGCACCTTTTTCCACGTTTGCTGTGTCCCCCACATG
Organism: Hemibagrus guttatus; assembly: GCA_033459395.1. NCBI lineage: Eukaryota > Metazoa > Chordata > Actinopteri > Siluriformes > Bagridae > Hemibagrus > Hemibagrus guttatus. Next base: position 21,755,328 of record JAUCMX010000004.1, read on the forward strand.
GCTTGTCACAAACTGCACACAGGACTTCTTATGGCTTTCTTTCAACAATGGATTTCTTCTTGCCTCTCTTCCATAAAGGCCAGATTTTTGGTCTTGGTAGGTTTGCAATTATGCCATACCCTTTCCATTTTCAGATGATGGATTGAAAAGATGTTCAAAGCTTGGGATATTTTTGTATATCCAAAGCCTTCTTTAAACTTCTCCACAACTTTATCTCTGGGCTTTGCAGAACAGCTGTATTTATACTGAGATTACACAAAGTCTCTAGATTTACTAACTAGACTCTAGATTTACTACTAGATTTACAAATTAGGTGACTTCTGAAAGAAATTGGATCCACTGGATTTTGGTCAGGGACATCAGAGTTAAAGGGGCTGAATACAAATGCACGCTACACTTTTCAGATTTTTATTTGTAAAACATTTATCATTTTCCTTTTACTTCAGAACTATGTGCCACTTTGTGTTGGTCTATCACATAAAATCCCAATAAAATACATTTAGGTTTGTGGTTGTAACGTGACAAAATGTGGAAAACCTCAAGTGGTATGAATACTTTTGCAAGGCATTGTAGCAACACAGCATGCTAAAACATATAGGATGATCATCAAAGCATGTTTAAAAATAAAGTATGAACAGGATATTTAGATAACTTTTTATTTTAAGTGCTCCTGACAAGGCACCCTATCACTAGGAAGCACAAGTTTATATTCTTACTATGCAACAGTTCTAAAAGCAAAATTTGCCATTCTTTCTGGGTGGGGAGAATGGCATTACTCTGTCTCCCCTGTCAGTGTGAGTAACACTAACCAATTCTGGGCATCTGTGAGCTCATGCATGCACAAAAGGTCTGATGTGTGATGCTCATGTGACACAGCATGAGCAACAATTTGGAAAGATGTGTATGTTGGTATGATGTGTGTACCTGGAAATATGTATTTGACTCCCTTTTTGGTACCTGTCATATGAAAGGGGAGTGTTTGTTAGTTGTTAGGGATTGAGAAGAGCAAAATGGTGAGAAAATTGAATTTCAACAGGATCATTCTTAGTGCTATGTTTATTTGATTTGGGAATAACTTTTACTGCCACATTCTAATTACCAAAACACACTTTAGGTGACCATTACTTTTATTTAACAGCCCTGGTTTGAGCAAGGTCATTTGCCAAATGTAATTTCATGAATATTTCTGTATAATTATTTAGAACTCATGTAAACAATCTCTCTAGTGAAGGTAAAGCTAGATAGCTACAATATTATATTGTACAAACATTCAGTTACTCATTTTTTTTGCAAGTTTCTTTAAACCATAACAAATGGGTGTTATTTCTCCCCTATGACATAAAAGTCATTAGAAAAAAAGTGAAAAAAATATAAAATTAAAATAATCATATAAATTAAAAAACAAAATAAAAATAGATTTTTTTATTGTCTACCAATAAAAAATATTTTGTTGGTAGACACAGTGTAAAAGAAAATCCAATGTGCAATAATAGCTATTAATATATGCTTATGAGTCTACCCTGTTTGCATTGATCACATCTACTAAAGACCTACAGCATGTACAGAAAAGTCAGAATGCTGATTTAGAGAAGATGAAGGACTGTTTTGATAAATGGAAGAAAACCAAGCAAGTGTAAAGCTATGATTGTCTCCAGAAAACAAGACCCTTTTCATATCAGATGGAAAATGTCAGTTAGCTATTCATAAACACCAAGAGACAGAGGCACCCAGGCTGGGCAGGTATTGGATAGTATGTGTGTACAAGTCACAGGTTCAGAATATCATGGAATATGCATCACTTTTTTTGAATGGCTGCCTCTGCAATATCAAGGTTGGCCTGTTAAGGCAGGATGGTATCCAGCCCACTTAAGATGGTGCTGCTCTCATTTTTTGCAGCATACTACATTGTCTCAGAACAGGCCTAATTAATCAGTGACAATCTGGAGCCAAGGCCAGGGAGCAGACAAGCAGGCAAAATCAACTGTCTGCTAGCTGCATTGAGTTTTCAATATTGTCAATATTGAAACTGTTTCTGTTCCCTGAGCTAAATAAAAATTTATTAGCATAAAACTAGATCATAGTGTATGCACAGCCAGCATCTTTTATCTGAAACTAGGACTGTTAAATATTAAATCTCTTTCATCAAAAGCACTTATTATTATGGACTATGTTTTGTGCATTGGGTTGTTGTCATGTTGAAACAGTTTTGGGATTTCTCAATGCTACAACATACAAGGACATTCTAGAAAATCGTGTGCTTATGACTTTGTGGCAGTAGTTCGGGGGAGGTTCACATATAGCTGTGATGGCCAAGTGTTCACATACATCAATTTGTTAAATACTACATTGCTGTTGCTAATATACTGGCACTTCAGTATAAATGATGACTCTTGCCAACTCTGTCTAAATTTTACTTAGTGCACTTACTTAAGTGATTGATCAATACAGATACACAGAGTTTCATGAGATTGTGAACTCTTTTGAACTTCTTGGGTTGTTTTAGGATCTCATGCCTCAGTGAAACTCTTTATAAGTATGTCAGTCACTCCTTCTAAAATCACTTCTAAACACATAAAACTAAATATTTTATGTCACTATACTGCAAAAAGATGATAGCCATACAATTGACTGAATCACTCTTTCTGGATTTTTTCAGGCCTGTTCCTAGTCATCCATCAGTATATGACACTAAAAAGACACCATTACTTTAGTACATTTATTATTTCAGTGCAATATGATGGGAGAAGAATCTGTGACAGACATAATCAGAGAATGAGTTAACAAAATAAAAAGTATAAAGTGGTTAAAAAAACGGTCAAAATGAGAAAAGTATAGAATATACCAGCTTTTAAGCCATAATCAATTAGTGACTTCTTTAACCCTTGATCATTACAGGTGGAGTCTCTCTCTTACTAAAACACATTTGATATGGATTATGTAAAAGAGAGTGACAGAAATAAGAAAGGAGATAATGGGAGAGAAGGGATAGGCATCTGAAAGTGAATTATGTTTTTTTCTTCTGACAGCAAACAAAGCTCCAAGAACAGGCTGAACCAAAGCTAAGCCACCTGTTCTGTGTCTCACTCTGTCTCTCCCTCTCTCTGGCTCATTGACAATGTGCATTCTGTGTTTATATGCCCTGAATCCTCTACACACTCATCATGAATATAAATGTAAGACTGATTCACAGATGTCCCTCAACAACATCCCTTTTTAATCCCAATGTGTATTAATCTGATTTCCAAAGCCAATCTGAGAAAAGCTTCATCTCCATCCAAATTTAACAAATGTTGGGCTTACTAACTTTACACTAAGCTTAATCAAGGGTCTGCCATAGTGATGTGCACAGCTATTTCTAATTACAATGTTCTATATTTTTATCTTATAATACTATGATGGCAGATAAGTGCAAATCAAAATATCAAATCTGAAATCAAAATAAGAAATCCAAAAACAAAATAACAAATTCAAAAACAAAACAACAAGTCAGAAAACCTTAAAGACAATTCAGAAAAACTGGAAAAGGTATGTATAGTTTGGAAATTAATTCTTACCACTGATTGGATGAGACATCTGTTACTCAGGATATACAGGAAGTACAGCAGTCTGCAGCAGTAGAAAGTCAATTTGTGTGTGTATGAATGCAGTTCTGCTCTTCTAGCATTCTTTATATCATTTAATCTGCAATTGTTCTGTCTTCAAAACATACCTATGTTCTTCATGTGTGTTTTAAGAGATCACAAACTAATCTTTATGTCATGATATACTTCATCAGTATATCCAAAGTCCAAAATTCCTTGAAGTGGCGTTGAATGAATTCCATTTTCTTCTTGCTAGCCAATGGAATTTTTTTTTCTTTTAAAGTTTTAAAGATTTAAAGTTGCACTATTGAAAATAAAATAGTTTAAAGTGAATGCAAAACTCCACATATATACAAGAAATAAAGTTAGATACACAATTTCCTATTGCTTGCAAATAGTAAACTACACCTACTTTTTACGGTTAGTCTGAATTGTCATTGTATTTTCTGATTTGTTATTTTGTTTTCTGAATTGTCATTGTGTTTTCTCATTTGTTATTTTGTTTTGCACTTCTTGGTCACCATATAATACCTGTATTGTGTACCATGCCGCCATCTTCCTCATGCCTAGATATAAACAAAGGCTAAAGCAGGAAGATCCGGTTCAGCGGGAGGTCACATGCTGGACGGACCAATCAATGGCTGTTCTACAAGATGCTTTGGATAATGCAGACTGAGACATGTTTAGGCGCAGCCCTGATGATGTCAACATGTTTACGTAAGTGGTTGTGGGATTTATCGGGAAACTAGCGGATGACACAGTTCACAAAACTCAAAAAATCATCAGAATGTTTCCCAGTCAGATGCTCTGAGATCCCGCTCCGCCGTGTACAACACAGTGACAGTGGAAACATGGACGAGTATAAGGCTGCATCCTACAGCTTGCACAGAGTTGTGAAGGAGGCGAAGCATCACTACGGAAATAAACTAGATTCATAATTTCGTCAATGTGGTTCTAGGAGGGCAGGGACTAAGAACTATAACGGACTACAGAACACCATCTTCCAGAATGGTGAATGCGGACGCTTCTATGGCAGATGAGCTAAACACCTTTTACGCTCGCTTCGAGGCTGCAGCTCACAGTGCTAACGGCGTTAGCAGTGCTAATTGCGCTATAGGCAGCACGCACACAGAGAATGCCGGTGAGGAAAATGCATTCATCATCTTGGAGCATGACGTGAGAAAGGCACTCAGGAGAATGAATACCAGGAAGGCTGGGTCGGGTCCTGAAGGCCAGTGCTGACCAGATTGCACCTGTGTTCACTGAAATATTCAACCTCTCCCTGGAACAGTCTATGATCCCTACATGCTTCAAACAGTCCACTTCTGTTCCTGTCCCCAAGAAACCCCAGCCCACCTGCCTCAATGACTACCGCTCAGTAGCCCTGACCTCAGTCATGATGAAGTACTTCGAAAGACTTATCCGAGATTTTATCACTTCTTCACTACCTGACACCCTGGACCCACTACAATATCCCAACCGCTCTACTGAGGATGCCATCGCACACCTGCATCACACAGCCCTGAGCCACCTGTACAGCAGAAAGGGGAATTATGTTAAATGCTGTTTGTTGACTACAGTTCAGCATTTAACACCATAATTGCCCCCATACTCAACACTAAGTTAGAAATCCTGGGCCTCAGCCCGTCCATTTTTCGATGGATCTCCAACTTCCTGATGGACAGACCACATGCAGTATGGGTGGGCAAACATGTTCACCCTCACTCATCCTCAGCACTGGAGCCCCCCAGGGTTGTGTTCTGAGCACCCTGCTGTACTCACTGTACACCTACGACTGTGTGGCCACTTCCAGCTCCACCAACATCATCAAGTTTACAGACGATACTGCTGTGGTTGGCCTGATCTTAAAACAACAATGAATCAGCCTACCTAGAAAAGATTAAAAACCTGGAGACATGGTGCCAGGACAATAATCTCCTGAACGTCAGCAATGCTAAGGAGCTGATAGTGGACTTCAGTACAAAGCAGGAGAGGAGGAATTACCAGCCCCTCATCATCAGTGGGACCCCAGTGGAGAGAGTGGACAGTTTCCAGTACCTAGGTGTTCACATCACGCAGGACATGTCAACACCCTGGTGAAGAAGGCCCGGCAGCGGCTTTACCATCTCAGACGCCTAAAGGACTTTAAACTGCCCTCGAAGGTGCTAAAGATTTTCTACACCTGCACCATTGAGAGCATCCTGATGGGAAGCATCACAGCCTGGTTTGGGAACAGCACCAAGCAGGACAGGCAAGCTCTCCAGAGGGTGATATGATCAGCTGAGCGTACCATCCGCACCAATCTCCCTGACCTGGAGACTATATACAGCAAGTGGTGCTGGACCAAAGCCAGGGAGATAATAAAGGACCTCAGCTATCCAAACAATGGACTCTTCTCTCTGTTGTGGTCAGGGAAATGTTTCAGCTCCTTGAAGGCAAACATGGAGGAGATTCTTCCCACAGGCCATTCGGGCCCTCAACCAGAAAACCTGGACTTTCTGGACTTCTTCTCTGAATGTTCCATAAAGGAATACTACCTCAGCAGACTGTTGCGCACATAATAACTGCACTACAATGCACAGTTTGTTCTCGCAAAACCATCTATATGCACTCTGTTTTTGCACTGCCACTTTACTGTAATTGTCATTCTAATCCGTACATTTTATATATATATATTCTATGTGTAAATATATATAAATATATATATGCATGCATATCTTATATCTTATTGGTTTATAATATTTCATATTTTCATATTTTTATATATTTTATATTTTTATCATATTTTTATTTCACATATTTTTTATATTTTACTCTTCTGGTAGTTTTTTTTTATCTCCTCAAATCTTTATTTTATTCATATTCTGTCTTATGTTCCTCTCAGTAACAAGGACAGTTGGAAAAAAGCATTTCACTACATGTCATACTGTGTATGATTTTGTATGTGACAAATAAAATTTGAATTTGAATTTTAAATACATATATATATTTATTTGGCTGCGTTGTTTTTTTGGTAGAGGAGCGTGCACGAGCGGCTCTTGAGGGAGCCGGCTGCATGCGCTGCGAAACTTTCCCTCTCCATAAACTCCATTCTTGTGGCTCGGGTCCACAAGAATGAGGCTGAGGCAGTGGCCAACTTAGACCATGGGTCTCGCAGGCTGAGTTAGTGGATACAGAACAAGAGACGGGTGATGCCCTTTCTCTAGCCCTCTCTCTGGCTTCGTTTTCTGGCTTCGGCTCATTTTGTGATTTCTCCTGACCCGAACAAGGAAATATTATCTTCAGCAGACTCGATTATCTTCACTGAGGAGCTCGATGTGGGCGATGATGAGCGGTATGTCAGTGAATTGCTTTTTGAGAGAAAGCAATCAGTGGCGTTCGTGCTGTTATATTATATTACAGTGGGGCAAAGTAGTATTTAGTCAGCCACCAATTGTGCAAGTTCTCCCACTTAAAAAGATGAGAGAGGCCTGCAATTTTCATCATAGGTACACTTCAACTATGAGAGACAGAATGAGAAAAAAAAAATCCAGAAAATCACGTTGTCTGATTTTTAAAGAATTTATTTGCAAATTATGGTGGAAAATAAGTATTTGGTCACCTACAAAAAAGCAAGATTTCTGGCTCTCACAGACCTGTAACTTCTTCTTTAAGAGGCTCCTCTGTCCTCCACTCGTTACCTGTATTAATGGCACCTGTTTGAACTCGTTATCAGTATAAAAGACACCTGTCCACAACCTCAAACAGTCAGACTCCAAACTCCACTATGGCCAAGACCAAAGAGCTGTCAAAGGGCACCAGAAACAAAATTGTAGGCCTGCACCAGGCTGGGAAGACTGAATCTGCAATAGGTAAGCAGCTTGGTGTGAAGAAGTCAACTGTGGGAGCAATTATTAGAAAATGGAAGACATACAAGACCACTGATAATCTCCCTCGATCTGGGGCTCCACGCAAGATCTCACCCCATGGGGTCAAAATGATCACAAGACCGGTGAGCAAAAATCCCAGAACCACACGGGGGGACCTAGTGAATGACCTGCAGAGAGCTGGGACCAAAGTAACAAAGGCTACCATCAGTAACACACTATGCCACCATGGACTCAAATCCTGCAGTGCCAGACGTGTCCCCCTGCTTAAGCCAGTACATGTCCGGGCCCATCTGAAGTTTGCTAGAGAGCATTTGGATGATCCAGAAGAGGATTGGGAGAATGTCATATGGTCAGATGAAACCAAAATAGAACTTTTTGGTAAAAAATCAACTTTGGAGTGTTTGGAGTGTTTGGAGAGTGTTTGGAGGAGAAAGAATGCTGAGTTGCATCCAAAGAACACCATACCTACTGTGAAGCATGGGGGTGGAAACATCATGCTTTGGGGCTGTTTTTCTGCAAAGGAACCAGCATGACTGATCCGTGTAAAGGAAAGAATGAATGGGGCCATGTATCGTGAGATTTTGAGTAAAAACCTCCTTCCATCAGCAAGGGCATTGAAGATGAAACATGTCTGGGTCTTTCAGCATGACAATTATCCCAAACACACCGACCGGGCAACGAAGGAGTGGCTTCATAAGAAGCATTTCAAGGTCCTGGAGTGGCCTAGCCAGTCTCCAGATCTCAACCCCATAGAAAATCTTTGGAGGTAGTTGAAAATCCGTGTTGCCCAGCGACAGCCCCAAAACATCACTGCTCTAGAGGAGATCTGCATGGAGGAATGTGACAAACTACCAGCAACAGTGTGTAAAAACCTTGTGGCGACTTACAGAAAACGTTTGACCTCTGTCATTGCCAACAAAGGGTATATAACAAAGTATTGAGATGAACTTTTGTTATTGACCAAATACTTATTTTCCACCATAACCTTCCACCATAAATTCTTTAAAAATCAGACAGTGATTTTCTGGATTTTTTTTTTCTCATTCTGTCTCTCATAGTTGAAGTGTACCTATGATGAAAATTACAGGCCTCTCTCATCTTTTTAAGTGGGAGAACTTGCACAATTGGTGGCTGACTTTTTTTGCCCCACTGTATGTTACCATTTTCTATGCATACTCAGTTTTTGCACTGTCACTTTAATATGTTGTTGTAATTGTCACTTCACTCCCTGACATTCCTGCTATATATATATATATATATATATATATATATATATATATAATATATATATATATATTACTAGATTTTCATAATTTTCACATTTTTTAATATTTTTTAATATTTTTACTATTCTGTTAGTTTCTCTATTTCTATTTCCTCAAATCTTTATTTTATTTTATTTATTTATATCGTTATTTTGTTCCTTTTTCGTAACAAGGATAGTAAAAAAAAATCATTTTACTACATGTCGTGCTGTGTATGATTTTTGTATGTTATAAATAAAATTTGAATTTTAATTTGTTAAGTTTCATGTGCTGTTGCTAAGCTAATTCCGCTTTGCTTGCTTGTATTTCCAGCCAAGCACTTGTATTTCCATGCAGCGTGGCTTGAGTCTGTCGAGGCAGCGTGCCAAACTTGGTCATGGTTTCACTGCTTCATGAATCCTTTTCATCCTCTGAGCTGACTCTAATACCTCTGCCTCGGCTTCAGGAGCTCACGTTGCGATTTCTGCCAAATTAGATGAGGATATAATGCTATCTGCATCGGACTCTAAGGAGCTTGATGTGGGCAACAAGGAGCAAACAGGATTCGAATTGCACATCGCATTCTGTGGTGTTTGAAAATGCCATGACCACTGATGCTCCTGGGTTAGACCCTGCTAGCTTGCTGTTTTAGGGCACTATGCGAGGTGAGAACAGTGAAAGGCTAACACCTCTCTCAGACCACCTAGCAGTGTGGAAGATTCTGCCACGTGCATCACAATGGGTTCTGTGGGAAAAGTCTACAGAATCCAGTTTGCCTCCTGTTCTCCTTCTTTCAGGATGGGCTGCCCACTGTTGTTGGCACAGGCCAAACCACATTACTCCAGGAGGAACTTCTCTCATATCTGAGAAAAGGGGCTGTAGAGTGCATTCCCCTCCCAGGATAAGCCCTGGCCATATATCTGGCATGTCTTTGTTCCCAAGAAGGGGCTACACAAAATTTTAGACCTGTGTGCTCTGAATTGTATGCTGAAATATACAAGTCCGGGATGTTAACACTCAAGGTCATTGTGTTGCAGATGAGATCCAAGGACTGATTTGATAATCCTGAAGGGTGCCTATCTTCACACAGATATCTTGCCAGAGCACAGGAGACTCCCCTGGTTCGCTTTTGAGGCAAAACGTACCGGTGCCAGGTTCTCCCTTTAGGCCTAGTCTTATTGCTCACCCTCACAAAGTGCATGGATGCTGCTCTGGCATCATTACACTCCAGGGCATCCATCTACTCAATTATCCAGATGACTGCCTCATCTTGGCTCAGTCGAGGGAAGTGGCAGCCAGGCATTGAGATGCCGTGCTTACCCACATGAGGTCACAATGCCTCAACAGGCTGGAGAGTGGTCCTGCCCATGGCATTCAGAAGGGCTCCTGTCTTTTATGGCACACAAATTGCCTGAAGATGGGGGATATGTTTCTAGTGATAAAACACATTCTCCCCTTCATCAATCATTAGGGTGGTCTGTATTTACCCCCTCTGTTCAGGTTGGTGCACCAGATCTGGCCCTAGGTAGAGACCAGATTTCTCTCGCTGAGAACGATTTACACTCCAGAGCACATGATCGGGAAGCAGGCTTCCTGCTGAGGCAAGGGCTGAGGCCTGGGGAATGGAATACATGGCTATGTTCACCTCTGAGGAGTCGACCCACAGTGCCCTGTGGATTTCTCTTTTCCCTTCTGGATGGTGCTCCTTGGGAGATTCCTGTCAGGAGGAGCCTCCTCTCTCAGGTGCAGAGAGCGATTCTCCATCCCACCCTGAGATTTAGAACGTCTGTTCAGGCCCCTGATGGGGACCGGCTCCTAGTCTCCATTGTCCCATCTGAGGTTGCGGAGACTAATTTGAACATTCGCCTCTGGTGTAATTGGTAGCATCAGGATCTAGTTCACTGCCCTGTTAGTACAGTGTTAGGGTTCCTGCAGAAACACCTCTTTGAGGGCCTATCACTCTCTACATTGAGATATGCAAGGCAGCCATTTCTGCAAGTCACATGCCTGTTCTCTGGTCTTTCCCCTTCAGTGCAGTCCCAGGTGGCTGAGGCTTTAATGCAGACCGTGTCTCCCCTCCTGGGACCTCTCAGTGGTCCTGGACAGGCTTCTACAAGCCCCCAAATACAACAAGACCAAATAATATTACAACTCAAATCAGCATCAAATTAAAATTGATGCCGATACAATAAAAATACACTGCAAACAATGAACAATAGTTCATTTTACATTTCAAAAATTTTAAAATTGCAACATTACAAACAAACAACTTGGTAATAGTAACATAATAGTAACAAAACCATTACCATTTACAGTGAAAGCTAATTTTTCAAAGACTGAATTTTTGGTGCCAGCTCACCTTTTCCTAGGTTGAGCATTACCTGCTGAATAAAGTGAAAAGTGTTTTTCATACACATAGGGTAGTCAGATGCAAGGCATAAATTATCCCAAAAAGGACACAGAAGGCCTGAGGCAGGTTGGTCAGTTCCTCCATCACCAAACTCCCTTCCAAGATGATTGCCACTTTGGATGGGTTTAGCTGAGGACTTTCCTGGTCTATACAGAGGATTCCCACTGTAGTTTGACTGTATGCATCCTTGTCAGCTACATCCTAAAAAAGAAAGAAACAGATTGACAAGGAGAAGACATTATCATGCTAGTTAATACTTTGTTGTAGACTAAAATGTATCTCCAACTGTATAAGGAAAGGAACCATACATCACAGTTAATTAAAAAAGGACAAAACCAGTCTTAAATTGATTTTAACCAGACACAACTCTAATAAAAATAATTTTCATGCTAATTAAAGTTTGCCATAACCAATCATATTTGTGTGAACTGTTACTTCTAATAACCTTAAAAGAATAGACAGTTTGTCATGTAATTTGACATGTTCATGGTCTAAGGACAGCTAGTAAATAAAAACCTGAAAAACAAAGAATATACATTGTTACTATTATTACTATTTAAATTATTAATAATACATTGGAATCAGAGGACAGGATGCATCAAATCATGACCCTCTGAATCATAATCTAATCGAACTCTGAGGCAAGGGAAGATTCACAGCTCTGAAAGAGAACATTTTACAACAAAATAATCAGAGCAGGTCTTGAAAAATGCAGGAGGATCATACCCTAAAATGACTGGCAGTCCCCGAAGACAGACAACTGACAGACAGACAGACAACAGACTGATGTCTGTTGGTTCAGAAGTCTAAAAGAAAAAACACATATTGTACAGCACAGTTTGCTTGAGATAAATGTATTAATGTGAGTATATGAGTGTGTGTTTGCGTGTATGCGTGTGTCTGTGAGTGTTTGTATATGAGTGTGTGTGTGTGTGTGTGTGTTTGTTTGTGTGTGTTTGTGTATTAATGTGTGAGAGCGTGTGTTTAAGTGTATGTGCTGTGTATGTACTGTGTGTTTGTATGTGATGTGTGTTTATGAAAGAGTAAATGTGTATGTGAGTGTGTGTGTGTCTCTGTATTTTTGTGTGTGTGTGTGTGTGTGTATGTGATTTTGTGTATGTGATTGTGTGTTTTTTCACAATTATGAGGGTAATACTTACACCCCCACTTCATACCTCTGTGTGACCTGCGGAACAAAACAAGATAGTTTACACTTAGAGAGTTTCTTGGCCTAAATAAAGCATCAGTATGTCTATGTAATTTGTATTTAAACCATTAATTAACTTTTACAGAGCCGGGAACATCTTCTTCTTCTTCTTTCAGCTTTTCCCTTCAGGGGTCGCCACAGCGAATCATCTCTCTCCACCTATCCCTATCTTCTGCAACCTCAACACTTGCACCCACTAGCTTCATATCCTCATTTATTACATCCATATACCTCCTCTTTGGCCGTCCTCTTTGCCTCCTACCTGGCAGCTCCATGTCCAACATTCTCCTACCAATATACTCACTCTCCCTCCTCTGAACCATGTCCAAACCATCTTAATCTGGTCTCCCTAACTTTGTCCCCCAAACGTCCAACATGAGCTGTCCCTCTGATGTACTTGTTCCTAATCCTGTCCAATCTTGTCACTCCCAAAGAGAACCTCAACATCTTCAGCTCTGCTACCTCTAGCTCTGACTCCTGTCTCTTCCTCAATGACACTGTCTCTAAACCATACAGCATGGCCGGTCTCACCACTGTCCTGTACACCTTCTCCTTGATTCTCGCTGATATTTTCTGATCACACAGAACTCCCGACACCTTTCTCCACCCATTCCAACCTGCCTGCACTCGCTTCTTCACCTCTTTCCCACACTCTCCATTACTCTGGACTGTTGACCCCAAGTACTTAAACTCCTGTACCTTCTTCACCTCTTCACCCTGTAACCTTACTGTTCCACTTCCCTCCCTTTCATTCACACACATGTACTCAGTCTTACTACGACTGACTTTCATTCCTCTTCTCTCCAGCGCAAACCTCCACCTCTCCAGGTTTTCCTCCACCTGCTCCCTGCTCTCACTACAGATCACAATGTCATCTGCAAACATCATTGTCCAAGGAGACTCCTGTCTGACCTCCTCTGACAACTGGTCCATCACTATAGCAAACAGGAAGGGGCTCAGAGCCGATCCCTGATGCAGTCCCACCTCCACTTTGAACTCCTCTGTCTGACCTACAGCACACCTCACCATTGTCCTGCTCCTCTCATACATGTCCTGCACCACTCTGACATACTTCTCTGCTACTCCTGACTTCCTCATACAGTACCACAGCTCTTCTCTTGGCACCCTGTCATACGCTTTCTCCAAGTCTACAAACACACAGTGCAACTCCCTCTGACCATCCCTATACTTCTCCATCAAAATCCTCAGAGCAAAAATTGCATCTGTTGTGCTCTTTCTGGGCATGAAGCCATACTGCTGCTCACAAATTTCCACTACCTTCCTTAACCTAGCTTCCACTACTCTTTCCCATAGCTTCATTGTATGGCTCATCAACTTTATCCCCCTATAGTTACTGCAACTCTGCACGTCACCCTTATTCTTAAAGATCGGCACTAACACACTTCTTCTCCATTCCTCAGGCATCCTCTCACTCTCTAAAACCCAGTTGAACAAACTAGCTAAAAATTCCACTGCTGCCTCTCCCAGACACTTCCAGACCTCCACCGGGATGTCATCAGGACCAACTGCCTTCCCACATTTCATCCTCTTCAAAGCCTTCCTGACTTCATCCTTTCTAATCTTATCTACTTTCTGTTCCATAGAGTTCACCCCTTCTACTCTTTTTTCCCTCTCACTTTCCTCATTCATCAGAGCCGGGAACATAATATGTAAAAAATATATATCCTGGCCACAAAAGAAGATTTTGTTTCCACAATTTAATTATATTTGTAAAATCTCATGCTTGTCAAAGCTCAGATTTGTATTTTTTTCTTGATAATTGTGTAGAAATCCCTGTGCTTGTTCACGTTGAAATACAAGGAGAAAAATGTACATGGTGCATCTTGAAATTACTATATTGCTATAAACTGCTATTTACTACTCAGGAATACTACTTATTTTACCAAATCACATAAATGTTTATCAAAACTAAATTATTAAAATTAAATGATTTTTGTAATTGGAGTAAATATGTTTACTTTTATTGCTATAACAGTGACTCATTTTCTAAGTCTAATTATAGATAAATAGACGTTTTTGTACTCCATGTAAATAGCCATCAACCACTGAATTCGGTTTCTAATGGAAGTTGCACATACAAAACGCATTTTAAGTGTAAGAAGTGTTTTAGATGCTTTTGCAATGCTTTGTTGCAAACATTTCGTTTAGCCACCAATTTACCATGTGGTCGCCGGTACAGCCCCCTATACAATAACCGTTTACACTGGGTATATAACGGACGCGGGCAAGAAAGGATCCGTTAACAAAGGGTTTAGAATGACGCATTAGTTTACTGGCGCATCGCCTTGCATGCACGAATGAATTAGTTAAACGTGCACACCTGTTAACATGTTCTGGTAACTAATTCTTCAGTCATGGCCAAGATATAAATTCTTTCATATATGATGTGTGGGGCTACGTTGCACAAGACAAAACGATTCTGAAGTAAAAATGTAATTTAAATACAGTTACCAGATTCAGTTAAACTGCTTGTCCTCTGGTGGAAACGCGTCGTAAGTCGATGGGCAGGTGGTAATACAACAATTTACAATCCTTACATGGTATGAGAAAAACTTAATAAAACCTTGCGTTCGCAATTGTAATCTACCACAACAAAATGGCGGCCTACCTCACTGACTCCACAGCACCTAACTATCAAGAGTGGAGGCGTGGTCAATACAAAACTTATTTTACTTGATATAACAAAGTTTTTCACAAATTCAAATAACTCTACAAATTTATGTAATATATAGTAATGCAATCAAACTTAAATAATTTAAGCAGTCACATGCCCTTTTATAAGTGTACATATTAACATCAAATATGTATTAAAATCGAATAGATCTAAGGTGGTTTACTTTGCGCCTTTGTACATAATCACACTCATTTGAAATAGGTAACATTATCACATTAACTGATAGTATTAGACAGCTTGAAGCAATCAGTGTTATTCACGTCATATATTCTCCGCCCCAGCATTCTGTGTTTCCCGCATCCCATGTCTCTGTGTGTGTGTGTGCTTGTCTCCTACCTCCAGTTCTGCTCCCACTCCTGCCATCCCATCCAGCTCCTCCACAGCATACTTCTAAGGGCAGTATCACTCTCTTTCTCTCATTCATCTCCGATTCATTCATCTCCGACAGTTTCATTCTGCTGCTTGATCCAATAAACATACGAACTGTGAATCTCTGTCTCCGTGCCTTCTGTCCTGTAACAGAAAACCGGACCCACAGCATGGACTCAAGCAGCAGTCCACCAGACCCACTCCAAGACCTGGTCGATGCCGTGCGGCAGGCTCTCGCCGCTCTTCCGGCTCCCGCACCGACACCACCCGCTATCACTTCCGTAAACACCGGCACCACTTCTTACGCACCGCTGTATGCCAGTCCCATGGCCCAATCAGTGCCCTACTCTGGCTCGGTGGAGGATTGCACTGGGTTCCTATTGCAATGCTCCCTGGTCCTGGAGATGCAACCACATCTGTATCCTACTGAACAATCCAGGGTGGCGTTTATCATCACGCAGCTGCGCGGCCAGGCTGTTCTCTGGGCCGAGTCCCTCTGGTCCCAGAATTCCCCCGTGACACAGTCCTACTCTGGATTCGTGGAACACTTTAAGGAGGTGTTCGGGAAACCCTTCTGGGACTCATTGGTTGGAGAGGAGCTCTGTAGACTCAGACAAAACAAACTGAATGTTCCTGAATATGCTCTTCAGTTTAGGACTCTGGCCGCTAAAAGCAGCTGGAACGAGCAAGCTCTCCTTGCCGCCTACCGTCAGGGGCTGAACCCACAGGTGAGGTTGCATCTCGCTGCGTACGAGGACACCATAAGGCTGGAGAGACTGATCCATCTCTCCATCCGTGTCGCCACCCGTATGCAGTCGTGTGTCGATGAACCCCAGGGCCAGTCGTCGCCCAACACCTGGCACGACCGACCAGCCACTGTCAGCCCTCCAGAACCAGCTCCGAAGCCCATGCACTTGGGGACATCTCATCTAACTCCCGCTGAGCGGCAGAGGAGGCTGACCCAGAACTTGTGCCTGTACTGTGGGGCCCCGTGGCATGCTATCCCCGCGTGCCCCATTCGTCCTCCGTGTCCCATGGTGAGTAGCATCTTTCCATTCCTTCCTAAAATGAAACCACTCACTACGCAGGGGACGCTTACTACCACTCATGCCTCTGTTTCAGTGGTTGCCCTCCTCAATTCTGGGTCAGCGGGCAACTTCATCTTGGGCAACCTCTGCCGCCAGCTCGGGCTCCGGACCACGGCCATGGCGACCCCATACCAGATACAATCCATCACTGGAAAACCCGTAAGTCTCCGGCAGGTCAGCCGTAGCGCCGATCCCGTACTGTTTCAGGTCGGCGTGCTCCACGTGGAAGAGATCACCTTACTGGTTCTAGAGGAGTCCACGGCTGACGTCATTCTAGGGCACCCATGGCTGGAGCAGCACAACCCTATCCTCTCTTGGAAGACCGGCGAAGTCCTAAAGTGGGGCGACACCTGATTCCCTGGTTGTTTTCCTGACCTGAGTGGAAGACCGCCTTTATCACACCTACCTGCCACTATGAGTACCTAGTTATGCCCTACGGATTTGCCAATGCCCCCTCCGTGTTCCTGATCTACTCCCGGAACTTGGCCAAACATCGCCATCATGTTACGGAGGTCCTAGAACGCCTGAGGAAGTTCCAATTATTTCTCAAAGCAGAGAAGTGTTCCTTTCACCAACCCTCAGTGCAGTTCCTTGGATACAAGATTGACAGTAGTGGCATCCAGATGGATGAGGGGAAGATAACCGCCATCAGAAACTGGCTGGCACCCACTACAGTAAAGGAGCTCCAACGGTTCTTCGGTTTCGCGAATTTCTACAGGCGGTTTATTCAGAACTACAGCAGCATCGCCAACTCTCTAACCAGCCTGCTCCGGAACAAACCCAAATCACTAGCCTGGTCTCCGGCCGCAGAAGAAGCGTTCAACACCCTCAAGAAGGCTTTCACCACCTCTCCTCTCCTGATTCACCCTGACCCCAACAAACCCTTCATCGTGGAGGTGGATGCATCCACGACAGGAGTAGGAGCGGTCCAGTCTCAGCAGCAGGGGAATCCGAGCCGCCTCCATCCATGCGCCTTCTTTTCCCGTAAGCTCAACCCGGCGGAGAGAAACTACGACATCGGCAATTGAGAACTGCTGGCGGTTAAGCTAGCCCTCGAGGAGTGGAGGCACTGGCTGGAGGGAGCCAAGCATCCATTTCTAGTTCTCACAGACCATAAGAACTTGGAATACCTTCGAGCCGCCAAGAGGCTCAACGCCCGACAAGCTCGCTGGGCACTCTGCTTCACCCGGTTCGATTTCATCATCTCGTATCGGCCCGGATCTAAGAACACCAAGGCAGACGCCCTCTCCCGAATGTTTGCTCTGGAAGAGAACCCTGAGACACCTGAACTGATCCTCCCAGAGAGGATAATTGTCAGCCCCATCGCCTGGTCGGAGGAAACCCTGCCGCCTGCCAATGCCTCCACCACCACTCCGCCGGGTTGCCCACCTGGATCGCAGTACATCACTAGAGCACGACGCACCTCTCTCATCCTCTCCGCCCACACCTCACTTGGCACTGGTCACCCAGGGATCAACGAAACTCTCTCGCTGCTGAAAGATCGCTTCTGGTGGCCCAACATGGCAGCAGACATCAGAAGGTACGTGCAGGGATGTGAGGAGTGTGCGATGTCTAAGGACCCGCGCCATCTACCATCAGGAAAGCTCCTTCCTCTGCCTGTTTCTAATCGCCCATGGTCACACCTGGGGGTCGACTTCATAACGGATCTGCCGACTTCCAGGAGTCACACCTGCATCTTCGTGGTAGTCGACAGATTCTCCAAGTCGTGCCGCCTACTGCGGTTGAAGGGACCTCCCACGGCTCTGCAGGCAGCGGAACTAATGTTTAACCACGTCTTCTGGTATTTCGGCATTCCCGAGGACATCGTTTCGGACCGAGGTCCTCAGTTCATCTCCATAGTCTGGAGAGCGTTCTTCACACGCCTGGGTGTGGCCGTCAATCTGTCGTCTGGGTACCACCCTCAAACTAACGGGCAGATGGAAAGAAAGATCCAGGAGATCAGCCGCTACCTCTGTACCTTCTGTCATGGCCACCACTATTCCCCTGGTCAGGTGAGCCGTCAGACATACCGGCAGTCGATCACTGGTTCTGCAAGAGCGAGAGAGTCTGGGACTCAGCACACCATCAGCTGCAACGTGCCCTGCGTCGGCGTAGACGGACAGCCGACCTTCGGCGGTCCGACGCACCTGCCTATCAACCAGGGCAGAAGGTCTGGCTGTCAACCAAGGACATCCATCTACGTCTACCCTGCCGCAAGCTGAGCCCCAGGTTCATTGGCCTGTTCACCATTTTGAAGCAGATCAACCCGGTCACGTACAAGCTCCAGCTACCACCAGGGTACCGCATTCACCCCACATTTCATGTGTCACTCCTTAAACCTCACCATCCCTCTGTTTTTCCCTCCACAGAGCCTGGCAATGGAGCAGCCGAACCCCCCTCCACTCTTACTGGATGACGGAACCGCCTACGAGGTGAAAGAGATCCTGGACTCCCAGTGCCGTGGCGGTCAACTCGAGTATCTAGTGGACTGGGAGGGCTACGGCTCGGAGGAATGCTCATGGGTTCCTCGTGATGACATCCTCGACCCCAACCTTCTGGAAACCTTCCACATGACGCACCCCCACAGACCTGCCCCTCGTGGAAGAGGTAGACCGCCACGACGTCGGGGCCCACGGCCCTCAGGAGTGGGCCGTAGGGAGGGGGGTAATGTCACAGACATGCCAGGCTCCATCGAAGACCAATCACAGCGCACCCACTCACCCGAATTCTAACCACACACACCTGCACGCAATCACCAGCTCAATCACCATCTTCATCACCTCCCATATAAAAGACATTCACACACACCACTCACCGTTCGGTCTCGTTTAAGACTGAAGGACTCACTCTGCAAGCCGAGACGTATTCTCTGCTCCAGCATTCTGTGTTTCTGCCAGTGGTCATAATGTTATGCCTGATCGGTGTACATCTGATGCTACTAATAAATGCTTCTTGCTTTTTTTTGTTTCTGCTTTTTTGCTTTAATGACACTGTACTTTCGAGCTGGCATGGACTCCACAATTAAGTGTAAAACCTGATTATTCATGTCAATTATTTAAATTTAAATAATTAATTAAATAAATAAGTAAATAGATAGATAGATAGATAGATAGATAGATAGATAGATAGATAGATAGATAGATAGATAGATAGATAGATAATAAATAACAGTGTAGCCTCAGACATTTGGACCCAGCTGTATGTATTTATTTTGTTTACATGTAACTGAATGATGTAAAGATAATAACATGATTTTATTTCGCTTAGTTTAACATCTGTACTTTGTTATTTTTAAGACATTGAGATCATTGTCATCACAATTTGATAAAAGCTCCTGGTGTCATGACAGGTCACCCTTTTCTGAAATTAGCTTAGAAATGCTGGGGATGTCAGCATATTTGAAAATCTTGACTGAGTTTTTTTGTGTTGTAAAGTCTATTAGTGACGAAAAGAGAATAGAAGGCAGGATATACATCTACTTCTATTTTCTCACATTGTCTCTCCTCTTATTATTTGTTATGATTTTCAATTAGTCTTTTTTGTGCTCTTTCTCTTTCTCACACACAAATAAACACATTTAGAGAGTTACACTTGCATGAAGCAAGTAAAAGAAACTAGTAAATCTGCTGAGGATTTAACAACTGTTGTTTGTCTGTAACTGATATTCTGCTGTTTGTTAAAAGATGCTTGGCTACAGGCTCAGAAAGTGCATCATATTCTGATCACTGCTTATATTCATATAAGATAAAATCTCTCTCCTGCTCCCAGTGAATTTCATATTCTGTGTAACTTGGTGTATTTATTATTGTTTAGAAAAGATAACGAAATAAGAGTGTCCTGAATCTGGTCCAAGACCAGAATCAAGTCCTACAGCCCTACAGCCAGTGTTCCCGGTATCAACTCTGACTCTAACTAGGCTAAAACGCTCACTGAAAATGAATGAAAATGTCATTTTAATCATATAATGCTATGACTATACATCTACTCAATTATGATAAGCTCTTTTTGACCTATGCCATATTGTCTATCTGAATCGTTGTGCATTCATCTTAGATCTATTGCATACTTCTTGTACAGTGCTGGTGGAAAAAAGCACATCCAAATCCACTATAAACATGCACACATTTTTAAATGCAGCATCATGTATCAAATTGCAATATGTCATCTGATCCAGCTTAGACAACAATCTGTAAAATTCATGAAATACCAACAGTCTTGTTTAATTCATAGATCTTGACTGCCTACCACCTGTCTTCTGTTATATATAAACAGAATGGATAATAAAGACATTATGGAGAAGGAAAAGATGAACACACTGTAATAAAAGTGCATGTGTGCGTGTGTGTGTGTGTGTGTGTGTGTGTGTGTGTGTGTGTGTGTGTGTGTGTGTGTGTGTTTTAAATCTCTAAGCTACAGGTAAGAAAGCCAGGATGTCATTTGAATTGCATAAAACATAGAAAGAAATCACAAAAGTGCTTTTCATCCTATGCATCAAAATCAGAGAAAGCTAGCTAGAAACACTTCAATTGGTCACTAAGATGAATTTTAGCGATGCTTGTTCAGAAGGTGAAGCAACCAGAAAGCAAATAGAAAATGTTAATTTTGTTATTAAACTGATTTTTTCTCCAGTCTCAGATTTTTTTTGCAGTTAGTCCATAATAATTTTTTTTTGGCATTTTCCTCGATTTCACAGAAGTATTTGCTTCAGTGGTGATAAGGCCGCAGTAGGTTTGTCTATTTGTATCTCACTAGGATCATGATGCTGTCCATCCATGTGTCTCCAAAACATCCAAACATCAACATAGACATTCTATCAGAAACATTCTCACTCTTCAACAATGTAAATTAAATAGTAGGATATAAAATAGAAGATTAGTGTGGAAGTAGTTAAGTGGCCTACACTTAAATCGTTGCCAATCATATAATCTTATACATTTTATAAATGATATACTAGTCAAATAGCTAGAAGTGTATTGTTTTTTCTTTACAGAGCCAAAGACAAGAGCATCACCACTGGTGATACAATGCTTAATGGTTTTCTAGCTCAGACCATGTATTCGCACAGCCTATCATTGACATTCAAATTATTACACCTCCTATACTTGGTGCGACTTATTTAAGGTACCTTTGCTGACACATCCTTAACACACCGGAAGTACTGATTGAGAAGTCTCATCTGAAACACAATACCAAGTGTAATAAACATGAATGAGGCAGATTAATTTGTCGATAACTGGGAAATTAGAAATCTATAGCCCAAGCATACCTTCTGAAATCAATGTATATAATAATAGGGTAATACAGAATCCTACATTTTGTATTGCTAGAATAAAAAAAAATTAAAAATTGAATATTGCTTTTGTAAAATGTCTTCTTTCTGTAGCATAATAGTTTGTGTGTATCCTGTGTGTGTGTGTGTGTGTGTGTGTGTGTGTGTGTGTGTGTGTGTGTGTGTGTGTGTGTGTGTGTGTCAGTACATTTGCAGAACACAAGTCCATTGTGTCCACTAGGGCCAAATAGCACTTAGACTAATGCAAATAGCTTAGATTGAGAGCTAAAAAAAAAAAATTAGCCTTTAAGGTCTTGTAACGTCCGGCAGCCCCTGCCCTGTGTGGGGCTTGAACCTGGGACAAGGCGGTGCGTGCGCCGGCACACCATGGAAGTGAGACCCACATGCAGGATTCAGCAAAGTGCTGCTTTACTAACATAAACACCAGACAAAGGGAAGACAAACCTAACACAAGACATACAACCACGGTACAGATCAACAATTACCAATAATCACAGAACCACAAGGATCCATATTTATAAGGCTAAATAATAAGGTAAATAGGGAACAGGTGACACAACAGGAATCAGACAATAGACATGGAAATGACATGAAGCAGTCCTCTCCGGGCCTGGCAGGGAACTGTCCAGCTATTCCTGACAGTTCTGTGTGGTCAGTATGAATTAATTTAATTTGTAAAAAAATGGCCTCAGAACAGAACAATTCAAAAAATGTCTAGTTTCTCATTAAATCATTTATAATATTATTAAGAAGTTTGGAATCACTCTGAAAATGTTACATTTTACATGAACATTTGGTAAATCAAATAAGTTGCAACATTAACAGGAAAATACAGTCAGCAAATTGACAAAGTTAGTAATAGTCATTTTACTATCAATTTTACAGAATTTAGTGTTTCAAATTTTCTTTTAATGAAAGAATTCACTATTTGCAGTCTTTTGGCATTCTAGGTGTAAGTTTATTAACTAAATTTGCGGATATTTCATCCCATTCTTCCTGAAATACCTCCCACAAGGTGGATTGGCTTGATGGGCACGTTTCTTTGTACCATTCTGTTGCATGATAAAATAGGCTTCAATTAAAAACTGTTCCCCTTGGTATGGCATGTTGTTTTAAAATGGGCTGATAACCTTCCTTGTTTCAATTTTCTTCAGCTACAAGCAGCAAAGCACCCCTGAACTATCACATTTCCTCCACCATGCTTGACAGATGGTGTTGAACACTCTATCAGCATCTTTTTAATTTCTTCTGTGCCTCACAAATGTTCTTTTCTTTTGCACATTTTAATAGATTCCTCTTATTGGCTAGTCACAAATACGGCTTTACTTTTAAAAGCTCTGCCTGGAAGGCCAACATCCTGGAGTCACTTTTAAAGATGAGACTCTTGTTCTGCAGTTAATATTTAATAAAGCAGCCAGGTGAGGACCTGCAAAGCAGTTGTTTCTTAAAGTAGAGACTCTGTTTTTTTCCCCCTTTTTCAAAATTGTGCATCAGAGCACTTGTTTACTGGTTAGAGCCAGCCAGTTTATGCTTCTCTGTGAAAGGAGTAGTACATACCTTGATGTCTGTATGATGTCTTCATTTTCTTGAGAATATCTTGTATAGAATAGCCTTCATTTGTAAAAACAGGAATAGACTGAATTAAAGGTGAATTAAAGGAAAGAAAGGTCTTTCTTTCTGTCCATAAATTTTGATGATCTAAATACTCAAATAAAATAAAGAAGCCATGTTTTATTATTTCCTTAAACTCTACAATGAATTTAAGCTGTGCTAACAATTTCACAAAGGTTTTCAAATAATGGATCAAATGGATTAGCTTTTAACATGAATTTTAACTAAAACAATGTGCCATTGGAGTTGGTCATTGAAACTGGGCCTTTGTATTGCCTATGTACTGTTGAACCACAGCTGCAGGTTTTGGTCACTGAACTGCTGGCTCCAAAAATGTGGGCTTTATAGATAACTGAACAGGTTTGAAGGCCAGGCTGGCCTCTTATGGCAGGACAATGTCCATCCCACTTGGGAAGGTGCTGTTCTCATTTCTTGCAGCATAACACATGGATGGCTCAGAACAGATCTAGTTAATCAGTGACAATCCAGAGCCAAGGCCAGGGAGCAGACAAACTAACTATCTGCTAGTTAGAATGAGTTGCCATCCAGGTTTCACAACATTAAGACTGTGTCTGCTCCCTGAGATAAACAAACATTCAGAAAATTTGTTTTAGTAACTTGATAGCATAAACTTAGATCACAGTAATGGCACACACACACACACCTCTGACTTAAAGCTAGGTCTGTTAACTTTTGTACATCTTTGTACATCTGAGAGCCTTATTGTTAATTAAACTATTATTGATAAGGAGTTTATCAGTTTGCAATCTAGCCATGGGGGTCACAGTCCAGTGACTTCTGTGCCGGTCCCAAGCCCGGATAAATAGAGAGGGTTGCGTCAGGAAGGGCATCCGGCGTAAAACATTGCCAAATTTAACCATGCGAATCGTCAGTACGAATTTCATACCGGATCGGTCGAGGCCCGGGTTAACAACGACCGCCATCGGCGCCGTTGACCTACAGGGCGCCGGTGGAAATTGGGCTACTGTTGGTCGAAGAAGTAGAGGAGGGAGGAGAGTGCGCAGACAGAGAGAGAAGAGGAAAGGTAAGAGTGTAGGACTGAGAATAGGAACTCTGAATGTTGGTACTATGACAGGGAAAGGTAGAGAGCTGGCTGATGTGATGGAGAGAAGGAAGGTGGATATACTGTGTGTACAGGAGACCAGGTGGAAGGGTAGCAAGGCTCATAGTATAGGAGCAGGATTCAAGCTGTTTTATTATGGTGTGGATAGTAAGAGAAATGGGGTAGGTGTGGTCCTGAAGGAGGAGTTTGTGAGGAATGTCCTGGAGGTGAAGAGAGTGTCAGACAGGGTGATGAGTCTGAAGTTAGAGATTGAAGGGGTGATGTTGAATGTTGTTAGTGGTTATGCCCCACAGGTAGGTTGTGAGTTGGAGGAGAAAGAGAGATTCTGGAGTGAATTAGATGAGGTGATGGAGAGTATTCCCACGGGTGAGAGAGTGGTGATAGGAGCGGATTTTAATGGACATGTTGGCGAGGGGAACACAGGTGATGAGGAGGTGATGGGCAAGTTTGGAGTTAAGGAAAGGAACCTTGAAGGACAGATGGTAGTGGACTTTGCTAAGAGGATGGACATGGGTGTGGTTAACACTTATTTTCAGAAGAGGGAGGAGCATAGAGTGACTTACAAGAGTGGAGGTAGGAGCACACAGGTAGACTACATTCTATGTAGAAGAGGCAATCTGAAAGAGATTAGTGACTGTAAAGTGGTAGTGGGAGAGAGTGTAGCCAGACAGCATAGGATGGTGGTGTGTAGGATGACTTTGATGGTCTGTAAGAAGAAGAGGTCAGAGATAGAGAAGAAAACCAAGTGGTGGAAGCTGAAAAAGGAGGAATGTTGTGAGGAATTTAGACAGAAGTTGAGGCAGGCTCTGGGTGGTCAGGTAGTGCTGCCAGATGACTGGGAAACTACAGCAGAAGTGATCAGGGAGACAGGGAGAAAGGTGCTGGGTGTGTCATCTGGAAGGAGGAAAGAAGATAAGGAGACTTGGTGGTGGAATGAGGAAGTTCAGGATAGTATCCAGAGAAAGAGGTTAGCCAAGAAGAAGTGGGACATGGACAGGACTGAAGAGAATAGACAGGAATACAAGGAGTTACAGCGCAGAGTGAAGAGGGAGGTGTCTAAGGCCAAGCAGAAGGCATATGACGAGTTGTACACTAGGTTAGACACTAGAGAAGGAGAGAAGGACTTGTACAGGTTAGCTAGGCAGAGGGATCGAGATGGGAAGGATGTGCAGCAAGTTAGAGTTATTAAGGATAGAGATGGAAGGGTGCTCACAAGTGAGGAGAGTGTACAGAGGAGATGGAAGGAGTACTTTGAGGAGCTGATGAATGAGGAAAATGAGAGGGAAAAAAGAGTAGAAGGGGTGAACTCTGTGGAACAGAAAGTAGATAAGATTAGAAAGGATGAAGTCAGGAAGGCTTTGAAGAGGATGAAAAGTGGGAAGGCAGTTGGTCCTGATGACATTCCGGTGGAGGTCTGGAAGTGTCTGGGAGAGGCAGCAGTGGAATTTTTAGCTAGTTTGTTCAACAGGGTTTTAGAGAGTGAGAGGATGCCTGAGGAATGGAGAAGAAGTGTGTTAGTGCCGATCTTTAAGAATAAGGGTGACGTGCAGAGTTGCAGTAACTATAGGGGGATAAAGTTGATGAGCCATACAATGAAGGTATGGGAAAGAGTAGTGGAAGCTAGGTTAAGGAAGGTAGTGGAAATTTGTGAGCAGCAGTATGGCTTCATGCCCAGAAAGAGCACAACAGATGCAATTTTTGCTCTGAAGATTTTGATGGAGAAGTATAGGGATGGTCAGAAGGAGTTGCACTGTGTGTTTGTAGACTTGGAGAAAGCGTATGACAGGGTGCCAAGAGAAGAGCTGTGGTACTGTATGAGGAAGTCAGGAGTAGCGGAGAAGTATGACAGAGGGGTGCAGGACATGTATGAGAGGAGCAGGACAGTGGTGAGGTGTGCTGTAGGTCAGACAGAGGAGTTCAATGTGGAGGTGGGACTGCATCAGGGATCGGCTCTGAGCCCCTTCCTGTTTGCTATAGTGATGGACCAGTTGTCAGAGGAGGTCAGACAGGAGTCTCCTTGGACAATGATGTTTGCAGATGACATTGTGATCTGTAGTGAGAGCAGGGAGCAGGTGGAGGAAAACCTGGAGAGGTGGAGGTTTGCACTGGAGAGAAGAGGAATGAAGGTCAGTCGTAGTAAGACTGAGTACATGTGTGTGAATGAAAGGGAGGGAAGTGGAACAGTAAGGTTACAGGGTGAAGAGGTGAAGAAGGTACAGGAGTTTAAGTACTTGGGGTCAACAGTCCAGAGTAATGGAGAGTGTGGGAAAGAGGTAAAGAAGCGAGTGCAGGCAGGTTGGAATGGGTGGAGAAAGGTGTCGGGAGTTCTGTGTGATCAGAAAATATCAGCGAGAATCAAGGGGAAGGTGTACAGGACAGTGGTGAGACCGGCCATGCTGTATGGTTTAGAGACAGTGTCACTGAGGAAGAGACAGGAGTCAGAGCTAGAGGTAGCAGAGCTGAAGATGTTGAGGTTCTCTTTGGGAGTGACAAGATTGGACAGAATTAGGAATGAGTACATCAGAGGGACAGCTCATGTTGGACGTTTGGGGGACAAAGTTAGGGAGGCCAGATTAAGATGGTTTGGACATGTTCAGAGGAGGGACAGTGAGTATATTGGTAGGAGAATGTTGGACATGGGGCTGCCAGGCAGGAGGCAAAGAGGAAGGCCAAAGAGGAGGTATATGGATGTAATTAATGAGGATATGAAGCTAGTGGGTGCAAGGGTTGAGGATGCAGAAGATAGGGATAGGTGGAGAGAGATGATTCGCTGTGGCGACCCCTGAAGGGAAAAGCCGAAAGAAGAAGAAGAAGTTTATCAGTTTGCAATCAAACCAAATCAGTTTGCAACAATAATTGAAAAAAAAAAAAAACTAGATAGAAATTAAACACATTTGCAGTACTTTATGCAAACATATGTAGCCACAAAAAATAAGTCTACTTGATTCCATTAATTGTTACTTACAGACCCCAGGGCCATATTGAAAATGAATTCCTCTATGGATTTACATTTTTCATGTAAATCCTAGTTGTTTCTCTAGACAAAGCATTAATTGTGGGAGGAAATGTAAAATATTCTGCAAAAAAATCAGACTATTAATTTAAAACCAGTCAATTTAATAGCTACACATGTAAATAACAATGTTACTATATGAGATTTGCGCTTAGAATAGGATTGGGCCTCCTTGCTGTTGCTTGACCTTAGTGCAGTTTAGACAACATTGATCATACTATTACACTCAATATGCTAGAAAATTAAGTGAACAGCCTTCTCCTGCCTTAAGTCTTGTTTGACTGATCATTGTCTGTTTGTAAATCTAAATGGTGACTTCTATATACACACTAAGTTTAGTTTTTTTTTCTTATACAGGTGCATCTCAATAAATTAGAATGTCATGGAAAAGTTCATTTATTTCAGTAATTCAACTCAAATTGTGAAACTCGTGTATTAAATAAATTCAATGCACACAGACTGAAGTAGTTTAAGTCTTTGGTTCTTTTAATTTTGATGATTTTGGCTCACATTTAACAAAAACCCACCAATCTCAACAAATTAGAATATGGTGACATGCCAGTCAGCTAATCAACTCAAAAGACAAATGTTAGTGGCTTACTCTCCTTGTGAAGGGTGTCAATGATTGTCTTCTGGACAACTGTCAGATCAGCAGTCTTCCCCATGATTGTGTAGCCTAGTGAACCCAAAAACTGAGAGTCCATTCTGAAGGCTCAGGAAACCTTTGCAGGTCTTTTGAGTTGCACTATTACGGACCTCAGGTAAAGGTTCTAGCTTATGGGCACAGCATTAGCTGTTGGGATTTAAACTTTCAACCTTTCATCACTGACACAGTATGTAACACTGCAGTATTGGTTGACTTGATTTAATACAGAATGGTAGTGATTAATTAGGAGTGTTTCTTCATTGAGTGTGGGTCACTTCCTTTCACAGTGTTTTTTCTTCTTTTAATTAAGTGGGGAAATCATTGGACCTGAGAAGAAACCAATTTTACATTTGCATCGTCAGTGATATTTAAAATATTTAACGCCTGACCACATCAGTCTCAGCACAATTTCCACAGTTTTTTCATCCCACTAACTCAAACAACATAAAAATAAATGCTTTAAAAAGATAAAGAGAACAAATTTGTTCTATATAATGACAATGACAAAATAATAGGAACACTAGATAGGAACTAGGAACTGCCATTTATAAGCTCCAGTTGCAAGTTATGGACAGTATATTAGTTTCAGACATCTAATGAATAAACACTTTCTCTTTATGTTTATAAAGCGAGGGGGACACAGTGGCTTAGTGGTTAGCACTTTTGCCTCACACCTCCAGGGTTGGGGGTTCGATTCCCACCTCCACCGTGTGTGTGGAGTTTGCATGTTCTCCCCAATCGCAACCAAGCAACAATTTAGGGATGATTTTCTTGCTCAAGGGCCTCAACCTTCTTGTAATCAAATGTGAACCACCACCATGTTTATTTATTTATTTATTTATTTTAAATACAAAATGTACCACCCAGTTTGTTTCTACAGCCCTACAAATGATTGTCCTCCAATAATACACATCCATTTGCTGGGATAAATACCTGGTGTGATGATTATAGTGATTGCTGTGGTGAATAACCTCTAACACACCTTATGGATTTGTGTTGACAGCAGATGTGTCTGGCAATTAATTATAATGCATTTCCATTTCCTAGGTGCACTCTAAAAATATGTTCATGAAAGCTATTGGTTTTGTGGCACTTTTGTGTGTGATGCTGTCTGCTTTTATTTAGATTGATATAAATCACTCATACAAAGAGAGAAGCATAGACATTAATTAAAACTGACTCCTGGCACTCAGTACTGTTTTAACTGCCAAGTTCATAAAAGAGCTAGGAAGCCACTTAAAATCAAACTGCCTCCTGATGGTGCATTATAAGTCTGTATGTGCTATAGTCTTTAGACATTAGACATTAGACCGTTCTCAGCATTGTTTGTCTAATTTTGTGCTTACACATATCTAATATGTTGTATCAAAAAAATAAATAAATAAATAAATAAAAAAAACTCAGTTTTTAGGCTAATGGTATCGCAAGTTTGTGTCCTATTGAACCAGTGATAATGTATTCATTGATTGGGAATTAAAGCACTTTTGTATGTCGCTCTTGATAAGAGCATCTGCCAAATGCCAGAAATGTAAATGTAAATGCAATATAACAATTCTGTAAATTCTGTAAAAAATAAATCTCTCAACCTTTTTTGGTTATTTAAGAATGAAAATATTAAAATGAAGATATAATGGTCAAGGACTTCAGTGAATACAGATCACATACAGTACTCATTACATACCATGTATATGTGATGTAGAGCATCAGTAGCAACAGAGGATACATAAATCTTATTTTTCTCAGTCTTTGCATGGGAAAGCAGATCTTTTATGTTGCAATACAAATAATTCTGCACATCATATACACATGCTGCCACTATGAGCAGCCACTGCTCAATATTGTTACATTTTATAGTGGTATTAATACAGACACAGTTGTACTGTTGTACAAATTTCTGTTAGTAGTGTAGCAGGGTGATAGCAGGGTGGTATAGTGACACCAGGGCTTTACAGTAGTATTATCAGCTTACTGTGCATTTTCTTCAAGTGTCCATGTAGTTTTCCTTCCTCCTCTGTGGTTCTATACCAAGGTGCTAAATGGGGATGATGTCATAAGTAAATGCTTAATGCCAGTTGGTACTTTGGCAGACCTAACATTACCTCTATTAACTGTAGTCATGCCCAATTGAAATTCAGAAATGTTGTGACTGAAAAAAGTGATGTCAGTAATTAAAAAATGTAAACATGTCAGGAATTCAGGAATCAGACTAAAAGGCAAGATAGAAGTGTAGGGATGTTTACTGAAAGATTACAAAAAAGAAAACATCATCAATGCCATTTATTGGCTAAACTTAAAGATGTGCTTAACTTGAATATTGAAGTAAATTGAAAATACAATTATTTACAAAAGGCAATGTTCTACAAAACTTAGATAGCTTACCAAGTAGGGACAGTTTTTTGATTGAAGCAAAATATAGATTGGAAATACAGTAGCTATCACGTAACCTTCCATGTATCCTGTATTTTGAGGTTTGATTTAGAGGAGACCCTGGCTTGATGTCTTTTGGATTGCATGTTTGGAGCTGCAGGCCCCAGCTGCTCATAATAATAAAGAACCCAATTTGAAGTGTTAGTTTATTTTTTCTCTGTGCAGGACGAATTATCGAAAGATACAAAAACCTACAGTCCTTTTGTTAAGATGACCCTTTGTAAAGATAAGCAACTTATAGAAGTGGTGTATTTAGTTTATATAACGTGAAATAGGTGGGAATGACAATGACTTGCTATTGGTATGGAGTGGAGGTGAAGAACAGACCAATGGCCCAGATAATAATTATAATAGCTATTCAGCATTCCAACTGATTAAGCTGTTTGATGAGAAATATTTCAGTTCATATTGAGGGCTCTGTCAATCAGCAAATCTGAACACACTGTCTGACTGAAACAAATAAGAAACCATGAGTATCATTACTGGGTTTTTTCTGTGGAGTGTCGGACATCCTTATCCTAAATCAGAGTATAATCTAGAATATTATATAGAATGCTGTTACAAAGTCAAAGTCAAAGAATCTTTATTGTCCCTTCAACCATATATAGCTGATGCAGTACATGGTGAAATGAAACAATGTTCCTCCTGGACCAGAGGTGCTACACAGAACAAAAAACAAAATACAGGGTGATGCGGACAAACATAGAGATAAACTAAGGTGCAGAATTTTTAAACTAAGCATTCAACATAGGTGCAGACAAACAAGACACTAAACGCAGACTGTGTGCAAAATAAAAAGAACAGTATTGTACACTGTGTGCAAAGAATGGTGTTGTACAGTGAGTGCAAGAATAGCAGCAGAATTAACACCTAATAATACACCTAGTTTGCTCATTATTTTTCTCTGTTTTGGTATTAATAGTAACTAATATGTGGTGATTTGTCATCTATTCAATTTGAATCTGATACTGTGAATATGCAGGTGGTAGACACTCAAAACTGAATCAACTGTGTAAGAAGGCAACTCTGGTTTCACTGGTGATGGAGCTAAGCAATGTGGGAAGTGCTGTAGGGATGCTGAGGGTGCTGCAGCTTTCAGGATATCTAAATAATATTTTTAACTGCAATGTAGCTGAAACTGCTAAAATAATATTAGTAATATATAGTGTAGATAAACAAATAAAGAAATAGGCTAAACAAACTTTAAAACTGACCTTTTTAATAGTTTTTGTGTTGTATGTCAAAGATAATATTCCTTTCATACCACAGGTGTATGATAGCGAACATCCGAGAAAGAAGAAACAGCACATACACATAGCAAACTGAAAGCAGGAATTCAAAGGCTTGGTATGTATTAGAGTCTACAATATTTTGAGAAGAATCATTTGGTGTGAGCATGTTTGGTCTGTAAATCCAGAACAAATTACTGGAAGTCTTCAGCTTTGGCAGTATTCAGGTGAGGATTCCCTCCGCTGGATGAGAGGAGATGTTGTGGATGAGTTTGTGACAACAGTGATTTACCAAAGATTAAAATTTAAATTTTTTTTAAATAAAAGATTCATTATACTTTCTTACTGTTAGTTCCATTTGATGATATGGAAAGTCCCTGAGCCTTTAAACAAAAATAAATTAAAGTTTTCCTACAGGAAACTTCACCATACAAATAATTTTCTTTGTTATATATACACCGATCAAGCATAACCTGACCACTGACAGGTGAAGTGAATAACACTGATTATCTCCTCATCATGGCACCTGTTAGTGGGTGGGATATATTAGACAACAAGTGAACATTTTGTCTTTAAAGTTGATGTGTTAGAAGCAGGAAAAATGGGCAAGCGTAAGGATTTGAGCGAGTTTGATGAAGGGCCAAATTGTGATGGCTAGACGACTTCTCAAATTTCTGAAGAAGTTAATGCTGGTTCTGATGGAAAGGTGTGAGAATACACAATGCATCACAGTTTGGTGCGTATGGGACTGCATATCCCCAGACCAGTCAGGGTGCCCATGCTGACCCCTGTGCACCACCAAAAGTGCCAATAATGTGCAAGTGAGCATCAGAACTGGACCACGGAACTATGGAAGGAAATGGCCTGGCCTGATGAATCACATTTTCTGTTGCATCATGTGGATGGCTGGATGCGTGTACATCACTTACCTGGGGAATACATGGCACCAAGATGCACTATGGGAAGAAGGCAAGCCAGGCAGTGTCAAGCTTTGGGCAATGTTCTGCTGGGAAACCCTGGATCCTGCCATCCATGTGCTTGTTACTTTGACACGTACTACCTACCTAAGCATTATTGCAGACCATGTAAACCCTTTCATGGAAACGGTATTCCCTGTTGGCTGTGGTCTTGTTTAGCAGGATAATGCACAGTGCCAACATATAACATGCTATATTATGTGATGTGTCTGCCCTACAAATCCCTTAAAACAAACCTTTACTATAGAAAGTATAACATATTAGAATGAAATTTTTTCTCATAAACCTGAGTTGAATGTTATAATTCATAAACCTGAGAATGAATGTTCCAGTCATAAATATTCAGATATTTGTCCTTGATATAAAAATAGAGCCAATTAACACTAAGATAAAATAATAAAAAATAAGACCCAAATAAGATAAAATAGAACATATAGTGCATATAGGGACAATATGGTGGAAAATTGTGCTATAGAAAAATAAGTATACTATATAGAAAATAAAAAGGTATCTGAATACAGTGATTAGATTTGAATGTGGTACAGTGGCGTGGTATGAATATGAATATAGAATGTTATATTTCTTATATATATATGGAATAAGGTGACATTAATATTTGGCTGATGATGAATAGAATTTTAACAAGCAAGAGTGATGTAGTTAGATATATAGCTATAACATCTGTGGTGAACACCAATCTCACCAACCACCAGTGGGAGCCCTCCCCCGAATACTGAGCCCAATTGTTTCCTCTCTGCTTATTTCCTGTTTGCCATATGTATTTACAGCCAATGCTTACTTGCAATGTATTGCCAGTTTACCCTGTCTTACAGAGCATTTTTCATTGTCTGTTGTTTATGCCTTAAGTTTTGACCTTTGTGCCTGTTTATTTGGATACTGTGTTTTGGATTACAGTTGTCTTGTTTGCCTGGTTGGACTGTTAGCCTGTTACTGAATAACTGTCCTTTTCATTGACTACTTCTTCCTGCCTAGCAATTTGGATTTGCATGTTTGTTCTACCTGATAAACGACTTGCATATGGATTTTCAAACTGCTTCCTTGACTACTCAATTACACAAGTGGTCAAAATTGTGGTTACCCTTCCATTAAAGAAAGAAAAACCCACAATGTTCACTGAAATAACTTTCATTCATTGTCTACCGCTTATCCGATCTACTCTCGGGTCACGGGGAGCCTGTGCCTATCTCAGGTATCATTGGGCATCAAGGCAGGATACACCCTGGACGGAGTGCCAACCCATCGCAGGGCACACATACTCTCATACTACAGACAATTTAGAGATGCCAATCAACCTACCAGGCATGTCTTTGGATTGGGGAGGAAACCAGAGTACCTGGAGGAAACCCCCGAGGCACGGGGAGAACATGCAAACTCCACACACACGCACACACACGCGCACGCGCACACGCGCACGCGCACGCGCACGCGCACACGCACGCGCACACGCACACGCACACGCACACGCACACACACACACACACACACACACACACACACACACACACACACACACACACGCGGCAGAGGTGGGAATCGAACCCCCAACCCTGGAGGTGTGAGGCAAACGTGCTAACCACTAAACCACCATGCCCCCCTGAAATAACTTGAAACTGACAAAAGTAATAATAAATAAAAATGTACTGAAAATTGACTAATAAAAATCAGACATTGCTTTTGAATTGTGGTTCAGCAGAAGCATTAAAAAAAAAAACTAATGAAACTGGCCTGGACAAAAATGCTGGTACCCCTAGAAAAGATAAATAATTTGACAATAGCCACTAGTGTGTCCTGTAATTAGCATCACAGGTGTCTTCAAACTTGTATTCAATTAAGAACACAACAGACAGCTCTCTCTCTCTCTCTCTCTCTCTCTCTCTCTCTCTCTCTCTCTCTCTCTCTCTCTCTCTCTCTCTCTCTCTCTCACACACACACACACACACACACACACACACACACACACACACACACACACACACACAGAATGTATATTAAGCAAAATTAATTGTTGAAAAAAGTCACATAAAATATAAATGAACATTATAATGGATTAGTTAATAAGCACAAAACACCTAAATGATTACACACAAAGCACCTAAAAAGTATTGCTGCTTATAGGATTTCTGACCATTGTTTAGCTACACTATAATATACACAGGTCACATTTTATTTTGTGGCAAGCAACAGAGACCCATTTTCTCAAATCGTCTTATCACTAGACCATTTCCTGAGATTTTGAACAGCACCACACTCATGGCACCTGTTACTGAAGCCTGTGTGTTAAATATGAAGCACAGAGATAGCTTGACCAATCAGCAAAGCAAGTACTGCTCTTGATATTCTCAACTCACACCATTAAATCAGTCCAGAAACTGCAATAATATGTTATATTTTCACTGCTTTCTATTAAACCCAACATTTTTAGCCCACTGCAATTTGCTGATGTACTTTACTAATTGATGTATACAAATAAAAATAATGTAATTTTTTATTTAAACAGCATACACATAAAATAGAAAGCCAATTTATAAAGCAATTTATTAGAAACATTGTTTTTTCCCTGAAGACCAAAATAATATTCAGGTAAGCTGTCTTATCTTGCTGGTATGCAAAGATGCTGTGGATAAACCACCAGGCATTCCCACTTCCTGAATCACTGGAGGCGGTCAAATTAAAAGAAACACCCGATGCACTCACAGGTGTCAGGTCTTCTTCTTTTATCAGCCCTTAAGGAGATCACTGTCCTTAGATTGAACCTCCACTTAGACAACTGAGTTTGTGCAGTTGAGTCACTGCCCAGCAAGGGTGGTTGTGAATAGCCACACTAGTCTTTTGCTCCTCCCACTTTCATCGTGAAAGCAGGAGCAGAGCTTTTTCAATGAGAAATGCTCACACTGAATACAATCAGCCCCCTCAAGGACTGACCATGCTGTGCTCCCAAACAAACACAAAAACTGTGTGAATTGCCATAGTAAAAAAGCTGGGACACAGAGGCATACATTTTTTGAACTGTTTGCTAGGCATTTTATCAAAAAATTCAACACAGACAGACGAACAGCTTCCTAAAGACAAAGAAGCTGGGGATTCTGTGATGCAGATGTCAGACCACAGCACCTATGGTCTTGCTAACACACATCGCTAAGTCACCTGACCACATTTTGACCAATAGAATTAGTGTGTTTTCACATGTGCTTCAGACACTAGTGTAATAGAAGCATTCCCATAGTGTTAATCCATGACACAGCACTGAGTTCCTTTGAATAGGATTTACTTTATCCTTAAAGAGTATTACAGAAATGAGTATATTAGCTATTTCTGAAGAGAATCAAATGACAGACTTGATCAAGCCTGGCCATGCACATTTAAAGATACTGGCTCCATCTAATTTAAGCAAAGTGTCTTCTGAGCGATAAAATCATTCTTTTCGACATCAAATCAATAAACTAAAATCAGCATAACTAGTCTCTATTTGTCTCTATTAGTCCTAAACTCTCTAAGTCTCTAACTCTCTAAAAAACATCTGTGTGTGTATTGGTTAATATTTTAACCAAGTGGCCTAAAATGAATGAGCCTGGACTATGCTCTGTCTGAATGTCATAATAAATGCTGTCCAGCCCCTTAAATCTTTCAGATTTTCATGCTGAACCGAAGTTTATTCTTACCTTTTTTAATTATATTTAGTAATTTGGCAGATGGGAGGGCATGGTGGCTTAGTGGTTAGCACGTTTGCCTCACGTTTGCCTCACGTTTGCCTCACACCTCCAGGGTTGGGGGTTTGATTGTGTGTGTGTGTGTGTGTGTGTGTGTGTCTGTGTGTGTGTGTGTGTGTGTCTGTGTGTGTGTGTGTGTGTGTGTGTGTGTGTGTGTGTTGTGTGTGTGTGTGTGTGTGTGTGTGTGTGTTCCCCCAATCCAAAGACATGCATGGTAGGTTGATTGGCATCTCTAAATTGTCTGTAGTATGAGAGTGTGTGTACCCTGTGAGGGGTTGGCACTCTGTCCAGGGTGTATCCTGCCTTGATGCCCAATGACGCCTGAGATAGGCACAGGCTCCCTGAGAATAGTTCAGATAAGCGGTAGACAATGAATGAATTTGGCAGATGCTTTTTATCCAGAGCATCCTACAGTGAAGCAAAATCCAATTCATTTACAGAGAACACAGAAAGAAATGTAGTCTTGCTAGTCAATGCTACAGATCAGCCATCTTGTAAAGTGACCTTCAGTGAAACAAACATTTCAAAAGGACAAAAATGAAGAAATGTGAGGATTGTAAAACCCACCTAACAAATGCGGGCTTTCACTTATAATTTGACAACAGAAAATGTTTGAGTGATTTTTTTCATCTTAAGATAAAAAGAACACAACAGACAGAAAACACACAGAGAATACATGATTCATGCCATGTTCTTTTGTCTCTGTTCCATGTTTTGACTAATGTATTCTAGTATCTGAATTACCCATCAGTGCTTTGAATTGACTCTGTGAGCACTTCCACTTTCATCCCTTCATTTTGTTTGTTTTCTCTCTGAACAGACAAAGAATGTTTGTTTTCAGGTAAGCTGGTTGAAAATGAAAAGCAGCCTGCTTTGATTTGTTTGAAAGTCAGATCTTTCTGCTGTAACCAGCTGCTGTTTCACTGTTTGGTTATGGAAATTGAGGAGAAAACAAGGCGAAGTAAGTTCAGGATTAAAAGCAGAAACTACCATAAAATAACACTTCTAAATCAGCAGTGGACGGAGAAATTGCCCCTGAAGTGAAAGTGTATAATATTATTTAAACATTGTATTATTCTTAGATCAAAATAGACTAGTGGATATTTCAACCATTAAATTTGCTATACGTTTCCTTTGAATGAAAGTTATATGAACTTTAAACACAGCAGACAAAGCATGCCAATTCTTCAGCTCTAAGTAAGTTTAAGTCGATAGCTAAGTTTTAGTAATATATTCAGTGAGTAAATTACTCTCAATTACAAGACACTTTTTAAAATTCTCTGTGTGTGGTAGATAATTTAATTAATTCTACATCAATTGTGCTTTGATGATGAACACAAAGTCTTAGTTTTGACTAACCACAAATCATATATGACTTTTTTTTCTGACACATGCCCATAGTGGACATCTTCAGACAAAGTATGCTGAGGCTAGGCAGAGTAGAAGATGGTATATTAGGTGTAACCAATGTTTAAATGCAACCAACAGAGTAGCACATTTTGTCAATTATGATCTATGTATGAGTCATTTATGCAATCTGTCTTTGGCGGTCTGAGGTCAGTCTCCCTGGACTTGATTATTGCAAATAATATATAATTTTCTCAAAGAACAAAAGGGTTCAATATACACATTGTTCAATGTACATTCATGTTCATGTACATTGTTCAATAATTTATCAGTTATTTATATTTGACATTGGATCTATTCTTGGGTCATGGGGAGCCTGTGCCTATCTCAGGCGTCATTGGGCATCAAGGCAGGGTACACCCTGGACGGAGTGCCAACCCATTGCATGGCACACACACACACACACACTCCGGACAATTTAGACTACATGCCAATCAATCTACAATGCATGTCTTTGGACCAGGGGAGGAAACCCCTGAGGCACGGGGAGAACATGCAAACCCCACACACACGGCGGAGGTGGGATTCGAACCCCCAACCCTGGAGGTGTGAGGCAAACGTGCTAGCCACCATGCCCCTCTTTCATTAACAGCTTAAAACATGAAATTTAATATGTGATAAACTTAATCATGTTACATCACTTGAGTAAAAACAAGGTGATGACTCTAGGCATTTCCAATAAGTGTGCTGTCGGGTTGTTTGTGACATGACCTTGGAGTTACCTTTTAACCTTTTCAAACCAAGGTCTATTTTAGGTCTAAGGTCATATATATATATATATATATATATATATATATGTGTGTGTGTGTGTGTGTGTGTGTATATGGTGGTATACAGGGGAACATAAATAAATAAATAAATCAGACTGAAAATTTTACAATTTTAGGGTGTATATCTCTTTAAATTCATGCAGTGAGTCATTTCTCACCATTAACCATTTCAAGATTGATTTATCTGTTTATCAGAGATTTTATAAAGATGTTTTTGTAGAGGAATTATTTAGGCAGACTCTACAGTGCCATGTTGGCACATGTTGGCACACCTATGCCATCTGAGGTTTCTCAGGTGCCAAACTATAAAACTTATTTGGTTTATATGTCACTATAGGTGATAATTCCATCCAAATATAACTGTTTAGGGTTTGTTTTGGAAATAAAACAAATGTATGTTTACATGTCTTTCAGATGATATAACATATTCCTGGTCAATGTTCAAAAAACATTAGTCATCCTTTGTCAATATATCCAGCACTTCTTGTGTTGTATACATAGCATCTTCTGTCATTTTTTCGGCCATTTTCAATATTGAAGAAGCAAAAACGTGAATTAAATTTAACTGGGATTTAAATTTTGTTTTGTTTCTGATCAACATGGCTATGGAAACGTTATAGCTAATAGAATAGAATGGCAGTCTCCAAATCCACGTCACTCAAAGCAAAATTCAATAGTAAGGCAGAAAATTTTAAGTGTCAGGAGTGCTGGCCAATTGTTTGTTTTGTAAGCCTCTCACGGAAACGTGGGATTACAAGAAATGAGTAAAGTTTTGAACTGAAATATGATTTATGATGGCGAAACATTCAATAATTTAGTTTTATGGCTGTACAAAAGTGTAGTGTTTTTTCGCTTCAGGTTCAGTAAGTTTTGGTCACAGAGTGCTCAGCCTTATACAACTGGAATCTGCAGAGTCTCAGCTTTTGGGTGGGTTCAAGGTTGTTTTTGTATAACGTGTAGTAGCCGATTGCTTGTGTCAGTATTGTTGCATATGCAATGTGTATGTATTTATTGTGCATTCATTTAGTTGCTTGGTGTTGGAATTGTGTTTTGTTTAGGTGTAAATAGTCTTTGTAGTCTTATAACTGAGCTTCTTCCAGTTCTTCTGGTATGCTGCATGTGTAGATACATTAAGCCTTTGTATGCTTAACTATTAATGATTTCTGTCCTGGCTCGTTCTTGGTACTGGGGGCGCCCGGTTTGTACCCGTGGATGCTTTCCTAAAGTGGCACATGATGGACTATGCTTCATAGATCCATTTTCATTTTCTTGTTCTCAACTTAAACAAATGGGCAACAGAGAGATATTTGCTTTTTTAGCAGCTTTTGGCTAATGTACAGCCACAGGAAATCTGTACTCCAAATTTGCTGATACCTTTGTCTTTTCATTCAACCAACACTGCTGCTATTTGGGCATCACTATGAACTTTTTTAATGTTGCCCCTCCCACAATGTATCTGTTTTGTGTTTCGTATCACAGGTGTAGCCCACCCACTCAATTCTTTTTGTCTTGAGCGTGATACCATCTCTCATACCAGTATTGAGAAGCCACACTTTGCATGGAAGATGAATTGGGGATGGGTCTACTAGATAATAACATTTGAGATTTGTCTACAATAACCCTAACTAGCATGCATGACTCTATCTTGGGGAAGAGAAGCTTAGTTAATTTATTATATAGCTATGCTGCTAATGTGAGTTCAAACTCCCATGCATTATGTTATAACAACAACTGTAGCTCGTTATTCACTTCACTTACTACCCTTAGAGGCTTAACATAACAGACATGTACAGACAAAAACTGTACATGGAGTAACCAATTAGAACATTTATTATTAAATAGGTGGTCTCCACCTTAGAATTCCCTTTATAGTTTCGAAACAAATCACCCACAAAATTTCAATACCAATCTATTGTTTGTAAATGATCAAACAATCAATGGAAACAAGTCCTGGGGCTGTGTCCATGTGTAGAAATCAGCAGACTGCTATCACATCCGTCAGCTCCCGCATCCTTTTTCGCCCTTTGTGATGCGCGCTCACTTCCGGGGCAGCGGTCATCACGGACGGAGCATTTCCGGGTTCACCTACCTTCGGTGCTATATAAACACACCGTCGGCCTGTCGTCCTCGTCAGATGATCTCTCTTGCTTTGATGCTGAGTAATCCTGCCATTTGCCTCTGCCGTTGTCTTTTGTTGTCGCTTTTCAGCTGGGTTTCGGACTGTTTTGCTCACTATTTGTTCTGGATTACCCAGTTCTTATCTGTAGCCCTGGACTCATTCTCTTGCAAGGACCTTTGGCTGTTTTTTCCTTTCTCTCCTTGGCTTCTTACCCTGGTAACTATTGGTTTGGACTTCTCCTTATTTTGTGACACTTAGCTGTTGTGTGCTTCACCTTTGTCGTTGTATTTGTGCCGGAGTTTTGTGGGTGAATGTTATTGGCTGCACTCCTGTTTCTGTTCCTCCTTACTACATTAAAGACTCTTTACCTAGCTCCTGTCATGTCTCGCACTTGGCTCCTAAATCTGTGTGCCCTGACAAAAGCGGCAAATCCTAAATCTCTAAAGCACAGAAGTTCGATGCAACACGTTTTCCACAAGTCTCAACTCCTTCTGTGAGCATGGCTGAGCCAAATTTCTTTTTTTCAGTTCAACCAGCATACATAAACATGCCTGCATAACTACACCATGATACCTTCATACACTTTTTTCTAACATAACTCTGACTTTTTTTTCTTAAACCTATCTCAAACATGATAGGTTACCTTAAAGACCATTTAAGGTATAGATCATATAAGACCATTTATAACACAGAAATGGGGATAAGGACATATTCCAGAAGTTATCTAGAAGTTTTAACATAACATAGAATATTTCAGTTAATTTACAAACCCATTATTTATCCACTGACAAAGTTTACAATGCTTAAACAACTGAACAGTTGTATTCACCAGATTGATGGTCTGGAAGATTCTTATTGGCCAACTGTAATAACAGCAGGTAATTATGAGCAAATCTGTGGCTGGAAAGGGCCTAACATTGCCTTTTTGCTGTTGATACCATGGGAAATTCTAAGCAATTTAGCCAAGACCTCAGAAAAAAAAGTGAACAACCATAAATCCCGTACAAATCATACTTAGGACCGATTTCTAAACAAATGTATGTACCATGGATATCTGCATAAAAAATGTATGCAAATCTAAAATCTTGGGCCAATAGAGACACTGCATTATTCATAAAAATTAACTCCAATGAATGTATTAACTTTTGTCTGAAAGGTTAACCTAAACCCCAAGACAATAACAAAGAAAGGTGAAGGAGTTGCATCCACCATTAAGAGTCCTATACTTTCATGGCCTGAAAGGCTGTTGTGCAAGGAAGAAGCTCTTTTTTGATTATAAAAGTGGCAGGCAAAAGTTTGCAGGTAATCACCAGAATGATGACCTAGACTTTTGAAGGTGATTTTTCTGGACAGACTTAAGACTATATGACCTTAATGACAAACAGTGAGAAAAATGGTTGAGGCTTTTAATCTAAAGGACACCAATTATTAACTATTACCAACTACCAACTATTATTCCATTAGTCACAAAAATAAATGCCATACACAAAGTTCTAGATATACATAAATGTAGCAAAAACAAACAAACAAACAAAAAATGCACATTGCACCTAATGGGATTATAAAAGGCAATGTAAATGTTTGGGAAGCTTTCATGTAATTATAGTGTAGGGGATGAATGTTTCAAAAGTTCTCAGGGACAGCATTATTAAACAATACTCAAATGGAAAAACCACAACAATGGTGCAGAGACAAAGCAATGGGAAAAGATGACAGACCTGATAGCAGCATGAACAACACCCCATGCAAAGCCCTACACCCTATGCAAAGCTTGTCTGCAAAAAAAGTAGCAGAGATCTATGTATCTACATGCATTTACAAAAATGATAACACTTTTTGAAACAGTAAGATGTTAGCATGTATGGATATATAATGGTTGTGTGTATGATCTTTAGAACACAGCACATACAGTGAAGCATGGGGATGGGGTCATCATGATTTAAGGCTGTAGACAGGGCAAGAGCATTACATGTGATTGAAGGAAACAGGAATGGAGTACTGTGAACTCATAAATACAGCCAAAAAAGGTGAAATTCTGAGAACCCTGTTTTTTTGTGCATATAGTGTATATTTTGATGGGTTCTATACTGTGTTTATTTATTTTGATTTGTTGTTCATACCCATCTCCTATTTGTTTTACATTTGATGTTGTGTGCAACCCCAGTCCTTGACTTATAAATAAAGTATTCTGTCTTCATTGAACTTTCTTTCTAACTAGCAGGGGTGTGTGTGTGTGTGTGTGTGTGTGTGTGTGTGTGTGTGTGTGTGTGTGTGTGTGTGTGTGTGTGTGTGTGTGTGTGTATGTGTCTGTGTGTGTGTGTGTGTGTGTGTGTGTCTCCTGCCATGTGCACGTGAGTTTCTCTTCCTATGGAAACCAGACTCCTGTTTTCTGCTAATTAAATAGTTGCTTTAAATGCATCACTCCAAATGAAACACCAAATAATTATATGCACAGTTGGACCTTCACTATCTTGGGAAGGATATATCTCCAGTATAATTGTCATTACCAATCACCTAAGGCACCTTCACCCTCCTCCTCCACACCAACACACATACCTCACATGCCACATGCTGATTGCCAATTAGAGCAGAAATCAATTTGCAGTCCCCATTGCTAAATTGATATCATTATGTTTAACATTGAATGAATAATTGATGATCATATTATTATAGCTGAGACCTA
Source organism: Hemibagrus guttatus (assembly GCA_033459395.1). Lineage (NCBI taxonomy): Eukaryota > Metazoa > Chordata > Actinopteri > Siluriformes > Bagridae > Hemibagrus > Hemibagrus guttatus. The sequence goes on from JAUCMX010000004.1 coordinate 21,798,775, forward strand.
ATGGTGCATGAAGTCAGCCTGGCAGGTTGTCGGCCAAAAATGTGATTGTTGATAATTAGGGGTTATTATTATCATCTTCCCATGGTGCACAGACACAGTTTTCCAAGGAAGCACTCTGTACTATATGAACAGACCCCATGTGGTATATTTTTTCCAGCTTTAATTTATTACATTTAGTTTCTTACAGTTTGGATGTTCTCTGGAAAATAAGCTCACCATGTACAAGTTACGTAAGAAAGAATTCACTCAGGGTTGCTTTTCGTTGGTGTTGCTTGAATCTATAAATGGTATTCAAGTAATGGAAAGTGAAGAGTGGATCTTGATTTGTTTTTGGGTTTTTCTTTTCATATTTCTGTGCTCCAAGTGATAGAGAACTGTTTACCAATGAAATGTGATTCGCTTGCCACATTGATGAACAGCTCCTAAAACAGAGGAAGACACATTTGTGTAAATCTCATGATCTCTCTCTCTCTCTCTCTCTCTCTCTCTCTCTTGCACACGCACACGCACACGCACACGCACACGCACACGCACACACACACACACACACACACACACAGTTCATGCAGTTATCCAGTGAGCCAATCATGTGGCATCAGCAAAATGAACTCATTCAATGTGTTCTGTGCATACTGAGAGTTTTCTTTTTCTGTTTACATGAAAAAGCACTAAAGAACTGCATGCTCAGCACCAAAGCACAAAGCAGAGATTCATGACAATGTGCATGATTGTACACACTATGCTATGCAGAATTAGATCTGCATTAGGTGTACAGGAGAGTATTCAAATACTACTACTACTTTTTTTTTTTTTTTTTTTTTTTTTTTTTAAAATTTTAGTAGAATGTTTATACTATTAGTATATTTTCTCTTGTTGTCATTTATAATTTTAGTTATTAAATGTCATAGCCCAAATATTACAAATAATTATAAACTAGAATTATCAATTTTTACTATAATTATTAAGTGTCCTACCTCTGTGACTGAATTGTGCCTAAAGTCTTTCAGTACTGTTTCAATTCCACTGGTCTTCATGGTCACATTACTGATGGGAAGACTTCCTGCACCCCAAACATATACTTCGCCAAGTTTGAGCTGATCAGCTGGAGCTACACCATCATTTACAACTAAATTTGAGAGAGTTTTCTGAAATGCACACAAAGCAGGAAAAAATCAGAAACAAATGTGGTGGATGTAACTGTTCATGACTTATATTTTTAGTACTTTTAAGAATACTATATCTGTTAATACTAAACACAGAGTTACATAGTTATAAAATTATCCGCATATAGACTTTTAATACTAGTATATTAGCAATCCAATATTGTTAGCCACATGGTCATCATGCTTATCTTGTGAAATACTGATAATGAAAATTTTTTCACTGGGACTTTCCTGCTTCATTCTACATGCACCCAAAGATTGAAGTGTTCATTTAGGGTTATTATACATTATTATCTGAGAAGACTACAAGGAAAGGTGGATGTTAGCACATGCTTCCTCTAATACATTTGAAACTAGCCAGTGCATCTTTATGAACTGCCACTCATGTTTTTTGACTGACATTTGAGAGACTATTTACATCCTTCCCACCCAATGAGCAAGGTATGGTGACACTTGGGAGCTCCACTTCCTTCTTTAGAAAACTTGCACACTGCAAAGATTACAGCTTATACTTTTGTGAATACATGAAGACATATTTATTAATAATCAAAATTGGAAATCCAGAAGATCAATTATCAACAGTTCCTAATTGCATACTATGATACTTACTAGTATTTCAAGTTCACACTACCCATGGAATACTACTATCAAAACCTACAGTGGCATAAATTGACAACGTAGTGTGTTATGGTTTGATATGAGATGTAACCAAAGAGCTAAGGCATGTGACCAGCTTGCATGAACACATTGATGTGAAAAGGGTAGCCAGGGAGAAATAGCTTGGTGTGAGGAATGCTTGAAAAAATGGGAAAATGAGAAAGAACACTTTTTTGTTAATGTGGTACTGTACCTTATGCACGCTGAAGTATGTCAGGAGATATGTTTTATTCACATATGTGTCTGCAAGGAAATGTCAACAATCAAAAAAAAAATTAAGAAAGAAAATTATGATGACATTTCAATGGAATCCATTTTGTTGTTTCAGTTATATTCACTATAAAGTACACCAACACATACTTAATTTCCTATTACATTATGACAGGGTGTACGTACACAGTACATATACACCAAATCACATGCATACACACTATAGTATTGAACATTACAATGAAATGGATGACAAATTTTTTATCTAATTACAAACACTGTCTTTTGTGTGAAAATAGTGTAATGTTGGATGTTCACAGCTGATAAAACTCACCAATTCCTTCTCCATCATCCCAAAAGAGGGAACCTGCTGCTGTTCCATCATCATCCAGAGCAGCAATAAGACCAAGAGGATTCTTGCGACTGTACAAAAATATTATTGCTGTATTTTTAGTATCTAAGAATTAGACATTCCAGACAACCAGCCAATCAGACTACAGCTGATTCTGAAAATGGTTCTTGATATTACTCTTGTGATTTTGTACCTGTATTTTGTGTTGTTCTCTGGTTTCTGCCATGGTAGGATGAATCCTCCTCTCACATGTAGGTTGATGTGATTGAGTGGAGTGGGCATGGTAAGAAACTTGCCTCTCACATTAACCAACTTTGCCTGAAATAATAAAAACATATATAAATCCACATATTTAAAATAACGCAAATTTGATTTACCCCTTCTTGTAGCCTTCTTGCCACTGATTTACAACACTCCGGCCCATTGTTTTTATATTTTATACCAGCACTTTTTAAAAGCATCTTTTGTCATAATTATCAACATAAAAAGTTCTGGTAGAAACAGAGTGTTTGAAGCATGTTTCATTTCCGAGGCTCCTGTAAGAAATAAGAAACTAACAATACACACAAATGAGTAGATGTTCCAACTTTAACATAACATGAAATCCTAATACACATGGCTGAATTAATTTGATAAAGCATAATTGTATGTGATACAGTTAAACATACCGTGTGGTAATCATACCAGCGAGCATTAGGGATATAGCCATTAACCTCAGTTATTCCCTAAAGGAATCATGGGAAAAAAAACCAGAATTCAATCATCACTGTAACAATAAGATGATGATCACTTTTTTGTCCTCTAGTAGGTGCTATGCAACAACACATAACTCTATATACAGTATAATTTAACCCATTAATCATGAACTAATTAACTTATTTTTAAACACTAGACATGCTACTCAACAATAATACAGTGTGATACTCTGCTAATGATGGAAATGTGTGTGTGTGTGTGTGTGTGTGTGTGTGTGTGTGTGTGTGTGTGTGTGTGTGTTGGTTTCTTAACCTCATCCAAAGCAGGACTGATGAGCAGTGCTGGACCCCAAAGGAACTGTTTATCAATGTCCCATGTCACTTTATCATCCACAAACCTACAGCAGAAAATAAAAACAGACTGAAGAAAGACAGACAAACATACAGCTAGGTGCAGTTTATGAACTGTGTGTGTGGGGGGTGGTGGGGGTGGTTTGGCGGGCATCGGTAGATGGGGAGTGCAACTAAATAAGAGGGCATGATGTCCTGTTCAGGAACAGGAAGGTTATGACGAGGATGAGCAAAGGGTTGAAATTAGACTAATCAATGGAGGCTGAAGAATAAGAGAGACAAAATGACATGCTCTGCTGATTCACAACACTTTCAAGTCATTCAGTGACTTCAAGAGCATGAAGTAAATATAAACACTGGAGGATGGATGATAAGTATGTCTAGATGTGGTATGTGATATTATTCTCCTTTTTGTGTATCTGTTTACAGAGTGCCTATTTTACCTGAAAGGAGAAACCACAGTTTCCCCTCTTCTTTTTTATTTAGTCACATTTCTAAGGTTCTCAATAGATGAAGTATTTGATGTGAAGAACTGCTTATTTTCCATGTCCTTTATTTATATTCAATTTAACCAATCTTTATACCATTATGCTTTATAACATTAGTCTGTACCTGATCATGACAACATGCTTTTCTCTGATTAAATTCAATAGAGAAAAAAAAAGACACAACTGAGGAGCTACTGTTATAGATGTCATAATGCAAGCGATGACAGGAACTGACAATCCACAACATTACTGTAGGTAGCAAACAAGCCTGAAGTCACTGAAGAATAAAAAAAGGACTTTCAGTGACTTGACAGTAGTGACATTCAAATGGAGTATGGGAATTGTACTTTAATTCCTGTTGTCATTTTCTTTTAATAAGTTAAAAGAAACAGACTTTGTATTTTAACGTTCACTATTTTAGGAATGATAGCATTAATTGTGAATTGAACCTGTAAAATTATTTGACATGGCATTAAAATAGATACTTACTCATGCAGCATAGGCCGGACCACCGTACTCCCTTTAGTGTGAGCCTCAAACATGAGTGTGTACAGGTAAGGAAGGAGTTTATAGCGGATGTTCAACACATCACGAGATGCTTTAGCAAATTCAGCATCCCATGCCACTGGGTCTTGTCTCTGTTACACATCAAAATAGAAAGACAAAGAGATTTTAATAGATGGGCTAGCTGATGCTGCAGCCTTACAATTTACTGTTGTAATGAAGTCTGAAATAGTTATAAAGCTAATGTTATGCTACACTGGTAAAAATATTATAGCAATATTGTTCGGATACTCTAAAGGCTGAAAGGGTTGGTTTTAATAAAAATGGTAACATCAATTAATAACAAGCATCAAAACATGGCAATGGGTAAAAAAATCCATGTTTAATCTAAATGATTACCAGATTTAAAATTTTAAAGAGCATACTGTATACTAATGTCAGTGTGAGGTCAGAGATTTGAATCAATTCCCAATCATATGATCAATCTCGATCCACAAGCACCAATACTGTATGTGTATAATAAATATTTTTATTGATAAAATGTCAAACCACCTTGAGCATTTTTATAAAGAAATGTAACCTTTTGTAACATTTTGCTTTGCGCCAAACTTATGAAGGTAAAGTTTCATTGTGAATTCACAAACTCATGAAAAGAGAGAGAAAACTGTGCTTTGAAAAACTCTTTTCTGTGTTTGGTCTCCCCTATGCCTTTACAAATGTTCAGACTGCTGGTGTTAATGTTGTTAAGTGTGACATGTTGCACTTTGCACTGTTAAACATCTTTGTGGGCAAAGACAAGAAGAAAACCGATAATGAGCAACATGTGCTGAGTCCAACACCTAAACACATTCTAGACCTTTCATCACCACACCAAAGCGTTGCTTTTTTTTAATAAATTTTTTTTGTGTGTGTGTGTGTATGTGTGCGTGTATGTTTGTGTGTGTGTGTGTGTGTGTGTGTGTGTGTGTGTGTTTTGTATTTAAAGTGTGAAGCTCCATGTTTGAACTAAATGAGTGTTTGTGTGTGTGTGTGTGTGTGTGTGTGTGTGTGTGTGTGTGTGTGTGTGTGTGCGTGTATGTGTGTGTGTGTGTGTGTGTGTGTGTGTGTTTATGCATGCATGGAATAACTCTAATAACTCTGCCTGGATAGTATCAGAACTAATAATAGATGCATTATGGCACTAACAATCCTGTTATTGAGCTTAAGTGTTTAGTATATAATAATAATAATAATAATAATAATAATAATAATAATAATAATAATAATAATAATAATAAAAATTTTTGTGGCTGTCACAGAAACAAGTTACTGCATGTTGTCTTATATTTGAGCTAAAATACATTAAACAATTAATTAAACAAATATTAATGCGTTTCAAAAACAATATGTACAATACCCCCCCCATCTTTTTAGGGTTTTGCTAAAAAATATTAAATTTGTTTGCTAAAAATCTTGTTTTTTATTCTGTTCAAGGGAATAAGTTTACAGTGATGTGCATTCTGAGTTTTAGTATTTTCAGGATGCAGATATTATACATGGATCTTGGCAATCCTTCAAGCCTCTAGAGGCTGTCACAGTGGCCTCTCTCAAAAAGTTCCAGCCAGAGGCCAACAGGGTGATCCTGTTATCCATTCTACAACCAGAGGTAGACAGGGTGGTCTCCAACCAGAGACCGACTGGGTGTCCACCACTTCAGAGTTCCTTCGAGAGGCTGGCAGAGTGACCTCCACAGCAATCCTCCAGTCAGAGTCAGACAGAGTGGCCTCCACACCAAAGTACCAGCCACAGGCCAATGGGGCAACATTCTCTGCAGAACTCCGATAGCACTGCCTTCCCAACCAAGTTCCTATTTCTGACACCTAGTTTGTATTTCTGTATTGACCCTGATATTAATGTGTGTAGATTGCCTAATCTCTGCCCGTTTCCTGTTTCCTGTTTCTAAGTTCTGTCTATGATGCCTGGTCTTTCAATAAATATGCCATAAACTGCAGTTGTATCCATCTTCACGTCCATTACATAACAAATTGTGTTTGATGTTTCAGCTACAAAAAGCTTTCTTTTTAAAAGCTGGTATTTCACTTCAATTCAATTTTTCATCCACAGCTATTTTTTGGGTCCACATTACCAGGACCGATTATAGTCCTATAGTAAAAGAACTATAGGGAGAAACACCATTAAAAGCAAATTTTTGTCATTTCACATCTTTCCAGGTGCTATAGATTTTAGGCTGCTTTGTTTCTGAATATATATATATATATATATATATATATATATATATATATGTATATATATAGTTGGATTCAGAACGTGTTCAGTTTTTTTTTTTTTTTTTTTGTTACATTATAGCCTGATACTACAATCGATAGAAATTCATACTACAAATATGATACTAAAAATCGTTCAAATTCTCAGAACAGGTTTTTATTGAGAATATCTGAGTAGTTTAATCCATTCAGCTTTCCCTCAACCCTGATCAGTCTCTAAGACCTTGCTGCTGAAAAACACCCCCACAGCATGATGCTGCCATCATCATGGTTCACAGTTGGGATGGTATTAGGCAATTATTCTATTTGAGAATTATGAAGGCCACTGTGCTCTTGGGAATCTTCAGTGCAGCAGAATTTTTTTAAGCTTTCCCCAAATCTGTGCCTTGTGGCACCATGACATCATCAGTTAACTAACCAATGGTTAGCAATTAACCAATGGCTCTAACTGTGTGTATATTTATATAGGAGGCTCTAAGGTTTCTCTAAATCAGCATAATCAAAAGCCCTATGAAATAAAACTATTAAATCCTCATTGGAAAAGTGCCATTCTACCTAAAAAAGTTTTAGTGAATTAGTTACAAGTTTCTACAACTGAAGGAGACCCACTGCTTTAAACCCACTGCTTCTGTATGCAATCTGAAATAGTGCAATATATTGAAACAGACACCCAAGTATTCAGAAGGACATGAACAAGAAGTTGTTTATTAAGTTATGGCTGATCTATATCTCTTGCAGTCTATCAGACTGTAGTTTCTTCTCTTCTCCAACCAGCAAGAACAATTTGCACAACCCTGGAATGGCTCTCATATTTCCACATTATAGCTTGCTGAACACAGTCGACCTTCCCCTGTTGGGGCTAACCGCTTTTCTCAAACAAAAGGCTGAATTATTCCAAATGTACTCGGCTCTGACTCCATTAGCGGCAAGCTGAATGTGATGGAAGGCCACCCACGAGCCCCAGGCTGCCTCATTTCCACCAAAAACAGCAGGAGAAAAACAGGCCTGTCTGAAGGTAGTGCATCCCTCTCACTCATATCGATGGGTGAATTTACACCAGCAGATGACTCTGCTAGACATTAGAAACCAAAAAGGTGCATTCTTCCTCTCTCTTTCTTCTTTTACTCTTGTTCCATATCTATGCCTTTGTGCACACTCTTTACTACTTTTACACTCTGTAGTAAATTTATTTCTCATATTCATCAAGGGTTTTGTCACCATCTCCTCTCTCTTTCTCTCTCTCTCTCTCTCTCTCTCTCTCTCGCACACACACACACACACACACACACACACACACACACACACACACACACACACACACACACACTAACTCTCCTCCTCTCTCTTCCTTTGATGAACTCCAACTTGACCAGACATAGATGACCTACCATTTTCTCGACTCCTTCGGGGCTGTAAATGGGCTCCTAGTGCAGACTCATTAGCACTAATGATACGATGGTGAGTTAATTACAACACAGAGAGGACAAACTCATATAAACAGGGATATGAGGACACTCTGTTATCAGGGCTGTCAGTGAGGCTTGTTACACACAAAACCTGTCTCTCTCTCTCTCTCTCTCTCTCTCTCTCTCTCTCTCTCTCTCACACACACACACACACACACACACACACACACACACACACACACACACACACACACACACACACACACACACACACACACACACACACACACATAGACGGTGTGGAAGGAAGGATGGAAGGTGTGGAAGGATGAAATAGGAATAGACAGGATAAATGACTCAACCAAACAAAAAAACAAAAAATAACAAAAAACTCACTCAACCTTGACCCTATACATTTTTGCAGTATAGTATTTTTGTAGAGTATCTGCAGAGCTGTTGATAATCAGTTACATAATACTCCAGTATTCAATACAAACAACATTGGGTGGCAGTTCGCCTCCCGAGCATATTTATCTCCTATTCAGAAGACAGTTTCTCCTAAGCACTCTTATTTAGGAAGTAAGTGATGTCAGAATTACATAGAGTAATTCTGTCCAATGTTCTTTGAAAGTCTAAAAAATTGTACACAGAAATGTCACCCTGAAGATAAGTGATGTAATATATTGGGTCATATTTATTTTGTTCCTATAATAAAGTCTAGCTAGCTTGTAACAATTGACATAACATTAACTAGCTATTTAGATAGCTATGTTAGTCAAGCTTTTTGTATAAAACTAAAACTAAAATGTATTTAGAATTATAATTAATGTGAAAGCATTATGTGGCTTGTACAGGAAATTATTATTAATTAGAATTCTAAATGCATTTTATATATTTATAAACATTGAGTGAATTTTAAATATTTTTAAAGCCCCATACACACTTTAAAAGTTACTCATACAACCTGTTAGTGTAGGAGACTAGTATTGTTTTTTTATGGTAACTCTACCAAGACAGTATAAGTTACTAGCTTAATATTATTTATAATATTAATTATTTATTAATATTATCTATAACAGTAAGCAAAAATTATTTATGTTACGTGTTGATTAATTTTCTTTTTTCTTTATTATTAATTTTATATGAAATAGCACAGTTATGACAATAATGCCAGCCTTAATACAAATCACAGGTTTATATTATGTGACATGCTCATTCTACTATATTATTGTTTCTATAGTAATACTGACTCAAAAGGCATATACTATACATAATCTGTGGCTGATAATAAACATAAAGCCATATAGTTCATAAAGAATAACATTTCTGCATGTGTTATGTCAGGTTTTTTTTCTTTAATTATTAGTTAGCTATGTTGGTTAAGCTATCAAGGAAATGTCAGGTCCTCATAGTAATGATATACTGTATGAAGTAGCTGAATCGTGCAACAAGATATCTATTGGAATATCCTAAAATATATATCAGCATTCCAGTAAAATAGGTCTCAGTGTTTGTAAGTGACATCAGACGTGAGCTTTTGCTTTACTTTCTCTTGTTAAATATCTATTTGCACTGCAATATTAAATGATTGAAATGGGGAGATTGGCTGCTTGGATCACCTTAGAAAATTCAATTATACTGGTGTCTCACAGTTGGCGACAAAGCTATGGCGTTGCTCGATGAGGAAATTCAGCCATGCCTCATCGATCCCACACACTCAGGGTTTATTGGATTTTTGCACTCAAAGGTCACTTTTTAAACGAATGTCATGGTGAATACCTGACAACATGATGGTCCATCGACCTCTGACATCAGTCACCAACACCCACACAACAATTCTCTCTCTGTGACATGTCAGCGCAGGTATGATACTGAGTTTTAAGTGATCTTGAATGCACTTATCAAAAAAGGATCTGGCATATGAGCTTATATAGTGTAGTTATACATATCTACACTTGAGTCTAATAAGCTCGTTGCTAGGTACGAGATTTCCCTTTGCTGAATTGGTAACATGGCTAAAACAGTATTAATAATGTTGTTTCAATGCATTATTTAATATCATGCCCTCATATTTTATGACAACTTATAAAGTCACTGATGGTTACTTCAATTGCATATGTTTTTGGCTCTAGTGTAATATTAATTTTATCGATGTATTTGTTTGTTTATTAATTAGCTGATAATTTTTTATTCCATATTTCATTCAAACAGCTGATAAATGCAATGGATTATGGGGGGTTTGTTCTCTCTTTTTTCCTGTTTTACCTTTGTTTTTTTGTTAACTTTGTTAACTGTTAAAAAAATGAAAAGTAAATTGACATTAGTTTTTCATAGGTGGTTATTGTAACTGGTACTAATCATATTCCCAAGCACCTATTAAACAAATGTTATCATAGCCATATGGTGTGAGGACAAACTGTTTTATACATGTTCTATGTTCAGTGTGTGAGCTCACCGGATTACCCTTGCCATTATGATTTCTGGAATATGGGTAAAATGCTCCCAGCTGCATCCAGCGAAGGCACATTTCATACTCGGCTTTGTTAAAGAACCCACAAATATCAGCTCCAGTCTGTACCACAACAATGAATAACAAATGAATGAGTATGGAGTCAAAAGGATGGTAGAAGCAGTTTTATAGCAGTAGCAATATAATGAGCTATACTCAAATGAACACTGGGACTCAAGTCGAGAAAACAATGTAGGTCACTTACATAAGAGATTCCGAACAAACTGAACTCCATCATCCCTGAAAGAGGAGTGAGGGGCACAGAGAGATTGATTCAGTATGTGAAAAACAGCAAGGTGTCTTTGTCCAGCAGCACAAGTATATGTTTACTGGAACTAAGTAGTGATTCATCTTTCATCTCACCTATTATAGACTTGTAGAGTTGATTCCAGGCAGCTGTGTTATCTCCCAACCAGTGTCCTGCCCATCGCCCGCTGCTTGGGTATGTTGAGCGAGTCACCACAATTCCTCTCTTCCCCGTTACGTTCAACAAGGCGCTGCACACACATACACACACAAACAATAATGCTTAAACAGAGAAACCATGTTTTTACAAATTACCAACTAGTGAACTGAAAAAATACTGATTAAAGCATACAGCTACACTTATATGAATCACAAGAAGGAGGTAGTTGTGCTTTGTGCCTAATGAATATCATCCATAAGAGTTGGATGGGATAAATGGATACCATCTAAACCTCATGAAATTGTGGTGTCCTCAATGTGGCATAATCAATTAACATTCCACTCCAAATAAGCATTTAGTGCACATACCTATATGTTCAGTAGACATCGAAAAGATGAAAGTTCCACATGAGAGAAATTTCTATAAGACATAGCACAGTGTTGTGTGCAGTGCTGTAAATCTGCATACCTTAAAACTACAACAGGTTACGTATGTAACCCAGTTCCCTGAGAAGGGAATGAGATGCTGCGTCATAACTGACGCTACAGGAACACTTTGCCGAGGAAGTGTGTCTGAAGCTTCGTGTGCACAGACGCCAATTCATTGGCTCAGATAAGACATGTGACGGGGTATATGCGCCAGCATGTCCATATAAGGGCACCTATGTCACATTCATTCAGCTTGCCTTTGTCTGAAGCGCGAAAGGACACTCGGGGTGTGGCCAGCAACGCAGCTTCTCATTCCCTTCTTAGGGAACCGGGTTACATACATAACCAGTTGTAGTTCCCTTTCAAAGGAACTCGATGCTGTGTCATAACTGATGCTATGGGAACGTCAATACCCATGCGGTCGATGTCTGTCCTGGGGGCCATGAGAGAGCATGAGCGGACTAGGAACAGGGCACCCATTAGCCCTGAAGTACCCGAGACACAGGAGTGGGGTCCATGTCCAGGTTATAAAACCTGATAAAGGTGTGCAGAGAGGACAGAGAGGCTCTGGTCAAGCCGAACAGCATTTACTGCTGACAGTTTGGAAGCCACCCGAGCAGGAGATATACATGCCCGCATGGTGGTGGAATCCCAAATCACTCCCAGGAAGTTGGTTCTCTGAGATGGAGAAAGCACACACTTCTCTGGGTTGATCCTGAGGCCTAGCAACCTCATATGCGCCAGCACCACATCCTGGTGACTGGCTGCCATGGCATTGGAGTGGGTCAGGATAAGCCAGTCACCCAGGTAATTGAGTAGACAGATGCCCTGGAGATGCACCGGCACCAGAGCAACATCCATGCACTTTATGAAGGTGTGCGGCGACAGAGCTAGACAGAAAGGAAGAACAAGAAACTGGTAAACTTCGCCCCCGAAAACAAACCTGAGGAACTTCCTGTGTTCTGGCTGGATGCCTATGTGAAAATAGGCATCCTTGAGGTCTATCATCACAAACCAGTCCTCGGATCTGATCTGTGACGCAATCAGTTTCGTAGTGAGCACCTTGAACCTGAACTTCCTTAGGGAAGAGTTCAGATCTCGCAGGTCCAGAACTGGAACCTTCTTTTCTGTCCTATAAGGAGGGGGGCAGGAGAGGCTGGAAGATGGCCTGGGCTTTTCACTGTGGCGGGGGATAAACTCTTTGAATCAGGGCATCTAACAGAAAGACTAAACATAGCCTGCGAGCATGTCTTCCACCTTAGGCAGGGCAGCATAACCATCATCTACTCCTTTTTCATGTTTTACACTGCTCAAACTTAATCCTGGATTAACAATTAATCTTGTGTATTCACAATCTTTCATTTCACACCGTACATAGCCAAGCCCTAGTTAATGTATTGATTTCTATATTTGCAGTGTCAAGAACCATGATTTGATCCAACCTCTTTAAATAACAGCTTGTCTCACACTTTCACATCAGTGATAAAAAAAGGTTGGGTCTGCTGTTCCGCACTTAAGCAGGTATTTTTATCTTTCACAGCTTTCTAATAATGTTTGGCTTTTTTTTTTAATTTGTCGCATAGTTGACCAGGCATTCGCTAGCATCCAACACTAGTTTTTTCATTATCACGTATTTCCCCATCGCTATGGCACACACTTCCATGATGTTCAGTGTTTTGCTGCTTGAATTACTCAGCGATTTAGTTGCTGAGTCTTGGTTTTCACGATATATTAGAAATTGCAGATTAATTCTTCATTGAGTGTCTGTTCTTAAACATCTAGCCGTAACCACGCTGTTCACTTTTGGCACTGCAATGCAGGATTAACACAGCAAAACCTGCTTCAGAGCAAGAGTTCATAACCCAGAGTAAAATGTGGTGCTAACACCGCTTCTAAATTAAATGATGCAGTGTTTTTTACCTTTCTGCCTGAACCATGCTTTTGCAAATTATTGTTTGGTGAAAAACAAATCATAGTGCTAGTTGTGCTGCATGCAAGAGTTTGGTGGATATACGTGCCAATACATATTTAGAGAGAAGTCAGGGATATGTCTCAAAACACATAATGTGCACTAAGTAGTATTTAAATTGATATTATCAATGCTGTACAGACAAACAACTGGCAGCAGTATTAATTTTTAGTGTTCATGACTCTTATAACATAAATAATGTTATTTATGGTGAAGATAAATGTACATATATCAACGACAGACAGAGTGTGGGTTGAAAGATGGCTCTCATGAATTCTCTAGCAAAAAAATGTACATAACAAGGATTTATCTACTATCATTTGCTAGATGTCCACCAAATCAGAGAACGAATAAATGAAAAAATTAGCCATTAATAATTTTTAGCCTCTTATACTATTATATTACACTCAAGGCTTTTTCACAAATCTGAATCTCTTATGTTTATCTTGAAATGCTTATTCCTGATTGGCTACTGATTAGTCAGGTGTCTTTAGTGTCTCATGTTGTGGCAGGATAATCCATCCATCTATTTGCCAACTCATCAAAGCACACAACTGCACACATAGTCATGTACCCAAGAGAAAACCCTTCTACAGAGTGGGGCTAGGAATTAAACCTTCAATCTTAGAGGTGCGAGGCAAATGTGATTACAAGATTTGTTTTTTCTGCTCTATTCACTCTTGTTGTGTCTTACTCCAAATAAAAACATTTTTAGTTGCTAGACATGTGGCTCTGGAGCTTATTCAAGGAACATTGTGCAGGAGTTGGGAATACATCCTAAGTAAGACTTCAGTTCATCGCAAGGGACCATGCATGCACACACGCATTTATGCAATTTAGATTTCCCTTTAGACAACAACCCAGGTAACCAGTAACTCAGGTGTTTATCACTTCATCCATCATTTTTCTTTAATATCAGTCCAAAAACAGTTAGTTCTCATTGATTAAAAGGCAACAGTAGTGACTGTAACCTTTATGAATCTTGCTCACTCACTCATAAGTCGGTTTGGTGTGAGACCAGCCATACAGGTTGTGTACATCATAGTGTTTAACTGGAGTGCCATCAGGAAGAAACTGCTGACTGTTCATACAGAGGGTTTTGTGGATCAGTCCACGCTCTTTAGACTCCAGTGCTGCAAATGAATCAAACAAAATAGTTTGTCAAAAAAAAACAACAAAAAAACAAACAAACGTGTAATTTGGTAACATTGTATTTGGATCATTCAATACAAATATTTGACATTCTACAAAGAGTCAAAGTTGAATTCTTGAATCAGACAATCTACATAATCTAAAACTACAACTACTACTACTACTGCTACTGCTACTGCTACTACTACTACTACTACTACTACTAATAAGTGAAGTTTTCTATAAGGAAATGTTCAAAATGTCTCATTTATGAAAGGAGTCTCCAGTGGCAGTAAAAGTAAAAGTGAAATCTTTAGGAACAGCAAAGTTTCCAGTTTCTCAGAAAAATGAAAAGAGTGCATTGTCTGGCTGGTGAGGAAATGACCCTTTATAGTCACTACAGCATAGTGAACTAAGACTAGTTAGTTCACTATGTCTAGTAGAAAGGCTAGTGAACTAAGACTTTTATAACCTAAAAATTGAGATTTTGTCTTACGTGGCATGTAGGGTGGATGATCAAAGATTGATGGGCCTAGACACTTTCCTCCAACTGTACCATCGACAAAACTAGCTGGTTCATTCATGTCCTTCACACAGAACAGAAAGTCAAAAATCACTGCAATATTTGTACTATCCAAGGCTGAGATGGAGCAGAACACATAGTGTATACTACAGAGGAAACACTATATTATTTTATACTTAATAGAATAAGGCGCAGATAGATATAATAGTACATCTATAACAGCAGTTCCAGCTGTAACATGAACAACAGGTTTATATTACTCATTCTGATAAGTTATTGTTTCCATAGTAACAGCTCACTCACAGGGCAGTGGACGTGCCACATAATCTAATAAATAAATTTTACATAAAACATGTAGAAAGTATAATTGATGATGTGGTGAATTTCTATTTTAGGAGATGTTTATGCAACTTTCATTATACTTTCTACATAAAACATGTAGAAAGTATAATTGATGATGTGGTGAAATTCTTTTTTAGGAGATATTTATGCAACTTTTATGGAAAGAGTCTCCAGTGTCAATGTTTTATAAAAGTCATGGTGCTTTGTAAATTTTACCAGAATTAGAAAGACTTCAGGATGGCTTGTCTCAACTGACCTAATCATAGAGTTGGTAAAGTAGTCTACTCTCACTAGATTTACTCATTAATTAGTTCTGATGTGCTGGTTACATTTGCTCAAGAGATGTATATAAAGGTCATGAGTAAGGAATGAGTCTATATCAGTCTATTAACTACTAACTTTACACTACTTTCTATTCATGTCCTTAAAAATCAGTTTTTTTTTCAAGTATATGTATTAAGCAAAATAATTACACACACATTTAACCATTCATTCATTTTCAAAAACTGTGTTATCCTGTGTGGTTGTGGATAACCCTGTATTATAGTGGCATTGGGGCAGCAACTTGAGCTCAGACTCAAACCTTTTACTCTGCAGCAATGTAATGGTAATGATATCATACCCTCTGTGCTACTGTGCCTTTCACATTTTAATACACAAAGTACATTTTAAATACATTAAATATATTACTGAGCATTATATTTGGACTTACAATCCACAGGCCATCAAAACTCATGCTTGCATAGAAGTTGCTGATTTCGTTCTGCCACCAAGCTGCTGTACTATTCCGGAAAAAGTCGGGGAATGCTGCATAAGACCTGTATTTCTGAGTGAGAGGAACAAATCACAAACAGACAGTTGATTATCTCTGCAAAGGGTCAGCTATGATGAGTTCCCATCATGCCTTTGTGTTCTGATTGGATCCACGATGAAGTGACACATCCCAAATCATCACTGTTCACTCTATCAACTTCACAATTACAGCACATTGTATCGGTGATTCCAATTTGATGAGTATTTATGAGATAAAAGTACCAGATAAAGTTAGAGAAAATATAGAATATCAGGTTTTTCATTGAAAAGGACAAAATTGGAAATGCATACCTCTACTTGTGTCTCCCAATCCAGAGATTCATCAATGGTGACATTTGGAAAGTCAGGCCACACCTGGAAATGAAAGAAAGATGACCATAGTTAAATCAAATTTATGTTCCATCAAAGCTTCATGTGATTGTATTTAGAGATTTGTTTTGTGTTTGGATGCTGTACTTTTCCCCAGACAATGCCATCAGACAACTCAGCTGGCCATTTAATAAACACTTCTTGTTTGATACCATTCTCATAGGCAGGATAATTGGTCTCATTGCCTGAAATTGCAGGATCCTAAAAATAAAAAAAAAATAAAAACCTTGAGCATTTATTTATTTATTTATACTGTAAAACAATTGTAGTTAATGTTCATATTAAAGGACATGTGTTTACCATTTGCTGGAGATGGAGGGAAAGGTGCAACACTTTTCATACGCACATATTTTGGCATGTAGCAAAACTGACATTTACTTCCAATTTTTTTGTCTGTTTTTTTTTTTTTTGGGGTGGGTAGATTTTTTTTTATTGCTAAGGGTAGAATTTTGTTTATTTTATTTAAAAAGCACACTTAGTATTACTAAATATTAAAAAATAAATATAATAAAAATAGATGTATTCAATTATATCAAAATTTACAGAGGATATTTTACTTTGTGTCACTTTCACCTGTTGTGTGAACATAACTGCATATAAACAAAATAATTGTTCATATCAGTATCAGTATACATCCATAGTATCACATTTAATTATTTCAAAATAATCATTAAAATTGTTTTTCTGGATTTTCTGTTGACTCTTACACTAAGTAAATGTTCTTTATGGCTTCTGATCAGAGGTGATGTGTGAATCTTTGAGGGATATATGAATTAATATTGAGCAGTGGAGAGTTACTGTATGGGGAAAACAATTGCAGATCTATTTTTATGAGATAAAATGTCAACCAAGCAACCATCCATTACTACCTTCTTATTTTAATGATTTTCTGAGGAAAATGTATTTTATGGCAAGTGAATTTTATTAATTTGGCAATATAGATTGTGCTTTAAACAACTTTTTTAAACAACTCTCATTTACAACTTTGTAACACATGGTTGAGCTGGTTTTAATAGTAAAGCATTTTTTCATTATTGAAAGTCCTGCTTTTACCAGGTGACAGATATCACTGTGTTAACATAGGCAGTGGCTGTATGTAGGTTTCACTTAAATTTGATGATCTAATCCTAAAAACTGTGATGCTAATAACACTAGCATCACTTAGCTAACAATAATATTACCTTAGCTAGGCAAACCACATTATTATATAAGCAAAACCAGTACATAAGTTTTTTAACAAGCTATTTAACATTAGTGTAGTACTATTGGGTAAAAATAACCAATGGGCATAAAATCTGACCTCAATGAGAAAACTGGGCATGTCACTTAACATACTCAAAGTGCAAATAAATGCTCCATACCAGGATGAAGATGAAGCGCATGCCCTCCCCCCTCATTTTTTCCACCAGCTTTGGAAGGTTAATAAAGTCCTTATCAATCACAAAGTCCAGCTGCCTCTCCATGTAGTCTATATCTGCATACTGCACATCCTATCAGGGAGCAAAGGTCACATTAAGCAATCTTTTATTTCAGGGGTATCTGTTGGTTACTGTGTATCTCCCACATGTACATAAATTCTAGATTAGTTGACATTTATCATGGTAATTAATTTATCATGAAATATTGAAATTAGGATTAGAATTCTCTTACATAAGGAATACTGTTGCTCAGCATATCATCATAAAGCTCTGCGATTTCTGAATCATTAGCATAACCATAGCGGCAAAGCTGGAATCCCAGGGCCCAATAAGCTGGGAGAACTGGACGGCCAATCATCTGTCAAAAAAAATTGCACACACACACACAAACAAACATACACTTGTGGCAGGTTTTCAACTATTACAACACAGAAATACACCAGTCTTTTCATGTGGCATTGCTTAGTAACCAGGTCTTATGGTTAAAAGATTATATTGCATGGTGGAATAATTGTTTGTAGCAAATATTATTAATTAATTATTTTCTGAAAGCAGAGTTTTCGTAGCACCTAATATTTTTCTTACCAAATGGACAGTATAGCCTTCTTTTTCCTATTGGCTCACAAGATTTACAGGTTATCTAGATAAAAGTCATTGTTTTTTGTTTCTTTATGGTAGTGCCCTTGACATTGATTTTTAAACACAATTCTCTCCCCATGAAAAGAAACGTACACACAAACACACACTTACCGCAGTGTATTCTTGTACCACCAGTTCTGGAGTGGGTCCCATCACTATGTAAAAGTCGAGAATCCCTCCGATGGTGCGGTAGGTGAGAGCAGGCGTTGGCTGAACTGTAACATCTAAAACATTTGAACCTTAGCATATTAATTTTACTCTCAATTAATTTGTTTCAATATGCATTTAACAAAACTTAGCACTGTGTTCTAGCTTTTTTATGATAAGATGTTGTTCACATAAGGGGAAGTTGTGGCTCAACAATTAAGGTTATGGGTTACTGATCCAAAGCATGGCCAAGCTACTACTATGGGGCCCTTGTGCAAATGGTGGGTAAAGATTAAAAAAATAAAGCTTTTTTTCTCATTGAAGTATGAAAAGGAACTAGTTTTTACTTTCTGTTATGTGGTTTGCTATATGATTAGATATTTCACAAGTTTATTTTTTTAGAAGCCAGCAATTACTTTTGCTAGGTGTTGAGGACAGATTATCACTTCAAATGTTACGTATCTAGTATCACTTCAAGTAGTTTGAGTTACTGGATCAAAATTAGTCTTCAAGGCCCTTTACCTCGTTTGCTCAGTTGTATAAAATGTAAG
Source organism: Hemibagrus guttatus (assembly GCA_033459395.1). Taxonomy (NCBI): domain Eukaryota; kingdom Metazoa; phylum Chordata; class Actinopteri; order Siluriformes; family Bagridae; genus Hemibagrus; species Hemibagrus guttatus. The sequence goes on from JAUCMX010000004.1 coordinate 21,818,110, forward strand.
TTTCTCTGGATAAGGGCATCTGCCAAATGTTGCAAATGTGTGTGTGTGTGTGTGTGTGTGTGTATGTGTGTGCGTGTGTGTGTGTGTATGTGTACATATGTGTATGTGTATATATGTGTATGTGTATATATGTGTGTGTATGTCTCACCCATGGCATTACTGTTGAAAAGCAAAACTCCATGAGCATGAGCGCTTGGTTCCAGGCCCATGTAGAAGGGATGCACACCATAACAGTTCATCTTTTCCTACAAAAAGTAAAAAGAAAAGAATATAACACTGAAAAAGTCAAATTTTTGTTTTCTACCAACAATTAGCACATAGGATCTCCACATTTCCTCACTGTCAGATAAATATCAAAAGATCTTACTAAGAGTAAAGACAGACTTAAGAGTTTTTCCACTAGTTTAATAGAACAATTGAAATGAACTCATATTCTCTGTCTCTATCTTTAGCTTTACATGTAATCTATAGTTTTCCATGTTTTTCTTTAACGGGTCTGTAAATGGTAGTGTCTGGCTTTAGATCTTCTGAAGGACAGCTATCAAGCATGGAGTACTGTAACTTGGGCTTTAAATTAACCCTCTGAAAATGCAGGTTGAACTTCAGTAAAATGCTGTTCAGTGACAAACATTATTTCAATTCTTCCAGTAAAGACCACTTTGCTAATTGGCATATTTGGGCATCTTGGAAATGAGCTGATGTGTCATCTGATGTTTCAGATGTTTTAAGATGTTTGTTTGGCATTTTAAGATACACCAGTCATTGCTTGTTTCCTTCCTTTTTATTCCTTCCTAGTCTGAGGTAAGGTATAATGCATTATCATCATTGTATACTATACAACAAAATTTTATATGGCAAATTCTCAGACAGCAAAAATGTCATTTAGTTTTAAAGTTCTGTGCTTTCCTGGTTTTCAAATTTCCCTGCCCATTTGGATTCTGCCACAGGATACACCTTAGTTAATTACATCTTTTTATTCTGAATTCTGACCACTGCAGTTGACTGACAATGATCATAGCATGAATAAATGTGTGTGCATTTAGGTCCTACACCAGTTGGCCTCCATCCAATACCCATGCTTCATTACCATTCATATTTTCATGGAAATTGGCTTAGGATTTTTACATAATGGTCTCATGTTAAATGTGCATGTGTAAGTGATGACTCACAGTATTGTCTGCCAAAAGAAATTCCCTATAAATATCAATCCAAAATGTCTTTGTAAATGGATTTTGTGAAAGAAACAACATGATTTTGATTTTATCTACTCATTTGTTTCATGAGATCAATACAACTTGCATCATAGTTTAGCTAGCAGACTACAAGCATTACAAATATAGATTGCTACCCTACATCAAGCAGCAAATACATAAAATATTTTTTTATATTGTTTGTATTATATTTGTATTATATGTTTGTATTATATAAAATGTTTGTGTTATATTAAATTCAGTAATTAGTCATTGCACTTTTCCCTAGTGATTTGCTTGAGCCTGGGGTGATACTCAATGGAATGTCTTTATTATCTTTTAAATTTATACAGCTTGTCATAATTCTTTTCCTTGCACTCTGTTGCACAAGTTTACTTCCGTTCATGTTTTGCTTTTTATCTGTTTTTTAAACCTTTCCATGTATGTTTGTTGTGATTCATGTCATGCCCCTTGTTAATGGTTATGCCCCAACAGTGTCATGATTGTTTTCACTGGGTTTTCAGTTTCATCCTTGATTTTTGAGCTGCTAGAAAGGGCTCATTGTCAGCAGTCAGGGTCATGAGCAGGCAACACATTCATACTATCTTATGACTTGACATAATTCTGGTGTTAGAGATGAGAAAGCACATTACCATACTGGATAAAAACCTGCCTTTAAAAGAATGAATGGATGAGGCCTCTTTAGTATAAAGGTACATAGGCTGAGACCAGTGAATGGGACTGTGAAAAGGACTATACACCCACTCACCACAAGGATATTTATCTGAGGATTTTCCACAAGGATAAAATATTTGAAATACCCTCTGAGGACATGTACAGGATTGGGTTTGGGTTTAAAAGCATCAACAGCACAGTCATTATGTGTGTGTATGTGTGTGTGAGATGAGGGGGGGGGTTATATGTGATGTATCTCTGTGTGTGAATTTATTAAATTCATTGTGCTTAATTTACTCACGCCTGGAGGTTGGTCCTTACTGAACATGCCCCATGTGTGCCAGTTCATGTCATGTCTAAAACTTGCATGTTCCGTCTCCCCAAAGCCAAAGATATATTGTGAAGGAAGTAGAGTTGAGATTTGTATAAACATGTCAGAGAAAATAAAGCCAGGAAGAGATGAATTCCATCTTCAGAAAAAGACCAAAACAGAAAAAATACACATGAACTACAGTTGCAATTTGTCTTAACACAATATAAATTCATTTCATTATGATAATTAAAAATTTCTTACTAGGTCCCAGGGAAGCTTATTAATTTATTGTTTCTTAATATTTAATAAATAGGTGAAAATAATACAGTTAAGAACTCTAATGATAACTTTTCTTCAAAAATTATGACTAGATATGGCATTTTGTTATAAAAGTACAAAATTCATTTTTCTTCAAAGTATCTGTGTGTATGATTGCATATGTATGCAAAGATTATGTACTGGGAAGCATAGTGCCTGGAAATGCCAATTGCACAAGTCATTGCAATACCCTGACTACTAGCCATCATTGCACTGTACAAGTAATGATATCATGACCTTAGTATTATAAGGTCACTCCCTCTCATATGTTTTAACCCTGATGGAACCTTTCAATATTAAGGTCACACAATGCCCTTTTCTAGATTAAATCTTCCAGCTTCATTGAGGCAATGAGAACAATATCAAATAAAACGGACAGAAAAATAAGTTGCATTTCTTATTTACATTTCTTAAAAGTGGTACCTGACATCAAAACCATTATAGCTGGATCTGACAATCTGAGTCAAATACCAAATACTGCACTATGTACTTAAGTTACTCAAATAAAGAGTAAAGGGTAATGATTGACAAGTACATAGGTTCAATCTGATAAATTACTTTGTGCCATTTTGTACATGATTTCCAAATAATAATAATAATGTATTTGTTGTCAGTGGAAGGGCACTATATTTAAATTAATGTTTTTTTCCTTTGGTAATTGTTCCCAAAAGCCACAATGAGCTCAAATCACAAAGCATAAAGAGCTGCCACACATTAGAAGCAGTAAGACACATGAAAAATGCTATTGGTATTACTGATGTGAATATATGACAAATATTGTATTTTAACCTTGAGAATTAAAATAATTAACATTTTTCTCATCCCTTCATTTTTGGTAATTTGTTTGTAAAATTATATTTTCTTTTTCTTTTAAATAGATTCTTCTGAAAACTTTACCAAAACTTTACCATTTTGCTGACTTGCAAGGCATGATTTTGCTCATTGTATTTTTCCAGATCCAGTTACTAAGTAAGCTTGCAGGTTTTTTTTTCATGTTTGCATCATTTTACACAGACAAACCTTACTGATACAATCACATATTTCTATAAAATTAAAACTTCTATAAAATAAAATTATTAAACTATAAACTCACATGACAGTTCCTGTGCTTTTCCTGACCACCTGAATGCCAAAAGGTTGCTGTGTGATATTTACTGTGTACATCCTCTTATCCTCCTGTACCTCTGGGGTGGATGGTAAATCAAGAGGAACAGGAACTTCATAACGTTTATTAGCTGGATCAAAGATCTGCAGAAAACAAACAATGGCAACCTGTAAGATTTATTTATTTATGAATTAATTAATTAATTAATTAATTATATTTTTATAAATAATTTTAAGCTATGTTTTGTAATAGCTTTTGTTTCCTTTTCTTTTTTTTATTTAACTCACTAATTCATTTCCTTTATACTTCATACTTTGGAAATTAACAACGCTACAACCTAATTCATGTCCTGCCACAGTCCAACCTCTGGCAGCCTGTAGGGTCTGTACCTTAAACCGTAGAGAGTATCCACTCAGATATGCGATTTCAACTTGCAGTGTGTCTATGTCTCTGGATAAAATACGTGGAACAGGGTATTTATTATTTCGCTTGATAGTAAAGCTCCATCCACCTTCCATTTCCTCTGCAGGCTCAGCGATATAGCCATAATCCATGGGGAAATAACACCAAGGCACACCATTTAGATTTAAGGGCTGAAAGACAAATACAGGAAAAAGTCGTTTATATATTTATGTATATATATATATATATATATATATATATATATATATATATATATATATATATATATATATATATATATATATATATATAGTTCGAGTGGCCAAGGTAGCAAACACTGAGACAATAGGTAATAAAGATGTTACTATGCAACAATTTGGCTCATTGCATCAGTTTTAATGAAATCAACTGAAATTATCTAATGCACTGATCATAAATGAAATCTTATTGATTAATTAATTATTAAAAGATCACAAATCTTGGTGTCTAAGGTCCAGAAAGCAATGCAGCTCTAAATAGAGAGTGTACATTTATGCATCCTCATATGGACAGTATATCATCCAAAATGGGAAATGATAACCAATGCAACTGAAAGCAACTGAAAAACTTTTTAGAATTTTAATGTGGCTTGCAGTCTAAAGCTATTGGACTACTGGTCACTTCACAAGTGCAGATGAATCCATTTTTGGTAATGGTGTAGGCTTTCCAAAAACATGATCATGTGACCTACAAGATTCTTATGTTTCACTGTACCTTCTATGTATCAGAGCGGACTGATCAAATGAGAAGATGTGAGAGTTGGATAGACTAAATGACTAAAGCACCATTGACCTGGTGTCTTGGTTGATATAAAGTAAGGGCTTTAATTCCCACTGGTGCCGGTAATGACAAGTAGATGTGATGACATTATGGGTAATGTAGGACACTGATATCCAAAGCAACAGCAGACCAGAATATCTATGAAATAAGTTAAAACTAATACTAAAACAAAACTAATACTAAGTCAATTTAGAATTTTATAAAATAAACCTTAGACACTACTGAATATCAAACATTATTTATAAATACTGTCTGGAGTTATACTGGAGTTTTCCTGTAAATCTCTTTCAATTTCCATGTAGACTTACCTCCCAGATGCAGCCTCTTTTTCTGCAGACCTCTTCAGTGGCTGTTTCCCCAGGATAGCAGTCAAACCGCTGTAAACTTTCAACAATGGTATCCCAAGTGAGTGTGTAACTCTTCCCCAGCTGTAGTTGGAGATTTCTCAGATATAGCACCTAGAATAAAACAGATCCCCATCACACACTTTTATACACACACCTCAGGCCAAACAAACAAAGGCAATGAATTCAGTCAATGGCAGTGTTAAATCTAAATTTATCTTTTTGCCTATTATATACTTAGAAAACTTTCATCAGATTCATAATTAATTTATTTGCATGCAAAATGTTCCTTTACACAAATGGCAAAGGGTTCAGATTCATTGAAATATTCATATTGACCTAAAATACATTTATTTCTCGCCAAGATCTTGTATTGATGATAGGAGAGTCTGACAGAGAGTCTGAAATGATGCTCCGTGAACCATCTTTTACAATTTGAGCTGAAATGAAATTAAATGAATCCTGCCGTTGACATCTTGGAATATGCCCATGCCATCAAAAAAGAAAAAATACAATGATGGCTGAAATGCATTTAATTTTAGCTAACATTTAAGTGATTTCAGTTCATAATTGTAACATCCAGGCCACCTGCACCCTGCGGGGCTCAAACCCAGATGTCCATGGAACCCATGCGCAGGATTAAATGAAGCACTGCTTTATTCGCAGGGGTAAGACAGGACTAAAACAAAACGTAAAATAAAACTAAACATAATAAACAAAACACAAATGGTCTGTCATACGGATGGACAACACTATAGACACAAGGGCTTGTATATAAAGGGCAAAACATCAAGGTAAATGGGAAACAGGTGACAAGGTGGGAAGGCAGAACAATAGGGAGGGCGTGGCACAAAGTACAACGGAAGACAAACAGAAAAGCTGCTTCACCTGCCAGCACCCCCGCCGGTTGTCTGGCAGGAACTGTACCAGTGGTTCCTGACAATAATCATTTAAGATTTTTTTCTTTCTTCTAAGATTTTTTTTATTTCTTCCTCAAATATAACGGTTCACCATTATCCTTACAGATTTTAATAATCTTAACCCAGTTTCATTAGTTTCAGCTTTCTCCGTTGTTGTTTTTTTTTGCTTGAAGCAGGCCAATAATTTTACCCTTTTGAAACAAATTAACATCTGTTCCATGACTACAGAATATGTTTTGCAACATGGTTGTTTAAGAAATGAGAAGCTACTCACTGCATCAATAATAACCCATTATTATTATTATTATTATTATTATTATTATTATTATTATTATTATTATTATTATTATTATTAATTGATTATAATTAAATGATTGTTGTTGCTGTTGTTGTTATAGCATTATCAGTACTTTCCTATGCAAAATTGGTTATAGTGTGCTAGCCTTAACTCTATAAGTAATCACACACTTACCCTCTTTACTGAGTCATACTGAATGTTGGACTCCGGCAAGGTAGTGACCGTGTCTATGTCATTTATGGTCACAGACTTGGGGGGTTTGTTCAGTCCTAAAACAGTAATATTCTCAAACACCAGATTGTTTGGATCAACATAGCCATTATGGCGAACCTGCATGATCAGCACTCCCTGAAAGAAACACACAATTTTTATTAAACCTAAACACTGTATGTTGATTTTTGTAAACCAGATTAAATTTACTGTAACTGTGGTCTATTTATATTATTGTACTCCAAAACAAATGTAGGATCATACATCACAAATATGGCTTCCCTTACATGAAGTCAAATCAAGAAGCTTTTATTGTCATTTCAACCATATATAGCTGACATATTGCATAGTGAAATTAAATGTTTCTCCAGGACCATAGTGCTATACCGAACAACACAGAGCTAAGGATTGAAAAGTAAGTTGCCATAGCCATATAAAGTGCATGGTGTGAATCTTGTGCAAACAGTGCAAGCCAAAAACAGTGCGGACAGACAATACAATACAATACACTACAGGACATAAAATAGCGCCGACCAGTGAGCAGTATGTAATTGCCCATTGTGCAAATAAGTGGATGAAAACAAAAAGAGGATCATTGTAAACATACAATAGCAGCAGTTGGTGGCAGATTGCAGATAGCAGATGAAGCCTTAATCATAACACATCACCTGGAGTCATATGTGTATAGTTACACTAACATAAACTGATGCCACATTGTGATACAAAATTTAACAAGTTTTTCTTTAAAGTTAAAGAATGAATTCATTATTTTTTGGTTTTCAAATTAACTGATTTATAATGGACAGCAAGTAGTAGCCTATTCTTAGGTATTGGGAAACTTTTACAGAATATGCAGTTCAAACTGGTTGCTTAGGATTAGCCTTTACAATTTGTAGGATAATGTCTTTGTTAAGATGTTCCTCAGGATTATTCAGATTACTCTATTTTGATCACTGATTTGTTCCTCAGTACACATTAAGCCAACTGTATGTAAAGACAGTTGTCTTTTTTAAGTAAAAAGACAATTTTAGATGGGCTTTTTTCAGTGTTCTTCTTTACTAATTACTGATTTGTTTGTCAGTTTGAGTACATTGGTCTAGTGTGGGGCTCAGGTACCCTGTATTACAACTAGAACACCTTAAAGGACTGGATCATGACCCAGAAACACATGCTTACTCAAATAGAGAAATGAGTCACCTATGAATCAACTATCCCATTCAACTGAATAGAAACTACACTTAGATTGGCCTCAATTAGTTTACTCCACACGTATTCAAATTGTGGGCTGTCCCCTGTATAGCCTCAGTGCAGTGTGAATAATTGCATGAGAGCATGGGTAAGATGAAAAAATATATAAAACAAACAAACAAATAAATAATAGTCATCACAACTTCTACACAATTTAAGTAAGAGCTCTGAATTTTAACATTGGAGTCAGTTGAAACATCTTAGCAAAATACTCCAAAAGAGCAGTCATTTTTACAATGAAAATATCAGGTGAGCTATTTGCACATGAGTTTTGAACTCTCTAATATTAACTCAAACTCTCTGGAAACCCTGATTGAGGTGTATGCTTTTTTTCTTGGATGGATGATTAGGCTGTGTGTAAATGTAACCACTGTGACTTGTCACTCAAATGCACATCCACAGAATGCACTTAACTGTAATAGTAATTTTACATTTCCCTAAAGAAAAGATTATTAATTAGATCATCCAAAGCCTTCATGATTTATAGTCATAAATAGTAATTTCATCCCAATTAATCGTAATTTAATTATTTTTATATTTGATTTTGAGGTATATGAATTCTGATTGAACAATTAGTTGTATTATTAATAGATTATTTTTAGATTATTAACATTTATTTATTTATTTATTTATTTATTTATTTATTTTCACATATATAAGCATTATTACAGATGTATTGCTGAATAACAAAGAGACAACGTAGGACAATGGGATACACACTGTAATAGTGAGTATGATGTTTAGAAAACCTACTTGGACAACAGAGAACTGGTAATGGATATAGGCCCCAGATGAAACAGTATCTAAGAGAGAGAGAGAGAGAGAGAGAGAGAGAGAGAGAGAGAGAGAGAGAGAGAGAGAGAGAGAGAGAGAGAGCATTTAGCTGAGTTCGCATGCACAAAGATCACAGGGCAAAAGGATGATACAGGTGCTTTAATCAGAAATACCCAACACATGTCAGTTTACTTGCACTGAGCTGTTATTACAGTCACTGAATTTGTTATACAGAGAATAAAGCAAACACATCAACAATTTGAAGCTAAACATCAACAAACAACAGTGAGCCTGCATGCAGCCAGAAAAAATGCCAAAAAGGGTGACAGGTCATTTTAGGTCTGAGAACAATGTTATAGACAAAGGAGGACAGACAGTGAGTGAGAGTCAGTGACAAGCTTGATAGCCTGTGTATAAAAGCTGTTCCTTTGGGGTTCTTGAGTTCATTTACAGAATATGGCCAACACCCTTATACAGAGTGTTGTACATTTTATCTCATTTTTAATACAGCTGCGCAGTTAAGGGTTAAGGGCCTTGCTAAGTGGCCCAGCAGTGGCAGCTTGGTGGCACTAGGATTTGAACTCAGACCCTTCCTATCTGGATTCCTAACATCTTAACCACTGAGCTACCACTTTCTTCAGATTTCTCAATCATATAACATCTACCTAATGAAAGAACTGTGAAGAGACCTTTAGAGTCCTATGGCAATGTTAAAGGAGTTGCAGAAGTATCTGCCAAATGCTGGTCACTCCCTGGAAGTGACAGCAATTTATACTTACTTTACACTATACTTAAAGCACCCCAAACCATGTGATATAACATGTTACAGTTTGATAAGGACCAAGTAGATTTTTGGGCATAATTCAAAGATATACAATCAAGACAATTAATCACCCAAAGAACACCATTCCATGGTGTGGCAAAATCAGGCTATGGATCTGCTTCAGTCTCTGTCAACTGAGACTGAGGCTGTAGTCAAGATTTATAGAATCATGCATAGCTCCAAATACCACTATATTTTGGCCAAAAAAATCCCGTTGGCCTCTCTCAGATAGCTGGAGTAGAAAAAAATGTCACATTCCAGCATGATAACAACACAAAACACAAATCTCAGTCCATAAAGGATTTTCTTCAGAAGAATAAGATCAATTTTTTTGAAAGGTCCATATCAATAATCTAAAAAAACTGTGAAATGACTTAACTGTGTGCACTGGAGATCCCTCAAAATATGATGGAGTATTTTTGCAAATAAGAGTGACTGTGACTCATCATGACTGAGTGCTGTTTTACAAGCAAAGGGTTCTTTAACAACGTATTGGTTCATTGAGTTCTTTCTTTCTTACTTTTTTCTTAAAACGTTTATATTTGTTTTTCACTTGAATTTTGTTGCCTGTTATATCACACTAAAGGTGGAAAAAGATCTGACATGATTTACCTTGGTTTACATTTTTTGTAGACTTTTTATATCCACTATAACTGTCCTTGCTCTCTGTCCTTGGTGCAGAAATAAAGCAGAATGTAACTCGTGTATCAAATCTTTGTTTAAAAAGCTAAGTAATTTTCAAAATTCAAGTAAAGTAGAAATGTCTTTCTAGCTTGTGTAGTATATATCCAGAACTCTTTCACCCTTAAAAAACACTACACAATAAGAGGGTAGAAGTACACAAACACACACACACACACAGACAAACACACACACATTTCTCTTTTCTTTCTTCCTCTGGATCTCTCACATACAGAAACACACACTGTTCCTTTTTATCACTTACAAACACCCATCCACATAACCCCCCCAAACACACACACACACACACACACACACACACACACACACACACACAGTTTCTCTCTCTCACTGTTATCAGTAGAAGACACCTGTAATTGTTATGATGAAATAAAATAATAAATACCTTTTGAGCTGATAACAACATAGATAAACTTTATACAGCAATGCTACTGATAAGGAAATCATTAGAGAAGATACAAACACACCTACATGACCAAGATAAGAAGAGACTACAGAAAAAATATTGAAACTTTCTTTTTTTTCTTCTTTTTTTTTAATTAGTAGTAATTTGTACCTCGGGAATCTCCATCATCCCAGAACAGCTCGCCTGATGCCTGGTTGTTGTCATCGAGTGCAATGATCAGACCCATAGGAGAACGCCGACTGCAGGAACACATATGCTTTCATCATCAAACACTACTTTTACTAAGAACTAAATAGCAGAGACTAAATAGGAGCAGAGCCTTTGAAGTATAGAGTCATACATTCAGCGTGCCAGCAGATGGGTTTTACTTTCAGTCATATATGAAGTTTGAGACAAAGAGACATCATGCTCATTAGCACAACATTTACAGAATCCTTAGTAAGTACTAGTGTGTTTATATTCTGGAAAATATAACAATCTATGTTCATTAGAAAATATTGCAGGCAGGTACAAAGAAAAATAACTGTGTGGGCAGGGATACAAAAAATACCTCAGACATCACTTGTTGAGACCAGTTATGATCTCGAGTGATAGTAGTGTAGCTAAGGTTAAGAAACTACCAGAGCCATGCTGATATAGCTGCCATTTCTACCTCTGGGATTTTTAGTAGACTAGAGAATACTTTGTTAATCATCAAAGGGAAATTTGGTGTCACAACAGCCATAACACAAGAGCAATGAGGGGTAATAGACTTAACAGGTCACAAGTGCACAATGAACAGTGCACCATAAACTCACAGTATACCACAATTAAGAAATAAATATATAGAAATATACATATAAATAACTATACATGGTATTTCCAAACTATCATTTCTGTGGAGAATAACTGTACAAAATATATACCAGACTGACAGGTTTAAAACTGTAGTTTAGACATGTGAAATGAGCAGTTTAGCAGTGTTTTCAAAGTGGTTTCCTGGGTTAATATAAATAATATTTGCACTAAACTGATGTAGATGGTAAATGCATTTAAGCTTTACACCATAAATACCCTAAATGTCACAATCTAAATATTCTAACATAAGGCCGTTGCTTTATCAGTTTGATGCTTAATTCATGTATCTTCTTTATTTGCTGCTTAACAATTTTTTATTATCATCATCATCATCATCATCATCATCATCATCATCATCATCATCATCATCATCATCATAATCAGCATGCTCACCACTATGGAATTGCCTCCATAAGAACATAGCTTAGAATATAAGATGTGTGTTTAGGCAGTGATCAGGGTTATATACCTATATACAGTAGTGACTGCAGGTCTCTGGATTGGCAGAATGGCTCCACCCCTGATGTGAAGACCCATCTTATCTAGAGGCAGGTACATGTCAAAATGTTGTTTACGCTCCTTGATTTTCTCTTCCTGCCAAATCAAAAGAAAAAAATATATAAAACTCAGATTTTTTTAAATTATCACTATCCTCTTCCTCATTATCTTATAAATATCTTGTACCATCATCTCCTAATTGTCCTAATTGCCCTTGTCATCATCAATACCACCACTGTCATCTTTCATCATTAGCAAAAAGTTTACAGGCTCACTCTGGGCTAGAAAACAAGGTACTAAGCACTCAATATTCGGTTTGTTTCCATTCAGTTGGTTCCTTTTCGAGAGAACGAGACACTGCATCATGATTGACGCTATGGGAACGCTTCATTGAGGAAGTTGTGTCTGAAGCTCTGTGTGCACACACACCAATTTAAAAGCTTGGATAGGACAGGTGATGAAGGGAATATGTGCCAATACGTCCATATAAGGGCATCTAATATGTCGCATTACTCCAGCTTCTCAGGGAACCAGGTTACATACGTATCCTGGTGTAGTTCCCTTTTGAGGGAACTCAACACTGCTTCATGACTGGTGCTAAAGGAACGTCGAATCCCATGCTGCCACATGCTGGTCAACATCTGTCCCAGGGGCCATAAGAGAGCACGAGCAAAGCAGGAATAGAAGAATAGGACAAGGGCATCTACATCACATTACTCCAGCTTTTTTGTCTTCAGGAAGCGCTCTGTGTTTGTGTGGCGATTGTTTCTCCTGTGTGTCTAGACTAGGGAAAAAGAAGATATTTAAAAGACTCGGAGAAAAAAAAAGATATATGGCAAGCAAAAATTTTAAGAGGTGTGTGCATCCATGCCCCAGTTTCATAACAGAGGATGACACACACTCTCTTTGTGTTGTTTGTTTGGGAGAAAAGCATTCTCGGTTGGCTCTTGAGGGAGCCAGCTTTGTGCATTGTGCATTCCTCTCTGTAAGCTCCAATCCTGCTTGGCTGTATTTTCTGGCCAAGCTTCTGTGCCTCATGAGTCAGGTCATGACTCAGTTGCAGGGATCCTTCGCAGTGCCAGGTGGGTGAGGCCAACCTGCAGACCGTGCCTCCCATCCTGGGACCTCTCTGTGGTCCTAGAGGGCATGCTGGAAGCTCCATTTGAGCCCATGGAGTCAGCCTTGGCCAACCTTTGAGGGGTAGGAGATCTGCTTAGAATTTGCCCCTGGCATGTCTCCAAGGTGCCCAGGATGGCTGGTCGTCCGGTCATCTTGCAGGCCTTCTGTCCTTCGCTCCATGAGTTGGTGGAACAGGAAAGGCTGCACTTGTTTTGCCCGGTAAGAGCCCTGAGAACTTGTGTCCACCGCTCAAGCTCATGGCATAAGTCCTTTTCCCTGTTCATCTCTTTGGGAGCCAGAACAAGGGCAATCTGGTCTCCAAGCAGCGCTTGACACACTGGGTAGTAGAGGCCATTACCCAGGCCTATGAGTCGTATGGTATTGCTTCACCTCTAGGTGTTAGAGCTCACCCTACTAGGGGTATTGCCTCATCCAGTGCCTTGACCAGGGGTGTTCCCCTCCAGGATATTTGTGCTGCTGCAGGCTGGTCCTCTCTGCACACTTTTATCAGATTCTATAACATCGACCTGAACCCAGGCACTTCAGGGCTAATTGATGATCTATTCCTGCTTTGCTCATGCTCTCTCATGGCCCCTGCGACAGATGTCGACCGGTGTGTGGCGGTGTCGGAATTGACGTTCCTATAGCGCCAGAGTTCCCTTGAACGGGAACTACACCAGGTTACGTATGAAACCCTGAGAAATTCCCTGAGAAGGCGTTACTTGCCACACCCTGGATGTCCACTCACGCTTCCTTCAGACAAGTAGAAGCTGGAGTAAAGCGACATAGATGCCCTTATATGGACTTATTGGCACGTATTCTCTGTCACCTGTCCTATCCGAGCCTTAAAATTGGTGTGTGCACACAGAGCTTCAGACACAACTTCCTCAATGAAGCGCTCCCATAGTGTCAGTCATGACACACCATCTCATTCCCTTCTCAGGTAACAGGGTTACATATGTAACCTGGTGTAGATTTTCACTTGTATAGCATTTCTAACAATCAACCTTGTCAGAGAGCAGTTTTACACAAATCCCTGAGACAACATGAGGAGGATAAAACAGTGTGATAACAAATAGTGGGATTATAAATCATTATTTATTAATATGTAATTAATCTGGCTAAGGATATAGACATTAGTACAGTATAATTGGCTACTTAAGTCAGCAACTAAAGTTCACAAATGACATCAATATTTACAGTGGGAGCGTTATATAAATGTTTATGTGTTGAATTTCTGGAATCTAGCCATGGGGGTCACAGTCCAGTGACTTCTGTGCCGGTCCCAAGCCAGGTTAAATAGAGAGGGTTGCATCAGGAAGGGCATCCGGCGTAAAACATTGCAAAATTTAACCATGCGAATCGTCAGTACTCTGACCGGATTGGTCAAGGCCCGGGTTAACAACGACCGCCATCAGCACCGTTGACCTACAGGGCGCCGGTGGAAATTGGGCCACTGTTGGTCGAAGAAGTAGAGGAGAGAGGAGAGTGCACAGACAGAGAGAGAAGAGGAAAGGTAAGAGTGTAGGACTGAGAATAGGAACTCTGAATGTTGGTACTATGACAGGGAAAGGTAGAGAGCTGGCTGATATGATGGAGAGAAGGAAGGTGGAGGTGAAGAGAGTGTCAGACAGGGTGATGAGTCTGAAGTTAGAGATTGAAGGGGTGATGTTGAATGTTGTTAGTGGTTATGCCCCACAGGTAGGTTGTGAGTTAGAGGAGAAAGAGAGATTCTGGAGTGAATTAGATGAGGTGATGGAGAGTATTCCCACAGGTGAGAGAGTGGTGATAGGAGCGGATTTTAATGGACATGTTGGTGAGGGGAACACAGGTGATGAGGAGGTGATGGGCAAGTTTGGAGTTAAGGAAAGGAACCTTGAAGGACAGATGGTAGTGGACTTTGCTAAGAGGATGGACATGGGTGTGGTTAACACTTATTTTCAGAAGAGGGAGGAGCATAGAGTGACTTACAAGAGTGGAGGTAGGAGCACACAGGCAGACTACATCCTATGTAGAAGAGGCAATCTGAAAGAGATTAGTGACTGTAAAGTGGTTGTGGGAGAGAGTGTAGCCAGACAGCATAGGATGGCGGTGTGTAGGATGACTTTGATGGTCTGTAAGAAAAGAGGTCAAAGATAGAGAAGAAAACCAAGTGGTGAAAGCTGAAAAAGGAGGAATGTTGTGAGGAATTTAGACAGAAGTTGAGGCAGGCTCTGGGTGGTCAGGTAGTGCTGCCAGATGACTGGGAAACTACAGCAGAAGTGATCAGGGAGACAGGGAGAAAGGTGCTGGGTGTGTCATCTGGAAAGAGGAAAGAAGATAAGGAGACTTGGTGGTGGAATGAGGAAGTTCAGGATAGTATCCAGAGGAAGAGGTTAGCCAAGAAGAAGTGGGACATGGACAGGACTGAAGAGAATAGACAGGAATACAAGGAGTTACAGCGCAGAGTGAAGAGGGAGGTATCTAAGGCCAAGCAGAAGGCATATGACGAGTTGTACACTAGGTTAGACACTAGAGAAGGACAGAAGGACTTGTACAGGTTAGCTAGGCAGAGGGATTGAGATGGGAAGGATGTGCAGCAAGTTAGTTATTAAGGATAGAGATGGAAGGGTGCTCACAAGTGAGGAGAGTGTACAGAGGAGATGGAAGGAGTACTTTGAGGAGCTGATGAATGAGGAAAATGAGAGGGAAAAAAGAATAGAAGGGGTGAACTCTGTGGAACAGAAAGTAGATAAGATTAGAAAGGATGAAGTCAGGAAGGCTTTGAAGATGATGAAAAGTGGGAAGGCAGTTGGTCCTGATGACATCCCGGTGGAGGTCTGGAAGTGTCTGGGAGAGGCAGCAGTGGAATTTTTAGTTAGTTTGTTCAACAGGATTTTAGAGAGTGAGAGGATGCCTGAGGAATGGAGAAGAAGTGTGTTAGTGCCGATCTTTAAGAATAAGGGTGACGTGCAGAGTTGCAGTAACTATAGGGGGATAAAGTTGATGAGCCATTCAATGAAGCTATGGGAAAGAGTAGTGGAAGCTAGGTTAAGGAAGGTAGTGGAAATTTGTGAGCAGCAGTATGGCTTCATGCCCAGAAAGAGCACAACAGATGCAATCTTTGCTCTGAGAATTTTGATGGAGAAGTATAGGGATGGTCAGAGGGAGTTGCACTGTGTGTTTGTAGACTTTGAGAAAGCATATGGCAGGATGCCAAGAGAAGAGCTGTGGTACTGTATGAGGAAGTCAGGAGTAGCAGAGAAGTATGTCAGAGTGGTGCAGGACATGTATGAGAGGAGCAGGACAGTGGTGAAGTGTGCTGTAGGTCAGACAGAGGAGTTCAAAGTGGAGGTGGGACTGCATCAGGGATCGGCTCTGAGCCCCTTCCTGTTTGCTATAGTGATGGACCAGTTGTCAGAGGAGGTCAGACAGGAGTCTCCTTGGACAATGATGTTTGCAGATGACATTGTGATCTGTAGTGAGAGCAGGGAGCAGCTGGAGAGAAGAGGAATGAAAGTCAGTCGTAGTAAGACTGAGTACATGTGTGTGAATGAAAGGGAGGGAAGTGGAACAGTATGGTTACAGGGTGAAGAGGTGAAGAAGGTACAGGAGTTTAAGTACTTGGGGTCAACAGTCCAGAGTAATGGAGAGTGTGGGAAAGAGGTAAAGAAGCGAGTGCAGACAGGTTGGAATGGGTGGAGAAAGGTGTCGGGA
Source organism: Hemibagrus guttatus (assembly GCA_033459395.1). NCBI lineage: Eukaryota > Metazoa > Chordata > Actinopteri > Siluriformes > Bagridae > Hemibagrus > Hemibagrus guttatus. The sequence goes on from JAUCMX010000004.1 coordinate 21,834,807, forward strand.
GTTCTGTGTGATAGGAAAATATCAGCAAGAATCAAGGGGAAGGTGTACAGGACAGTGGTGAGACCGGCCATGCTGTATGGTTTAGAGACAGTGTCACTGAGGAAGAGACAGGAGTCAGAGCTAGAGGTAGCAGAGCTGAAGATGTTGAGGTTCTCTTTGGGAGTGACAAGATTGGACAGGATTAGGAACGAGTACATCAGAGGGACAGCTCATGTTGGATGTTTGGGGGACAAAGTTAGGGAGGCCAGATTAAGATGGTTTGGACATGTTCAGAGGAGGGAGAGTGAGTATATTGGTAGGAGAATGTTGGACATGGAGCTGTCAGGCAGGAGGCAAAGAGGAAGGCCAAAGAGGAGGTATATGGATGGAATTAATGAGGATATGAAGCTAGTGGGTGCAAGTGTTGAGGATGCAGAAGATAGGGATAGGTGGAGAGAGATGATTCGCTGTGGCGACCCCTGAAGGGAAAAGCCAAAAGAAGAAGAAGAAGAATGTGTTGAATTTCTGGATTCATAATAAAATGTAATACAACAGTACTCCATGAGGATTTTTGCTCTTCACTATTTAGCTACTCATCCATCCATCTCAGCTGGGATCACTCTGCACCCAATAGCCAATTGCTAAGCCTATAACTGACAAAGTGTAACACACACACACACTGAAATACAGTCTATCTTGAACTGCCGTAACAAGAGGTTTGAGCTTTTTTATCTTACATAATTAGTTCTGATTAATCTCTAACAAGAATCTGAACTAGCTCTTAATCCTTAATCTACTCATATTACAAAGCACCAATTTTTCTGGTCTGTATTCACAGTGTCCTCACCTTGCAAATGGTCTCTAACTAATCTCACATTTAAAACTATCCCCAATACACACACTATATCAGGAGATGTTTTTTACTCTATAAGATAAACAACAATCATGTAAATGACTTTAAAGCAAGAGCTCTCTTTTTTATTTGGTGTCACATTCATTATTTGTAACCACATTAGATAATTAAGGGAAAAATGTGATAATGGAGTTACATTCATTTTGAGTGTGACCTAATGTTTTGAATGTACTATATAAAAAAATCTAGAGATTTGTAAAGAATGGTTTTGTAAGAATGGACTACCAAGTTCTAGGTAACAGCAAGAGTTTTGTATTAAAGTTGAATGACATTAAAAACAGCATATTATCTGAATACACGGGAGAGAGAGAGAGAGAGAGAGAGAGAGAGAGAGAGAGAGAGAGAGAGAATAACTACATGATAACTGAAGACATCAAAGAAGACTTGTTATGCTAATTTATTGATGGATTTTTTAATACCATAAATTTAAAGTTATTAATTTCATACATCCTATATCACAGTATGAGATGTGAAAACAATTAATGAGTATGACATCCTAATATATTGAAGCTTTCTGTAAGGGAATTTTTATTTAACATCAGGCATAACATTTTGACCATTGACAGGTGAAGTGAAAAACACACATTATCTCCTCATTATGGCACCAGTTAGGGGGTGGGATGTGTTAGGCGGCAAATGAACATTTTGTCCTAAAGTTGTATTTTCAAAACAGGAAAAATGGCCCCTGTGCACAGCCAAAAGGGCCAACAATGGGCATGTGAGCATCAAAACTGGAACACTTAGCAATGGAAGAAGGTGGCCTGGTCTGATGAATCAAGTTTTCTTTTACATCACGTGGATGGCCGGGTGCATGTGCATTGTTTACTTGGGGAACACATGGCACCAGGATGCACTATGGGAAGAAGGCAAGCCAGCAGAGGCAGTTTCATGCTTTAGGGAAATGTTCTGCTGAGAAACATTGGGTCCTGCCATCCATGTGGATGTTAACATCTTGGTGCCAGATACCACAGCACAACTTCAGGGATCTAGTGGAGTCCATGCTACAAAAGGTCAGGGCTGTTTTGGTAACAAAAGGGGGACCAACACAATATTAGGCAGGTGGTCATAATGTTATGCTTGATCAGTGTATCTACTCTGTCAGGACGTTTTAACAGTTAGTGACATTCCTGAACAAATAACTTTCCATTTTCACTTTAACATGACAAGTTGCTTTTTTGTCTAACTTCAAGGGAGAAAAAAGAGAGCAAGGCAAGGGGAGGGATACTTACAGCCACTGTAACATACTGTAAGTGATAACAGGTACATGTGGGAAAAAAAATGCTCTGTGGTTCATTCAGTTATAAATTAAAAAAATGTAACGTGAGTAAATTACTTTGGTATACAAGGAATACAACATTTTATGACAAAGTTATAAGAACATAATCTACTTTGCATAATCTAATTTACTAATGGTCCATTACTTTACAAAATAAATTTGTTCACTACAATGCTGTTTACTTCTTGAATCTGAATGTCCAAAAAGCATTCTTGTTTGGAAAAGCATCTGGTTATACCAGTAACTGTCAAGACAAGATTAAACACTGATGTTGTGAAGGTTTTTTTTTTTTTTTTTTTGGTGTTGTTCAAATGTTCTTATTCAAACAGTGTAGGGAAGATGTGAAAGCGGTTAGGTTACATTAATGCAGAATGTCATCTATATAGAAGATGAATGTGCTTCTAACAGAATGAGACTTGGTTGTTGTTTGTACATTTTTCATTCATTTGCAAAATTCACCTTTGTGAATTTTGATTTGCAGTGACTAGTAACTGACAGTTACTGACATGCCAAAAGAAATAACATGCATTCTGTGCTGTTAGTATAGATTTTCCTGAAACCATAAATTGGCTTAGAGGGTCTTTTGAAAACATCTTAAAAACACAAAAAACCCAATAATATATCTGATTGATATCTATTGTGTCATACCGTCTCATAGTTGTACCACACAGCATCAGGAATGTATGCATACACTGTGTCCATACCCTGCAAAAAAAGAAAATCTTTATTATTATTATTATTATTATTATTATTATTATTATTATTATTATTATTATTATTGTTCTTGTTGTTGTTGTTGTTGTTGTTGTTGTTGTTTATTTATTTATGCCACCATACATTTTTCAAAAAAGATTCCACTATTTTTCAAGAAGTCAATTCTTTCTTATATGCCAATACCCCAAATTATAAGATTCACATCCATGATTGAGATAAAATTGACGGTGTTGCCATTTATTTGCTAATAAAGAAATATAAAACAAAAGCATGTAGACATGAGCGTGCATTTTGTTAATGAGGTAATGAATGTGTCTGTGTTTATAGCTGCATCAATGTGCAGTGAATACCTAATATGTAACCAGGTTTACAGCAGCAATAATAAATCATCATTCTGAGAGACATTCTGATTGCATTGAAACACTGTTTCATGTTCATTACTCATTATTCAGATTTAATGCATTTAGAAAAAATAAAACTGTCTTCAACTGACAGAAGTGGGCTTCTGCAAATTTGCATAGGCAATTGCCATTCCCAAAGTGACCTCAGGGTTTATAAAAGTGCATTGCAGGTGCAAAATTAATAGTTTTACACAGATTGCATGTGGTTTACACACACATTTTAAGTTAATCAGGGCCTGTGGGTTCTAGGGCTTGGGGCTGAGAGTCTAATAGGAACACTAGCAAAATAATCAGTGACATGCCAAGGTGGTGTGATGTGAAATAATATGAAGTCCACTGCTCTAACACTGGATATTCCTTCCAGAAATTCTAAATGAATGTCCGCTCACAGAAAATGTTACCATATCAATGATTGTACCTAGTATGTCCTCATGGCATGCCCATCATAAAGTCCCTGTCTAATTTATTACTACAAAAACAGGAACATATTAGCATAAGCACAATAATTTGCCTTACTACTGTTCAAGCTGCACTGTTATAGAAAGTAATACAACAGTTAGTTCTGACTGTCTAATATGGTCAATTGGCATTCCAAGAGTGCTTATATTTCCTATACTTTCACTGGGACACTTTACTCCATTCATCTGTGCTTACGACATAAACTTCCACTCCCTGGTGTCAAAACTGGTATAACAGTAATGTTAGTGAGAACCTCAGCAGACATGGCAAAATGGTATTTTTCAGGAATAGAATGTTTGGCTTAAAATATAAAAGCTTGTTGTTGAAGATGAAAAGGAAGAAGGGATGCAAGTTTTAGGTGAAGCTTCAACAGAAATGTGCAAATTAAGTTGCGTAACTATCCTGAACAAGAAAAACACCATGCTTCAACTAGTCATTCATCTGTTCTCTCACTAGCCTAAATATTTATTTACATGGCAAAAGCATAGTGTTGTGTAGAAAGTTAAGTTCAAAAAGGAAATAAATAAATAAAGGGCTGCTGGAACATTCTGTTTTGCTGCACCACCTTTGTTATTAAATTGGTGAGTAATTCTGTAAAGCTTGAATTTAAATAGCAAGCCTACAGTTGTTCCTGCAGCTATGCAGGACCCAGGATCTAAAATTAGTTCATCTGCTGGAAAAGTGCTTAAACATACTGAGATCCTGAAAAGTTTTCCTGTTATAAATTCACTTATAATACATTTTAAAATTGTGTATTAGTGTTTTTGATAAATTATGGGATTTAAACAGCCTTTGATCATGCACTCAGAAGTTTTCCTCACTCATAGTTGTGCATATTATTATGCATACTATTTAGCACATTTCACTTTTACAGAACTGTACTTTTCACTAAAAAATTAAAGTTTCCCACGGATGTGTTATGAATCAAATCTATTTCACATATTTTTCGTAATGAGTGAGAATGTGTTAAATTGGCAATTAATCACCCATTTGAACATGACCGCAATCTATCTGTTGCTCTAATTTCACTGTAATGAGGTCGGCGTTCTCATTAGGAAGGAATAAAAGAAGAAAGGAAATGGAAAGAGGAAATAAATCCCTTGCTATTTTCCAGCAAGTCCCAGTGGAGGTCACCATCACACACCCAAATGGAACAGGCAAGAGCTGAGTAACATGGCCATGTTTAAAGGAGTAAGTACAACAGACAGAAATCTCTGTGTTTGTTTATGGGGATGACAGAGATGTGTGAAAAATGCAAAAATCAGAGAGCCTGTGTATTTCTGAGCATGAACATTCGTATAAGCCTGATGTGTGTGTGTTTGTGTGTGTGTTTGTGTGTGTGTGAGCATGTGTGCGCGTGTGCGCGTGTGCGTGCGTGCGTGTGCGTGTGTGTGCGTGCGTGTCTTACAGGATCCAGTACGGGTGTGATAAGCAGATGTGCTCCCCATAGAAATTGACGATCCACGGTCCATGTTGCAGAGTCTGAGTAGAATCTGAAACAAATTGCAAAATGATCTTTATACTTTCAAACTTATAATACCATAAGTTGTACCATTGCATAAGTTTATTTACTGATACAAGGCAATTAAATTAAAAATAGATTTAAAATGTAAATATAATACCAAATATAAAGTATCTCCATTGCAAGTGGCAGAGCATGTTAATCCAAAGCTTCAAGACACATAGTTTTGTATAGTATTGTAGGAAAACATATTTTGAGGACACTCTAAGACCTATTGTAACATACATTGCTATTTGATTACTTATTTACATGTCCCAGCTCTCCCCACCAAATGGTGATCAAATCAGACAGTGATCAGGAACCGTGAACTAGCTGACAGTTGGGGGTCGACTCCGGTGAGTTTCCTCCCATTCAGTGCTTTGTTTAAGAGTATTAACTCTAGGCTTTTGCATTGTCATACCAGGGAGTGGACACCTGTGAGGTCTACCTCCCCTTGGGGGTTTTTGTTTAAGAGTATCACCTATAGGCTTTTGTATTGTCAAACCTTCAAGGCCTGCCCACTCAATGCCTTTAAAACTGCAACGTATGTGCCTTTTCACTGGATTTGATAACTATAGTGCCACTGTACTGTGTTCTGATCTCCAATAAAAGATTCCTGCTGAACACTACTTCCTAGTCCCCTGGTCTGCTCCACACACGCTCCATCCAGGGTGTGTCCCTTCTTGATGCCCGATGATGCCTGAGATAGGCACAGGCTCCCCGTGACCCAATGATACATCAGATAAGCGGTACAGACAATGGAATGGAAAAACAAAAAAAATGTTCCTGTCTGCATGTTACTGTGTTCACACCATATGTAAGGCCAACTGTACCACACTAAACAATCTGCTGTCATCTTTTGATATCATTATCAAAATTGGTCAGTAATAGTGTTATGAGTTTACCATCTCTGAGTCCTATCTGTTGTGGTTCCCTTGGCAACAAGCATCATGTTTCTCTTTTGTTTTATATCCTGCTTTTTTCAGACTCTGCTCATGTCTCCTCATTCAACTGTTTTATTTTTACATAAGTTTAAAAACTTTTCTGTATTTTTACAGAATCTTTACAGAATTTTACAGTATCTTTACATTTTTGTTTACTTTAACAACAACAATACTACTACTACTTCTACTACTACTGCTACTACTACTACTACTACTACTACTACTACTACTACTACTGATAATAATAATTAAATAATATTATTATTATTTATTTTTTTATTTTTTTACCCCCATGGTTATGAAGTTTTGCATGTGTTACTGTATCCTGAGGCTTAATATTTTTGTAGTTTGCTATAGTTGAGATTATTAACAACTAAAACCTGATGTTGGCTCAATTAATACTCCTCTTTACATTAGTGTCACTGTTTCTGTCTTACTGCTTTAGAACACAGTCTACTAGTTAGTAGAGTGATATTTGAAACCTACATTTGTTGTGAGAGTGAAACATACATTTGTAGTAAACTCACTCATGCATGACTGGTCTCACCACGGTGTCCCCACTGATGTAGGCTCTATAGAAGAGAGTGTAGAGGTATGGCAGCAGTGTGTAGCGGATGCTCAGGTAGTGTTTGGAACTTTTCACAAGCACAGAGTCAGCACCAAAAGCTGCAGGATCCTGAGGCTTAAAGGGGAAAAAATGTTTTCATGCTGAAGAGGTTTGTATACTTTAGTGAACCTATCAATAACACACATTATCAGAACAAAACGGGAGATGTCAGGAAGAGTGAGCCTAATCCCCCCACAAAAGAGTGTACCATGCCCCTTAAACCCAAGCCTGGGGGTGGTGTCTGCAGGCAAGCTATATATGTTAACAGTACCATTTCCTCAATTTCAAGACTTTCAAGTTCTTCAAGAAAACAGTTAAGAAGAAAGCAGTACATATGATTAAACTGATAAGGGACCACATTCAATTTCCCAATCATAAATGCAGGTTTAAGAATCTGTGGCCAGAATGCTGTCAGTGCATGTCATGGCATTAACCCTAGGATATTCTTGTGGACACCAGTGGTGAGGGAAGCTGTTAACTTCAAGAAGGAGTATTGCTGTTTGATGCCTCAAAAGGGGAAATGAGACTACATGCAAGCTCTTATAAGGAGAAGGAGCACTTTAAGGAAATCCTTAAAGCACTGGATATTCCATAAAAAGCAGTTTTGGAGTATATATGGAGTTGTGGATGAGATCCAGCAGGAGATGTTGAAAGGAGATGATCATATTGTGGTTAATAATGTTGCATGAAGATCAGGGCAAATCCTTCAGACTAGCAAAATGTGATGGCAGCTCCTATATTTTAGTGTTGTTGAAATGTACACCAAAGGGTATGTTTCATTTAAAGTGGGTGTTAGATGTCAAAATGTCTTATCTCCACTCCAGTTTGTGGTTTGCATGGACAGGACATCGGGACATTGCTAATGGTGGAGTGGTATCATGTACCACCCCTGTTATTTTCAGATTATGTTGCTCTCTTGGCACCACCAAATGTTTTGCTGCTGAGTATGAAGCAACTGGAATGAAAATAGAGCTGTATTATTTCACACTATGCTATATGGATGGATCCATATAAACTGGTGGGGCAGTAATATATTACAGTTGCCTAGGGAGGAGCTGGTGTCTGTGGCATAGGATATAGAAGTTTGGGCTGACTTTCTCAGCTTACTGTCAGCACAACCAAAGGAAAAAAAGCAGAAAGAAGGAAGGAAGGAAGGAAGGAAGGAAGGAAGGAAGGAAGGAAGGAAGGAAGGAAGGAAGGACTTGAAAACTTCAACAACAATTACACCATTTTTACTTTTGTGGGTGTGAATGACCCACCATCTAAAAATACTGCATCTGGTCAGTGGTGGCCAACACTTTATGCAGGCCACAGTCAGTATTTCTTGACATACTGCACTGTAGACTGGTTCCATTATAGAGTATGTCTGTCAAATGGCCAGTTATTGTAGGTAAGATTGAATAAATATTTATAGAATTGCTGTTGGAATGTACTGCAGCTAAACACAAAAAGAGAGACAATCTGTGGAAGCTGAGTGGAGGGTAAAAGAGACTTTGGGTCTATGTGTGTAAAAACTGATCTTGACAGAGGAGACTTTGGAGGACTGATTACTCACTCACTAAAAGGTCAAGCCTTATTCATCTCATTTTGCCATGGAAATCATTTTCCATTCATCCTCATTTGGCCCCTTAAACTCATATCTTATTCTGTGATTGTCACTCTCTCTTTCAGTAATCTAACAATTATGATTGGGGAATAAATCATGGAGAAAGAGTGTTAGAATGAGGACACATACTAGAGCCCCAAGTGGCTCTTCCATTCTTTAAAATGTTAGAGTATATTTAAATATTTCTACAATTATTATTATTATTATTATTATTAATAAAGTTGCTTATGGCTGCTCCCTGTTCAGGGTTGCCACAGCGGACCAACAACTTGGCAAATGTTTTATGCCGGATGCCCTTCCTGACACAACCCTCCCATTTTTCCTGGCTTGGGAACAGCACTGCATCCAGTGGCTGGGAATCAAACCCAGGCCTTCTGCATGATAGGTGAGAAACCTACTACTGAGTCACCAATGACCCATTATTATTATTATTATTATTATTATTATTATTATTATTATTATTATTATTATTTATTTATTTATTTATTTATTTATTTATTTATTTATTTATTTATTTATTTATTTATTTAATAATAATAATAATAATAATAATAATAATAATAATAATAATAATAATAATAATAATAAATTTAGTTATTGAGTTAATTATTTTATTGTATTCTTTTTGGAACAGAAACAGGTGGTTTAATTTAACAGGTTAGTACTTAATGAGCATGTGCAGTATAAAATTTGGATGTATTAACCTGTACAGCACAGCATGATACACATACACTGCTTAACATCCAGATTATTTTACTGCACATACAGTATAAATTGGTACAATAGTAATTTTATTCAGCAGTGTGAGACTTAAACAATCACTTTATGTGTTAACTTTATGAATCAATCAGGAACTACAGCAAAAAAAATAGGGAAAAGTTTGTATTTATCTGGATCTGCTAACAGCAATTGACTGGTGGCAATTTAATTATTTAGCATTAGAGATATGCTGTGGATAATGCTAGTGTTATCAGTAATGTTTTATTTAGTGCACATACTTACTTTGTAATATTGAGCATTGTGATTTCGGCTAAAAGGGTAAAAGGCTCCAACTTGCATCCAGCGTGTGCATAACTCCTCAGTTGTGTCGTCAAAGAAGCCACAGATATCTGCCCCAATCTGCATGAAAATATGATTATATGCAAAATTCACTCTCATCAATTATTTTCTATTGTGATAGAAAGTAATCACAGGCATTTTTTTCTCACAGAACATAATTAACACATTTAATTTTTTTCCTAACTGATATCAATTCAAACCAATTAACACACCTTTGAAAAACAGTATAATTCCAATGCAAATGGAAAGATAAAAACATGTTCATCAATAAGATGTGTATTTTACATACCTTTTTTATATAGTTTACTAATCTTAAATCTTAGAAGGTGTAAAAAAAATGTGAAAATGGTGGAAGAAACAACATTAGGAAATTCAAATTTGATTCAGTCCCCTTGCATCTTTTTATTTGTTGAATAATGATACCACTGAAATTCAGAATTTAAATTTTCTGGGTCTATGGGCTCTCTTTAGAGATCATAGTTGTTCTTCATCTCATTTGAGATCCTATTACTTTGTATTGTTTCTCTCCAGTCTTTTTCTCATTTTCACCTTAGACTTGCATTTACTACATTTGATAGCATCTCTAGGTTGACTTGCAGAGGTGCTTTATAGTCTCAATCAGAAAAAAAATATGCTCACGCTAGCACAGTTAGACTTGGTTTTAAGAATAATATCAATGCAGCAAATACAGTGCATTTTTAATTTAGAAGTGAATTTTATATTTGAATATATATATATAGACTCGTTGGAATGAAGTTGAAATGCAACATGCATTACAATAAAGGAGAAACAAGTGACAACGACAAATTCTTGAAATGATAACCTTATAACCCAAGTTTTTTCTATACATCACTTTTTTGAACATTGTTTTTTTTTAAACAAAGAACATTAGATATTCACCATTTTTTAAACCTTGATCACATTATCTGCACTACATTTTGAACCACTATTTTGATTCCTTTTGATTCCCACTCTCCATTGCTCCTATCTGAACTATGGTTTTCATTTCCATTACTCTTGCTTAGTTTCCTGTACACATAAACCCTGTCACTCTTTTACTCTCTGTTCATTGGTATTTCTTGTGTCTTCTCCAGCTCTTACATGTCCTGTTTAAGAATTCTAAGCCAGGATTTCCTGACAGTAAGTACATTCTAAGGGAATTTTGCTTTGTTTTCCACTGTTCCAAGTGAGCTGCATAGTGTTCCTATGGTTTAATTTATTTTGTGCTTCCTTGCTTGTTTTTTTGATCCCTTCTATTTGTAATGCAAATAGTTCTGTATTGTCACTTCTGTATGCTGGTAAATGTTTATTTGTACTGCATAAACACAATTAATACACTCCCATTGTATCCTACTGAAATGAATAGACTCTTTATATATTTTATTAGGCTAGTTGAATGCACATTGCATTAAAGCTTACATCCCCATGCAAATCAGACCCACTGAACAATGCCAAAGATTTGATCTGAACATTGTTGTGTGTATGGGAGAGAGTAGCCATGTTGCTTCTGATTTTTTTTCCAGCAAATATTCAAAATATTTTAAAAACATTTTACATTTTCAATATTGTGCACAATATTAACAATATAACATAAATAGACCTGAGGGCTAGCAAATGCAAGATAGCTCTTATTATTGCCACACATACTTTATAGCACAGTGGAATTCTTTTCTTCGCATATCCCAGCTGAGGAAGTTGGGGGTCAGAGCACAGAAGCAGCTATGATACAGCACCTCTGGGGCAGGGGAGGGGTTAACGGCTTTGCTCAATTGCCCAACAGTGGACAATTGACCAGTTGAGCCACCACTGCCCCAAGAATTTGGGTGGTATATGAGGGATGTCTCCATTCCTGTGATTGGTCATGCTCAACGCAACCTCATTTCTTCCGGCAACACAGAATTTATTCAGGTATATAGAAAATGGTGCAGGATTAAGGGCAAGTTAATGCATTTGTCAAAAAATATGAGTTGCAAAAATTTAGCTATGAAGTAAACTTTCACCTTTTGTATGAGTGCCTCTAGTGCACTATTCTGTTAATACATGTTGCCCTATTATTGCATTCTGAGAATAAAAAGGTGTATTACTGAAAATCTATTGCAGAAAGTAGTGAAAGATTCAGACAATAACTATGCCATACAATTTAAGATCTCAAATAATTTGACTTATATTAAAAAAAAACAACCAGAAATCGTCTGAACCTCATACTGCATTATGAGAGTGTTACACCATTTCAGCAGGGCTAGTTCTTTATGAAGATGCTTGAAACACTTCCATACATTCTACAAGAGCTGTTTTTGTGGTTTCTCATACATACAACATTTGATGCTTAAAAGTTTCTTTGCACTTCATGCAAGTCTAGCATGCATGTAGTGCCTAAAATTAATACTACAGTTATCAGTAAATACTTTACGTTTATAATTCATGGATATGATTACACAGCATAATATAACCTAGTAATTAAGAAACTTGAGCATAAAAATCATGTTTTGTTGAGAAATTTAATATTTTTATATAATCAATACAGAATTTTTCTTGAATCTAGCTGACCACATTGTTTTTTTTAGTGAATGAATTAGATCAAGGTGTATGTTTGAATATTCCTTTTATCAATCTTAAAAATCAAGTGTAGGCCCTGTCAAGAGAGAGGTAATGAGACATGTCCTAGCACTCCGTGTCTTAAGGCTCAGTGCTTGCCAAATTGTGTCACAGGTGTTAGGTTGGGATTGGCAGGAATTTTGTATGCATGAGTCATAAGCCATCTCAGATATGTGAAATGGTTCTTGGCCCAACCTAAGGCCTGAAAGAAGCATGAGTACATGGTGACTAGTAACCAGACAAGGAAATGAAAGAGTCAAAATGAAAGAGTCAAAATAATTCTATAATTATAAACAAGCAGTTTAAGAATTCAATTTTCAATTTTCAATTTAATTTAATTCACTAATTTGATCATTTGATACTGATTGATACTGGAAAATGTAAATTTGAGCACATCACCCCCATCTTACTCTCTCTGCGTTGGTTGCCGTTTTATTTTAGAATAGAGTTTAATATTTAACTCTTTATTTTTAAGGTATTAAATGGTCTGGCACCTTCTTATTTATCTGAACTTGTGACTGTTAACATATCTGTTAGATGTTTAAGGTAATCAAATCAGAAACTATTAAAGATTCCCAGATGAAGGTTAAAAAGAAAGGCAGATGGTTTTAAAACTTAAAACTTATCTATTATAAAAGGCTTTTAACATTTTAGTCATCCTGAGCATGTTTTTCCTCTGTATGTACTATTTCCTGTACCATGTCATTTTACGGTGTATTACAGTCTCAATTGGTGTTTTATTATTTTGATCATATACTTTTTGTACAGCACAATCTATATAAATAAATAAACCCAAACTTATTTATTTTAGATATGGAAATTTAATCATTATCAAACTGTGTTTCTCTGCATTTTTGTATTTCAAACCTGGTTCTAATGGTTAAGAGTGATTCATCTGAAGTATCTGATCATCCTTGTTGTGTATTCTTATGCTTTGCTTTTAGTATTGTTTTAATTTCCTAAAAATATTGGGCTCATTCCAAATGTTTTTGCAGATTAGAGAACTGAAAACACTGGATTAATACTAAAAAACCTCCCACAGTCTTTAACTAGCTAGCCTATTTCTAATGGTTGTCCGCTGGAGGCGGCAGGGCCTGGATCCATGAGTAGAGTGGGTGGAAGCAAATGATGAAGAAACGTGTCGGGAACAGGCGGGGGGGTCAGCAAAGACACGGCTTGGTAAGTCTACTAAAGACAATACTTCGCATAGAGCCTTGTGTACGCTCCGCTTTTATGTCCGAGTGGAAACACGGAAGTGAATCAAAACTTGGGCGAGGGCTCCCTTTCGAGACCTCGGAGGCAGCATGACAGAGCCCCCTCCTCTAGGAACACCTCCCGGTGTTCTACATCATGGGCAGCCCCTGGGGCATGGAGCGGGCCTACCAGGGTGAGAGCGGTGAAAATCCTCTGTCAAGGATGGGTCCAGGATATCTGCCGCGTCCACCCAAGAATGCTCCTCAGGGCCATATCCCTCCCAGTCCACTAGGTATTGCCACCAACTTGCCTGTAGTTCAAGAGTGCCCTCACCTGATACGCTGGGGACCCATCAATGTCAAGAGGAGAAGGAGGAGGATGGGAAGGCTCAGAGCCAGCAGCACCCCCCGATCGAGCATGGGCAGGTTTGAGGAGAGACTCATGGAAGGTGGGGCAGATACGGTAGGACACGGGGAACTGGAGATGGTAACTGACAGGGTTGACCTGGTGGATGATTTTAAAAGGTCCAATGAACTTGGGGCTTAACTTACGGCATGGCAGTTTAAGTTTAAAGTTGCGGGTCAACAGACACACGCTTTGTCCCACTGTGTAGGGAAGATGGGGCTGGCACTGCTGGTTAGCCTGGAAACTAATTGCTCTCTGAAGACGCACATGCACATGTTCCCATACCTCCTGAATGGTCCAAAGCCATTCCGCCACCGCTGCGTCATTGGAGGACTCCCCAGACCACGGAAATAGAGGGGGTCGATACCCCACCATGCACTGAAAAGGAGTGAGGCCCATGGACGAGTGGGTCAGGGAGTTCTCGCCAATCACCCGATCTCCTGATTGAGTCATTCTGCCTGACTGTTAGATTGGGGGCAATAACCTGAACTCAAACTTATGTTGATGCCCAGCTGCTTGCAGAAAGCCCTCCACACTCTGGAGGTAAACTGAGGCCCCCTGTCCAACATGATATCCTTGGGTAATCCGAAGTTACATAACACATGCTGAAAAAGAGCATCAGCCGTCTGTAGCACCATGGGAAGCCACTTCATGGGTACCAGTTTGCAGGCCTTAGAGAAGCAGTCGACGACGACCATGACCATTGTGAATCCCCCAGAGCTGGGCAGATCCATAAGGAAGTCAGTAGACATGTGGGACCAGGGTCACCAGGGAACTGGTAGGGGTTCTAGTAGTCCCTCTGGAAGCTGAGGACTGCCTCGAGTCTGAGCGCAAGTAGGGCATGAGTTGACAAAATTCTCGATGTCCTGTTTCAAGGTGTCCCACCAGAATCTGCGGTGCAGAAGCTGGGAAGACCGGTGAATACCAGGATGCCCCGTACTGGGGGACTCATGAACCCACTGCATGACCTGATGACGATACTGAATAGGGACATATATTTTAGTCGAAGGACAGTTGGCTGGCGGTGGCTCGTCAGTGTGGGCCCACTGGATTTCCTCCACTAAACTCCACCGAACGGGTGCTAAGATGGTGGCCTGGGGCAGAATGCAGTCTGGGTGAGGTGGAGGTGGCACTGTCTCAAACTGTCGAGAGAGAGCATCCACCTTGCTGTTCTTTGATCCGAGGTGGTAGGTCACGGAGAAATCAAACCTGGTAAAGAACAACACCCACCTGGCCTGGTGTGAGTTCAACCGTTTGGCACCCCTGAGATATTCTAAATTACTGTTATCCATAAGCACCAGAAAAGGATGGCGTGCTCCCTCGAGCCAATGTTGCCAGTCCTCCAGGGCGGCTGAAATCGACAGCAGTTCCTTATTGCCCACGTCATAGTTAGCCTCCCCCACTGTGAGCTTTCTGGAATGGAAGCTCCATTTCAATGCCTCCTTGGCTTGAGTATTCCACAACAGTTTCCTGGGTTTACCCTTTAATAGCGAAGTTAAGGGGCTAGCTATGGAGCTGTAGTTCCTGATATATCACTGGTAAAAGTTGGCGAAGCCAAAGAAGCACTACAGTTCTCTCACCGTGGTGGGTTCTGGCCATTTTGTGACAGCATGAACTTTGGATCCATCTCAACCCCCAGCAGCGAAATCACATATCCCAGAAACATGACATTAGTGCGATGAAATTCACATTTCTCTAGCTTCACATAGAGAAGGTTACACTCGCCTTGGGCGAGGGTTCCCACTCGTGACTGGATCTCGGGGACGGCATGACACTATTGACCTCTGAGAAGCACAGAATCTTGGTAAAAAATCATTTTGCAATCTAGCACTAAGATTACAGTGGACTCAGAGGATTTACACCATCACCTGCTACTCAGTAACTGTTGATGTCATGTTTAAAGTTTTTTTATTGTCATACAGGCATCTGAAATGCTGAGAAACAGCAACAATTTTATAAATTGTTGGTACACTTTTATAAAATCAGATTTGGAAATACTTAGGTTGTATCCCCAACTGCATATTTACATGCTAAATAGTTAGTGCTATTAATATTTAAGCATATTACTTAATGGACATTATGTAGTTCTGGATGGAGTTTTTAATTCACTCTGAATGTGCATTGTCTTGAAAGGGTTGACACGGGACAAAGCATAACCAGTTTTAGTATTTTGGTAGTATATCTTCTATAACTGATAGGATGAAACATATTATGGCAGAGCACTTTGATTCTAGTAGGTTTGTACTTACATAAGGCACTCCAAATAGGTTAAACTCCAGCATGCCTGGTATTGCCCATTTAATATCATTCCAGTTGGCAGCGTTATCACCCAGCCAGTGGCCTGAATACTTTCCCACTCCAGGGAAAGAGGAGCGAGTAAGAATGAATGAGCGATTGCTGCCAAAGACTTGCTTAGAGGCTCTACAGGACGAGAAGAACAGAAGAAAGCATGAGCGTTAGAATGACCTGATTGTTACTAAGCAATCAGAGAGGGTGTTGGAAGCTTATTTATCGGACATTTCTTATTAACTACAAATAGCTTTTTTTCTATAACTTTCATCATAAGTATGATAATAAACAACACTAATCCAGCAAAGCCATTAGTATTGTCTGAAATCCTAATGATTTTTATTTTATCTCTACTTTCTTAACAGAGGCATTGGTGGCTCAGTGGTAGGTTTCTTGCCTATCATGCGGAAGGCCCGGGTTCGGTTCCCAGCCACTGGATGCAGTGCCGGTCCCAAGCCCGGAAAAATGGGAGGGTTGCATCAGGAAGGGCATCCGGTGTGAAACATTTGCCAAGTTGTTGTGCGGACCAGTTGGTCTGCTGCGGCAACCCCGAACAGGGAGCAGCCGAAAGCTCTACTTTCTTAACAACTCTAACTTTAAGTTTTTGTTTTATTTTCTTTTTTTATTATTCTACAAAAGTATTCCTTTGAGAAATGAGAAATGAAAGTATGTGGTATGCGTAAGGCAAGACATTACAGGTCAAACTATAAAGCAGTAGTAATCATTATTTATTTTATTTAACTTTAGTACTTTTTCCTTTAACTGTTTTTGTCTACTTGTAACCATGTTATTGGGAACCAAAAATCTATATTTAAGTGACTAACATTCACAAGCATTTCTTTTTTATATTTTGTGGAAATAAACATTTGTGCCAAAGTTTGTGGCAAATTGAAAAACTTACTCTTCTGTTGCCAGCACCATGGAATATCCATAAAGACTGTGAACATCATAGTGATTCCCCCAAGCCTGCTTTGCATCCATACACAAAGTCTTACTGTACATCAAATTATCAAGAATTTCTAGAGAGAGAGAGGGAGAGAGGGAGAGAGGGAGGGAAGGAGGGAGGGAAGGAGGGAGGGAGCGAGGGAGGGAGGGAGCGAGGGAGGGAGCGAGGGAGGGAGAAAGATTATATGATATTCTGAAACAGAATGCATACTACTGTATATCTTGCTGTATATCTTGACCAAAAGACTTATCTGACAGTTTTGATCTTTTGGGATATATTTTCCCAGGAAAACTGATAAAAAAAACCTGATTTTGTTTTATTAAAAATCATTGTGTTTACTTAGGCAATGTACACATAGCTTATTAACCTGATTTAAAATTGTCAGTGGTTGGTTCTAATAAGGATAGGCTTAGTCAACAACATAACTGAATAATAATTAAAAACACCTTCTAGAAATATATTTCTTTCAAGAAAGAGTTTAACATGTCAAACAAAACAACTATGAGGTGAATCACAAGAAGAATCATGATCATAAAATTGTAATTTGTTTGTCAGAAAGATGTGAAAAAGTTATTTTTGATTGTTTTTAGATCCAAAATCCATTAGCAAATCAATGGTGTCAACTTTGGTGAAATTAAGAGTAGCAGATGTTATAGATTTTATAGACTTGGGGTTAGTCTTGCTGAAACCATCCTCACTCATTTGAAAGAGTTTAGGGTAGCTTGACCACAATTTCTCATATTTGCCATTTGCTTTGGCATTGTTGTCAGAATGAACACTACTACTATAGGCTTATGGCTTGAACATGGGTCCTAGAATAAGCTAACAGAAACTTCTCTACTAGGTCCTTACATAGGTCTGTGTTTTCAAACTGCATCAGTTGAGTGTCATGTGACTTTTGTTTGCCATTTGGGGAACAATGATTCAGTACCCCTCCACTTACAGAGCCTATACAAATATCCTAGAATTGCTTAATGGTAATTAGCTAAAGCTTGAAATACAATGGATTTAATTGAGAACAAAAGCTTACAGCATTGAATCTAAACTTTGTAATTGCACATCAAGTGCTGTGTTTGACTTACTTGGAGTAAATGGTGGATAATTCAGTGTATTATCAGTGCATCCGTTACTGGAGCCTTGCACAAAGCTGGACACCTCGTTCATGTCCTTATAAATGAACAACAATTAGTTCAGCTCTGTTATCTCTATTTTGCTAATTGTTAACTGAGAATTTTATGGAGGCATTCAAAAAGCTATTGATTTCAGCATACATCATCAGCTAAGAGCACACACACATTATACTGTTAAGACCTACATTATAAGGGGCTGTGAATATGTGTATAGTTACCCATAAACTAGATGAACAACTATAATGTAACTACTGAGGAATAAAGAGGTACATCTTATGTAAATGCACAAGTATTAAACATTTAATACTAACTTTATTTACTGTATTGTATTTGTGCAAAAGCTTGGTAGAATGTCTTGGATGTTTTCAGAGCAGAACATGCTGAATGAATGAATGATTATCAGAATCAGAATCAGAATCAGAAAGAGCTTTTTTGCCAAGTATGTTTGCACATACAAGGATTTTGTTTTAGTGTCATGAGCTCCAGTGCACAGAGACAACAACAACAATACAAATAACAACAACAAAAAATAGGATGAGAAATAAAAATACACATATTTAAATAGGAAAATAAAGTAATTTGTATGTACAGAATAGAGTAGAATGAGTTGAGATGTAGGGATGTGGGGGTGGTAACAAATAAATATGAGGTTATTGTACTTTTTTTATTGGCCAATGTTGGGAAAATTCAACTGTTCAAAAGGTAGATTGCTTGGGGTAAGAAACTGTTCTTGTGCCTGGATGTCCTGGTAGTTTCTGTTCTGTAGCGTCGGCCAGATGGCAAAAGGTCAAAAAGGAGATGGCCTGGATGTGAGGGGTGAGGGTGAGCCCTTTTCCTAATCCTTTCAGCAGTCCGAACCACTCTCTGTAGTCTTCTGATGTCTGATTTTGTAGCTGAGCCAAACCAAACAGTTATAGACATGCACAGAACAGACTCAATGACGGCTGAGTAGAACTGTGTTAGCAGCTCCTGTGGCAGGTTGAACTTCCTCAGCTGCTGAAGGAAGTACAATCTTTGTTGGGCCTTTTTGATAATGGAGTCTATGTGAGTGTCCCACTTCAGGTCCTGAGAGATGGTGGTGCCCAGGAACCTGAATGACTCCACTGTTGGTACAGTGCTGTTCATGATGGTGAGTGGGGGGAGTGCAGGGGTGTTTCTCCTGAAATCCACTATCATCTCCACTGTTTTGAGTGTGTGGAGCTCCAGGTTGTTAAGATTACACCAGGCAGCCAGCTGCTCAATCTCTTGTCTGTAAGCAGACTCATCACTGTGCTGGATGAGGCCGATGACTGTAGTGTCGTCCGTGAACTTCAGGAGCTTGACAGATGGCTCAGTAGAGGTGCAGTCATTGGTGTAAAGGGAGAAGAGCAGTGGGGAGAGGACGCAACCCTGGGGGGTGCCAGTGCTGGTGGCTGTATGACGTGAATTTCCCCAGTTTCACTAGCTGATGCCTATCTGTCAGAAAGCTGGTGATCCACTGACAGATAGAGCTAGGGACAGAGAGCTGGGTTAGTTTGGTCTGGAGGAGTGTTGGGATGATGGTGTTGAAGGCCGAACTAAAGTCCACAAACAGGAGCCTCACATAAGTCCCTGATTTGTCCAGATGCTGTAGGATGAAGTGCAGTCCCATGTTGTCTGCATCACCCATGGACCTGTTTGCTCAGTAAGCAAACTGCAGGGAGTCCATTAAGGGTCCAGTGATGTTCTTCAGATAAGCCAATACCAGTCTTTCAAACGACTTCATGACCACAGACGTTAAAGCAACAGGTCTGTAGTCATTAAGTCCTGTTATCTTGGGTTTCTTTGGGATGGGGATGATGATGGAATGTTTGAAGCAGGCAGGGACTTCACACAGCTCTAGTGACCTATTGAAGATCTGTGAAAAGATGAAGGCCAGCCGGTCAGCACAGGTTTTCAGACAGGCTGGTGTGACACCGTCTGGGCCTGGTGCTTTTCTTCCCTTCTGCTTCAGGAAGATCTGACGCACATCATCTTCACTGATCTGAAGTGCAGGAGGGGGGGAGAGGGGGGTTGCTGGGGGTGTTAATGGTTGTGTAGAGAGAGTATATTGTGTATTTCACCATCATTGAGCCTCATGTCATAAGTGATTTTTAACTTATGTGATAATATTACTGAGACTGATGTGGTTGATTCTGCAAAATTAAAATGATTACACACTTACCATATTTTCCATTGTAAACATATGATTCGTTAATTATGTGTCACCAATATGTAGATTTAGAATATGTAGATATTTAAACAAATATTACACCAACAATTATTAAAATGGACATTACAGTAATTATGTACTTCTCATTGTTTACTAAGTTGGTGTGCCTTTTTGTATACAATAAATGATTAACTTATGACTGCTGAAATAAATAACCTGTGTAGTCTGTGGTCTCTGAATAAAGTCTAGTATGAAGGTAGACATAGATCTTATTTACCAGTTTTTAATTTGTCTAATGTATAACTTATTAAATGAAATGCAACATACTCATTAATCAATAACTAACAGTTGTTCCCTTTCAAGTGAACTCGATGCAGCATCATGGCTGATGCTATGGGAACACTTCTATCTGGAAGTCGTGTCTGAAGATCTGTGTGAAATCACGCCAATTTATTGGCTCGGGTATGTCCTGTGACGAAGCGGAGCATGCCAGCAAGACCATAAAAGGGCATCTATGTCACATTACTCAAGCTGCTTTGTATGTTTGTGTCAGTTGTTTGTCCTGTCTGTCTAGACAAGAAAAAAAGAAAAAATATATATAAAAGATTAGGAAAGATGGCAAGTTTAGAATGTCCGTGCATCCGTAACCCACTACATTATGGGGGATGACTCGCACTTTTTCTGCATTATTTGATAGAGAAGTGTGCTTGTGTGGCTCTTGAAGGACCACCAAACGTTTCCTCTCCGTAAACTCGGCTCTCGCTAGGCCGTTTTCTCTAGCCAAGCACCTGCGTCTTGTGGCTCGGGTCCCGTGTCAGCTGATGTCTTGCAGGTTGATTTATGCTGAGTGAAGCCATTGGATCACTGTTGTTTTCACAGTGCACGACTATCTAGGGTAGTATTCAGTTGCTGCTGTGTTCACATTGCACGATGGATCGACAACAGGAAGTTTCACACTGCATGACTTCACAATAGGAAGAATCGCTGACAGCTTTGTCTGGTCCGCAAACTGCATTTGAATGTACACGAGAAATAATAAGGAAATAACACAAGATCACACGTGAGATCAGAGTTCTCGAGCAAGACTGGAAATTGTGCCCCACAAGAAGTTTGCGATCCAAATGTGTGTGCGGTGAACAAGGATTGTGCGTTCTGCATGATTGAACAAATGGATAATTTTGCAATGTTCTGCTGCTGATGCAGCTGGTCAAGCAAATGTTTCTGCTTTATTTCTGTTTGACGCTATTGTAAAGCTTATTTATTCTAATATAACTATGTTTAAGACATTTTTTCTGATAAAAACCGATAAACTCTATTAAAATATAGTATTGTGCTCCAACCAAAGCCATGCTTGCTGATATTGTGGGCTATAACTCTTCCCTGAACTTCCCAAGGCCTTTTATCTTGCTATCTCATTGGCTGTAGGTCATTGCCAAGGTATTTTTCAGTCAGATCTTCTTTCACACTGCACAATTTTGAGTTGCCGATAGGTCCAGATATTTAGCATGCCAAATATTTCTCTGCAACTTGCTTAAATCACATTGGTAAGTCACACTGTGCAATTGTCAATCGCATGCACAAGTTCAGACTTTGCAAAACTAGCTGGTGAATGAAGATCAGGGCTAAATTTGTGCAATGTGAACTTGGCATTAGTGGAGGTGTAGCAAGAGATGGGTAATCCCCTTTCTTTTGCCCTCTTTCCCGACTCGGATTTCCCTGCTTCGGCTCCGGGAGCTCGCTTTGCAATTTCTCTCTACCCAAATTAGGAATTATTGTCTTCATCAGACTCAGAGGAGCTCAATGTGGGCCATGATGAGAGGTATGCCACTGAATTGCTTTTTGAGAGAAGCAATCAGTGGCGTTCTTGATGTTAAGTTGCTCATTCCGTGTTTGCTTGCTTGTATTTCCAGAAAAGATGTCCCGCATCTGTTGAGGCAGCGCACCGAGTTCGGTCATGGATTCACAGCTTCCTGAATCCCTTTTGTGCTCTCAGCTGACTCTAATATCTTAGCTGCTTTGCAATTTCTCCCGACCTAGATGAGGGTATAATGCTATTTGCATCGTACCCTGAGGAGCTCGATGTGGTCAATAAAGAGCAAACAGCAAATTGTCACCGCATTCTGTGGTGTTTGAAAAGCTCTGTGAGGTGATCACACATGTGGGTGCTAAGCTTAGCTTAGATTGGCATGATGAAAGGTTATTGTTGTCCACTATGAGATTTGCAATCTCTGGCTAACTTCATGCCACCTTCCACCTCCATGCAGGTGACTCCCATTTTTCCCAGACCTGTTTATTCTCTTAGCCACTGCTGACTATTCATCCCTTGTGGGCCTTGATGAACATGGGTATGTGGCAATGCCTAGGGTTGAATAGACATTTGCAGGCTATCTCTCCCATTCATTGGCTGCATGGAGAAAGTCTGCAATCCCATTCTAATAGAGAAGGCCTACAATCCCACAGGTTAAGCTGGTGCGGTTTTGCAGTCATACCAAGCTGACCTGCTAAAGGAGCTCGTCTGTGGAAGGGGCTCATCAATGAGGACTAAACTATGTCAGGCCACAGATTTAGCCTTCTGTGCCTCAAAGCAGACTGCCCATGCCATCAGCTGTTTTATGACTGCATTTAGCTGCCACAGAAAGGCAATCTGACAGAGATAAAAAGGGACAAAACTTTTCTTTTAGACACCCTGATGTCTCCTAAGGGCCTGTTCTTCCTTTGCTGCAGCGAGGAGCTAGGGCTATCAACCAGTAACCACCAGCCCCAGCCTGGCCTGCTGAGGCAGGAAAAGAAGGCTAGCGTTGCAGCCTGAGCCTGTACCGTGTAAAATCTGGGTGGCTGGCCAGCTCTTAGTGGCAGGTTTCCCAGCCGAGAGACAACCATCTCCGCCAGGTGGGCCAAAAAGGAATCCTCATGCCTGATGGCTAGGGTTTTCAGAAATGCCCCTTTAGGGCCATTTCCACTGCTGCCTACCCTGCCACCTCCAGTGCTTTGGGGTTCAGCCATGACCACCCATGCTCCTGTTACTTATTTGTCAACATCTTCTGGGTTAGCCCCTGTCAGCTTGCTGTTACAGGGCACTATTTGAGGTGAGAACAGTGAGAGGCTAACACCTCTCTCAGACCATCTGGCAGTGTAGAAGTTTCTGTCAGGTGTCTCACAAAGGCTACAGAATAATCCTGAAGCTGCTCTGCCAACATTGTACCCTGAGGCATCCAAATACTCAATTATTCAGATGACTGGCTTATCTGGGCTCAGTTGAGGGAAGTGGCAGCTAATAATTGAGATGCCATGCTTGCCCACATGAGGTTCGTAAGCGTCAACCCAGTGCAGTGTGTGCATCCTCCCTCACTGAGAACCACCTTCTGGGGGATAGTTTGGGATTCAGCAACAATGTGGGAATGTCTGTCTCCTGCTAGGGGGATTCCAACCTTTCTGTGTAAAGGTTTGACTAGGCCAATGCCTATTCAGGTTGGTGCACCAGGTCTGTCCCTAGGTAGAGACCAGATTTCTCTCAATGAGAGTTATTTACACTCCATAGCACATGATCGGGAAGCCAGCTTCCTGCTGAGGCAGGGGCTGAGGCTTGGGGAATGACATCTCCACCTGTATGTGGTGGAATACATATGGCAATTTTTGGCAAGGCAGAAGTGGCTATGTTTGCCTCTAATTAGTCGACCCACTGTGCCCTATGGATTTCTCTTTTCCCTTCTGAGTGGTGCTCCTTGGGAGACTCCCGTCAGGAGGAGCCTCCTCTCTCAGGTACAGGAGCAATTCTCTGGCTCCTGAGGGGGACTAGCTCCTAGACTCTGTTCTCTCAACTGAGGTTGTGGAGACTATTTTGAATTTGGTGTAATCAGCATCATCAGGATCTAGTTCACTGCACTGTTGGTACAGTGCTAGAGTTCCTGCAGATATGCCTCTTTGAGGGCCTATCACCCTCTACTTTGAGGTATATGTGGCAGCCATTGCTGTGAGTCATGTGCCTGATCTATGGTCTCTCACCTTCTGCGCAGTGCCAGGTGGCTGAGGCTTTCCTGCAGACCATGTCTACCCTCCTGGGACCTCTCAGTGGTCCTGGGGGGCTTTTCCAAGCCCCCTTTAATCTAATCTCCTAGGCCTATGAGGTGTGCTGTGTGGCTTTGCCTCTAGGGATTGCATCCCCTTGTCCAGCACTCTGGCTAGCGGCGTTCCTCTCCAGGATATTTGTGCTGAGGCAGGTTGGTTCTCCCTGCACACCTTTATCAGGTTCTATAACCTGGACCTGGACCCAACTCCTGGGTCCTTGGTCATACAGGGCTAATGCTGTTCTGCTCCTGGCTCGTTTGTGCTCTTTTATGACCTCCGGGACAGAACTCTCCCGGTGTGTGGCGGCGTTGGTATTGGCATTCCCATAGCATCAGCCATGACACAGCGTTGAGTTTCCTCAAACTACACCAGATTGCATATGTAACCCGGTTCCCTGATGTCCGTTCATGCTTCCTTCAGACAAGTAGAAGCTGGGGGAATGTGACATAGATGCCCTTTTATGGTTTTGCTGGCTCCACTTCGACACATGACCAACCCGAGCCAATAAATTGGCATGATTTCACACAGAGCTTCAGACACAACTTCCACATAGACACATACCCATAGCATCAGCCATGATGCAGCATCTCATTCCTTTCTCAGGGAATCTGGTTACATATATAACCTGTTGTAGTTTTGAGACAATCAATGTATAGCATAACTTAGTTGCGTATTAATGAATAGCTCTAAAAATGTACAATTTTAAAACTTTATCTGTGGCAAGAAGCTACATTAGATAGATCATGCTTGTGAATTTACACACACAAACTTGGCATTGATATACATATCTATATACATAAGATGCACTACTGTTTTCCATCTGTAACTCCACATAAGCCACACTGTAGTTGCCTGTATACTGTGCCTTCTATATTACTGCATTTTTACATACTGTATACCTCTACAGTATTGGAAGTAAAATCGAAATCGAAAACCTACTCTTGTCATCAGATTTTGTATTCCAGTGATGTACTTACAATCCATATTGCATCATGTTTTACTTGCCGATGGAACTGGCTGATTTCATCCACCCACCACTTGATGCAGGATTGCTTGGTATAGTCAGGAAACACAGTTTCTCCAGGCCAAACCTGCATGTAATGCAAACACCTTACGCGACTTAGAAATCTCATAAAACCTGATAAATCCTGAAAACTGAATGGATGAATGTGAGTGCAGAGAATCACACGATCTATCTCAAATCACCTAATTGAACAATAAATACACATACAATATCACACAACTAAAAGAGGGTATGCTGTTCAACCAACAGCAACAGCAGTGGCTCAGTTCCATAGATTATGCTGGCAAGTCAAGAAGTTACTAGAAAATTTTAATTGTAATCCAATAAGAGGCAGTTTTAGGTCTGACATTGTATAACTGTACTTGATAGCAAATGTGTTATACATAGTTAATATCAACCAAATATGATTGCTACAATTTAAGATTTCAGCCCAAGTACTATGCTAAATCTACTCAAAACTCTTAAAACAAGCCTAAAGAAATTCAGCCACTAAAAACCTGGAAAACATTCATTGCTTGCATTCTTTGCATGAGAAACAAGGTCAGCATGATGTCTGATGTATGTACATTATTCAATCCATATTCTCCCTTTCCTTTCCCAGTCTTTGCCATATATCATACTAGAGAAATGGTTCTGTCCATTGCAGATGCACTGTCTAAATTTTACTAGTTTTTATTTTGATTATTTAAAAAAAAATTGTTATTGGTGTGTCTGTGTAGTACAACAATGACAATAGAGTAGAATGATAATCTTACTCCCAGCACTTCAATATTAAACCCTACATTGTCATATTTGTACAATATTCAAGCCTAAGGCAAAGAGTTATAGTTACTACCTTCCTAAGAACACTTATCAATATTGACAAAAAAAAAAACATAAATTGTGTTAAAAATGTAAAGATTTTATTATTAATTTTAGTTTCAAACAGTAGATGGATTTTTTTTTATTATGTCCTGATATGTAAAACCATAGATTTCAAGAGTGTATTCTTTTATTTTTCATATAACTGTATGTATGAGGAAGGAGTTTACTGGATATTGTGCATGGTTTTCTATTGATTGTAAGCATGCACAGTACATTTAGAAGCAGTGGCAAAATTGTACTTCATCAAGAGCAGCAGAATGGCCTGTCCTGGCCATGATAGTCTGCAATAACTTTGAGAGGCAAACTACAATGACATTAGACTCTAATCTAAAATCAATGCATACTTGGCTTGAAATAAAAGCCACAAAACTCAAGAGTGAACAAGCACAGCCAGTGTGGTTTATCTCTTGTATTCCGTTGAAAACAATGCGTTTAAAAAAACGTTTAAAACAAAACATTTAAAACAATCCTCTCTTTCATTACATGGCTTGCAAGTGTGTATGCTATCTTACATGAACTGATGCTATATAATATACTTATCTGCTCTTATTAAAACAATAATTTCTTTTCCTCCACTGGTGTCCAAGGGCTATATATCACTTACATATATTAAGTGAAAAAAAAAAGTAAAAATGCTTATTCTTTATTTTACTACCACACTGCTGAATTCTCAAATCTGATTGGTCAGATGGTGTTGATTCATTTTCTATTACACCAAGTCTGACAAATGTGCCAGCAGTAATTAAAATGATAGGTTTACCTTAATGTGCATTACCTAATACATTTCATCTTAAAAAGTAACAGCTACTTCACATGTACATCCATAGCAGGCAATCTACATGGGGGAGAACTGAAATTCTTGGTAACATGACAAGTTGTATTTTCCTTTAAAATTTATATTTTCTATAATGTAAATAATAATAGGAACTAACTGGTCTTGGGGACATCCTACAAAATGAAATGGTTAAAAATCAATAATAAAATACAAATCATAATACGTGGCAAAATTCTGTGTTATAAGAGGAATAAAACACTTTGGGGCCAACATATTTGGTCCTGCTCTCTAGATAGGAATGACAGTCTTCTATTTAATACATTTATTTATTAAAATGTCTATAGTCTATTTATTTAAATGGTCTAGTGTTATATTTGTGAATGTGTATATGCCTATTTTCACAGTAACTAGGTAAACAAATTGAATATGAAAATTTAAACAAGTAAAATTATGTGCTTTTGGAAAAGTTAGATAAAGGAAACACAAAACACACTTGCATACAGCCATATATAAAGTAATAATAAAGTATATCTTCCCTGTTACTATAAAAATAATTGTGCATGAAGTTACATTTCGTTGATCTACTGAATTAAGTAAATCTTGTCTTGATGGGTAGAACAGGGGAGAACATATGTTATCTCATGTTATCATTGTATTTATTTTTACAACTATAATTGTTTACCTGTCCCAGTAGTGGAGTCTTTCCGTCTGCCTCAGTGATCCATGCCTCAGCATGTGTTCCTCTGTCATATGACTCGTATGTCCCATTTATTCTCTTGCTTATGGCAATGGCAGGATCCTTTCACCAAACAAAACAAAAAAAAAAGAGGAACATTTTCAGCTTGATTATGATTGCTTCTAGTCATTCATCAAACTAGAACAGCTGTTAATGCATAGATGGAAAAGGCAGCAGATTTCTGCACATATTGTCTCTACAAAAAGATAGGTAAAAGTTTATTGGCCAAATAAAAGCGAAAACAAATAATAATAATAATAAGAAGCAGAAGAAGAAGAAGAAGAAGAAAAAAGAAGAAGAAGAAAATAATAATAATAATAATAATAATAATAATAATAATAATAATAATAATAATAAGAATAAGAATAATAAGAATAATAAGAATAAGAATAAGAAGAAGAAGAAGAAGAAAAAAGAAGAAGAAGAAGAATAGGCGGGCACGGTGGCTTAGTGGTTAGCACATTTGCCTCACACCTCCAGGGTTGGGGGTTCGATTCCCGCCCCTGCCGTGTGTGTGTGTGGAGTTTGCATGTTCTCCCCGTGCCTTGGGGGTTTCCTCCGGGTACTCCGGTTTCCTCCCCCAGTCCAAAGACATGCATGGTAGGTTGATTGGCATTTCTAAATTGTCTGTAGTGTGTGATTGTGTGATTGTGTGAGTGAATGAGAGTGCGTGTGTGCCCTGCGATGGGTTGGCACTCCGTCCAGGGTGTATCCTGCCTTGATGCCCAATGACGCCTGAGATAGGCACAGGCTCCCCGTGACCCGAGAATAGTTCGGATAAGCGGTAGACAATGAATGAATAATAATAAGAAGAATATGACTCACCAATATGAGAATATATTTTTGCCCTTCTGCATGCATGTAGTCAGCAAACTGTGGCAAGTCTTTGAACTTCACCATGTCATAAGTGAAGTCCTTTTTGTCCTCCATGTAGTCTATATCTGTGAACTGCACATCCTGGAACAGGTAATGAAGGAGGATAAATGAGTGTATTGGTCCTTATTATCTCATTCTTTCATTCTCTGCCAACTCCAGCAATTCACCTGGGAGAGTCCCAGTTTTCATCGTCCTTGCCTGATGTCTCACAGGCAGAAATGTTTCTTATGCGTGAGCCTGAAAATACATTCCTCATGGATTATTATATTCTTATTTTCATATATAAATGCATGAGTCTCTTAAAATTCATCCTTTATACTACCTCACTTGGGTCTGGAAAATCTTCCTTTTTTAACTATATCCACCCCCAAAAATAGTGTATATTAATACCTTTAAGGGCAATGCATAACTATTATTTTGTGTCATAGATTTCAAATATTTACACCCTGAAATTAAATTGATTGTTGTGGGAAAGATATGCCTAAAACCCAAAGTAACATTTCTGGTGTCTAAGATAAACAGAAGTTTCTAGTTCCTGCTGGATTTGGTCTCATTTATCAAATATTATTTCAAATGCATGAATCCATTTGGAAAGCCTACTTTCAAGCAGAATGACATATTAGTTTGTCAAGTATGTTTTTTGTTAATATTAGCATGTGCTAGCTGTTGAACCAGGAACTTGGACTTAAGTAAGGCTTATTAATTTGTCACTTTTAAATATAATGGCAAAAGCAAATGTGTCTCTAATTTACATTCTCATGTGCAAGACCCCAGACCACAATTTACGAGCTCCCAAACTTGTTAAGAATGCCTTCCTTGTCATTATTATTTTCTAGTTGTTGGAGGCCTCAGCTGTAATGTATAGTTCATTACTTTGTGTTTTTCATGCATAAATGCAAGTCTCTACAACTGTTTGGGGAAGGAACCTTAGACCTCTGGCCAATTTCTAAGATGTCTGCCTTTACAGTTATACTTTCCTCACAATTAACATTCGTTTGCTGCCACAGGCCTCTGCTCTGATGTGTTCCCCATGTAAGGGACACACACACACCTGGCCATCTAGGTGATGTAAAAGAAAATGTGATTCATCAGATCAGATGACCTTTTTTCATTGATCTGTGGTCCAGTTCTAATGCTCACATGCCCATTGTTGCCGCTTTCGGTGGTGCACAGGGGTCAGCATGAGCACCCTGACTGGTCTGTGGCTATGCAGCCCCATACCAGTGTCACTTTAAGCAAAATTACAGATAGTTTAATCATATTTTTGCTTAGTACTGATACCAATTTTTCAGTGGCAAAAGAAATGTTTTGAAAATTTGTTCCTTCTCCTTCATTAACCTCTGCATACTGCAGAGACCATCACTGGTGCCGGTTTATTATCTAGTGATTGTCATTGTCACGTTTCCGGTATCCATAGCATGAAGAAAACAGACCCAGCGCGGAGATAGACAGCAGACAGGGGTTTATTCAACTCAAAATACGTGCAGAGACACCAGACATGACGTCACACTAACATGGAACATAAAGACAATATAAAGACGACGACCAGCCCCAAACCCTGGCAAAAGGCCGCTATAAATACAAAACATAATTGCACACAACATTGGGAACAGGTGAACATCAATTAGGAAACAATAGGAAAAGGCCGGGCTGAACCAAACACATGACATGACGTAAACAATGACATAACACAACATAACATAACCCCTGCTGGAAACCCCCCCTAGTGGCCCAACACAGGGCCTACCACCCATAACAGTCATACATAAATGCAGGAATTACAACTCCAAGATTGCCCTCACCCTCATCACCAACACACACGCACACAAACACACACAAACACACACGTCCTACTAATATTAATATGTGCTAGGTGCTGTTGCAAACCTCAAAACAGCTGGATTCCATGCTTGAAAGACAGAAAATAAATTATGGAATATGTTTTTTGATGGTTTGGATACTTCCAGACTGTATTTTTAATGCTATCAAGCATTTTTCAACATCAGCATTCCTTATCAGCTTCTGAAGATCTCACACCTGCCTAATTATTTGATGGTTTCACCTACATATTATTACAAATCAAAGTCTCTGAAATGGGCCTCTGAAATCCTTCATTTTAATTTCTGTGGTCTCACACTTGGCAGTTATGTCTTCCCTGGTATTTTGTAATTGCTTTTTCCGAAGAAGCCTGGTCTGATGTATTTTTATCCTGATTTTTATGTAAATCTTAATGTGAGAATCAAAAAATTAGGAGTTCTAGGTCCCTTGCTTTCTGAGTTCTCAGGGTAATTAAGAGCATTTTTTTACCAGTATTAGCATCCACCTGTACCTGTTGTAGTTTTTAGCTCTAATGCATTGCTCATTATTTTGAGGATTTTTATACATAAATGTAGGAAGTAAAGTTACAATTCAATTCAATTAAATTTTATTGAACTGAATAAAATACAAGAGGTTCTAATTTTAAGAGCATGACCTTCACACAGGTCCTAAAGCTTTAAGCTTGGCAAATGTGCTTTCCCCATCATTTGCATTCACTAGCTGATGAATGGACCTGGTCAAAGCCTGTTGCTCATGCTAGTTTGTTAGCTGCACCATTTGCTACTGCTTTCCATTACATTGGCATATTCAGTCTTGCATAAAACCTCAGCAGATGGTGAGTTGCTCCTGCCAGGTCTTTGCAAATGCTAATCATATAGAGACATATTAGGCTGTTCTACTAATTCTGCCTTTGTCATAACACAAAAAACATTGTCCTTCACAGTTCCTTACAGCAATTATAGGCGTAATATTAAGTACTGCAGACACTGTGTGTGGCACTTTCATATGTTTCATTACATACACATGAGTCATGTTATTTTAGAAATGAGAAGGTCTCATGAGCATATCTGTCAGTTGCTTGTTTAAGTAAGAACCAAAGGATATTCAGTAATGAGTTTTCTGAAACTTACATAAGGAAGTCCAATTGCTCGATTTCTCTCCACTGTTCTCTTTACTTCTTCCAGGCTGCCATAGTCCCAACGAGAGAGTTGGAAACCCAAAGCCCAATATGGAGGAATTGTTGCCCTTCCAACCAGCTAAAGAAACACAATACAGTGTGAAAAATGTGAAAGATATTTCATATATACAGCTCCGAAAATTGTCAGTTTCTCTGGTTTTACTATTAATAGGTATGTGTTTGTATAAAATTAACATTTTTGTTTTAATCTACAACTGACAACATTTCTCCCAAATTTTAAATAAACATATTGTCTCCCTCGAGAGACTCCCACCTGCCACTGCTAATCCCCTCCCCGACCCTGCCAGAATGCTCAGTGCATGCTTGTCAAGGTAACCAAAAACGATGATGCTGAAGTTTATCTGCACATGTTCAAGAGGGTAGCCCTGCATGAAATGGGGGACAAAGTGGAATAGGAATGATTCCTTGCTCCATTTCTCTCCGGCGAGACCAAACTGGCCTATTACATCATTCAGGATCTCCCAATACCCCTCTTCATTAGAAGATATTGGCAGGCTTCCCTGCAGCAGCCACAAAGTCTGTTAAAATCCAACCTGCCATAAACAAAATCAAGCATATCCTCATACATAGAAAGTCTATATGGCTCAGACCTGATGGGATGTGGGATCAACCACGGAAGGTAAGACACACACCCCATGTTTCTGTCATACTACCACACTGAGTGCCATGGCCAACTGTGTGACCTATTAGTAGTTCCAAAAACAAAATGTGCATCCACTGGGGGGGGCACCTGGAGTTGTTGTGTGTTGAAAGTGAAACTGAGGGATTGTTTTCTGTGGCCCAGCATGGATGCATAAATCCGGGCCTTCTGGCAACAATCAGCGCACTGCCCCCCAAAAAGCAGCGCCTTGTCCAAAATGCCTATCATCAGCACCCCTTTTGAGCATATCTGCATGGATCTTGTCACAAACACATCCTCTTGATAGTTGATTACACCACCAGGTATGCCAAGATGGTCCCACTTGAAAGAACACCTCCTGTAACATTGCTAAAGAATCGATGCTCCTATTCAGCAGGGTGGGGATACCCAAGAACATCCTGATGATGAACATCCAACTGATGATCCCATCTCATGATTGATTAAGGTTGTTGGTTGTTGCAGGTGAAACACCTGAGGATGTCTGTCTACCATCCCAAGATCAATAGGCTTGTTGAGATATTTAGAGATATAACCAAACACTGAAGAGGATGCTGTGAAGGCTGATAGATGGGGAGAGCTGGAACAGGGACCTCCTCTTTCCCTACAATTTTTATCCAGTTCATAAACATAAAATTTCTTTCATTTCATGGTAGGAACCTATCTAGTTCTAACCTGAACAGAAAAAGGAGTGGGAGGCTCCAGTGTGCACAACTGGAAAACAAGGACATTTCCAAGTGATCCCAAACGTTTGAACAGTACATATACCCTATATTGACAAAAGTTTTGGGACACCCCTTCAAATCATTGAATTCAGGTGTTCTATTCACTTCCATGGCCACAGTGTATAAAATCAAGCACCTAGGCATGCAGACTGCTTCTTCGAACATTTGTGAAAGAATGGGTCACTCTCAGGAGTTCAGGGAACTCAAGCGTGGTATCGTGATAGGTTGCCACATGTGCAATAAATCCATTCGTGAAATTTCCTCACTACTAAATATTCCATGGTCAACTGTTAGTGGAATTATAACAAAGTGGGAACAACAGCATCTCAGCCACATAAGTGGTAGGCCACATAAAATAACAGAGCGGGATCAGCACATGCTGAGGAGCACAGTGTACAGAAGAAGAGTCAATAGCTACAGACCTCCAAACTTTGTGTGGCCTTCAGATTATCTCAAGAACAGTGCATAGAGAGCTTCATGGAATGAGTTTTCATGGCCGAGCAGATACATCCAAGCCTTACACCTTGAGAACCCAAGATGGCGCCAGTGAAGTCGGCTGCCATCACGACTGCTCTGACCACTTTTGCTTTGTTTTTGTTTTTTAAGTTAACTTACAGTAACCCTAAACCAGTAAATTCTTCACAATTGAGTATATTAGGTATGACAGAAATACTCTTATTTATATTGGTATACAATGTACTCACAAATCAACATTTTTAACCCATGATCCAAGCTGCCCATGTGAGATCCTGAGGGAGAACAAAGGACACCTTAGGGCCAGGGTAAAGTTCCAGAGATACATTCGAGACTGCTCCTCTGCTTCACCGAGACATGGCTGAACCCAGCGGTGCCGGACCACGCCATCCAGCCGGCCGAGTTCTTCTTGGTTCACCGCATGGAAAGAACACTGGAATCAGGGAAGTCAAGGGGAGGTGGCATGTGTTTAATGGTGAACAGTAGCTGGTGTAACAGTGAGTGCTCTGTAGGACGCACTCGATGATGCAGGCTGGGACATGTTCCGGCGCAGCTCTGATAACATCAACATGTTTACGGAAGCGGTTGTGGAATTTATCAGGAAACTAGCAGATGATACTGTGCAAAAAACGATCATCAGTACGTTTCCAAATCAGAAGCCGTGCGTGGATAAGACCATCCGTGATGCTCTGAGATCTCGCGCCGCTGCCTATAACGCGGGACTTGCATTGGGTGACATGGACTCGTACAAGGCTGCATCATACAACGTTCAGAAAGCGGTGAAGGAGGCAAAGCAGTGCTATGGGAGGAAACTAGAGTCACAGCTCCAACAGAGTGACTCTAGGAGCCTGTGGCAGGGACTAAGGACAATAATGCTAATGGCTGCAAACAAAAAGAGAATGCTATCACCAAAAAAGCATTCATCATCTCCGAGCAGGATGTGAGGAGAGCCTTCAGGAGAGTGAACACCAGGAAAGCAGCAGGACCAGACGGAATCTCAGGTCGAGTCCTCAGAGCCTGCGCTGACCAGCTAGCACCCATGTTCACTGAGATATTCAACCTCTCCTTAACCCAGTTGGTAATCCCCACATGCTTCAAAGAGCCCAAGATTGTTCCTGTCCCGAAGAAAACCCATCCTGCTTCCCTCAACGACTACCACCCTGTAGCCCTGATCTCAGTAGTGATGAAGTGCTTGGAGCGACTGGTCAAAGACTTCATCATCTCTTCACTACTTGACACACTAGATCCGCTACAGTTTGCCTACCACCTGAACCGCTCCACAGATGATGACATTTCTCACCTCCTTCACACATCACTCACTCACCTGGACACTAGAAAGGGGAATTATGTTAAAATGCTCTTTGTCGACTATAGTTTAGCATTTAACACTATAATTCCCTCCACACTCACAGCACCTGGGACTCGACCTGGGACTCAGCACCTGACCCATCTCTGTGTCAGTGGATCTCCAATTTCCTAACTGGCAGACCACAGGCAGTAAGGATGGGCAGACATGTCTCAGCCTCCCTCATCCTCAGCACTGGAGCCCCCCAGGGTTGGGTTCTGAGCCCCTTGCTGTACTCATTGTACACATATGACTGTGTGGCCACTACCAACTCCACCAGCATCATCAAGTTTGCTGACGACACAGTTGTGGTCGGACTGATCTCTGACAACAATGAGATGGCCTACCTGGAGGAGATTAGGAATCTGGAGAACTGGTGCCAGAGGAACTACCTTCTCCTTAACATCTGTAAGACTAAGGAGCTGATAATGGACTTCAGCACGAAGCAGGAGAGGAACTACCAGACCCCCGTCATCAACAAGAGCCCAGTGGAGAGAGTGGACAGCTTCAGATACCTCAGTGTTCACATCACGCAGGACCTGTCATGGTCCTGTCACATCAACACTGTGGTGAAAAAGGCCCGGAAGTCTCTACCACCTCAGACGCTTGAGAGACTTTAGACTGCCCTCTAAGGTGCTCAGGAACTTTTACTCCTGCACCATAGAGAGTATCTTGTCGGGAAACATAACAACCTGGTTCAGGAACAGCACCATGGAGGACAGATGAGCTCTTCAGAGGGTGGCGCAATCAGCTGAACGCATCATCTGTACCAAGCTCCCTGACCTGCACTCAATCTACAGCAAGTGGTGCTGGACCAAGGCCAGGAAGATTGTGAAGGACCTCAGCCTTCCCAACAATGGACTATTCTCTCTGTTGCGGTCAGGAAAGCGCTTCTGCTCCCTGAAGGCCAACAGAGAGAGACTGAGGACAAGGATATACGGACTCTCAACCAAAACTCCACATAGGACTCAACCGATTGGACTTTCATGTTTCCTTCACACATGTGTTGGAACACACCAAACCAACTTGAACATTTGCACATTGCACAGGAACAAAACACTTTGAACATTTGCACATTGCACAGGACTAAATCACTTTGATTACTTTGCACATTTGCACACTGCTACAGTTTCACCTTTTTACATTTTTACATTTTTATATATTTTTATATATTTCTACCTATCTATAACTTAACTGTGGATTTTATATTTTATATTTATTCTTTTTTCTGCCATATTTACCTCCTCCTCCTCACTTCTTATTTCCTTTTCGAGGTCACAACAGTTGTGTAAGCATATCACACCACAAGCATATCGAACTGTGTACGGTTGTGTGTGTATATATATATTATATATATTATATATATATATATATATATATATATATATATATATATATATATATATATATATATATATATATATATATATATATATGTGTGTATATACAGCAGTGTGAAAAAGTGTTGGCCCCCTTTAATGTTTCAGATAATCAAAAACATTTAAATATTAGTGAAAGATAACACAAGTAAACACATCATGCAGTTTTTAAATAAAGGTTTCTATTATTAAGGGAAAACAAAATCCAAAACTACATGGTCCTGTGTGAAAAAGTGTTTGCCCCCTAAGCCTAATAACTGGTTGGGCCAGTGCTGTGGAGGAATTCTGGTCCACTCATCTTTGCAGAATTGTTGTAATTCAGCCACATTGGAGGGTTTTCGAGCATGAACCACCTTTTTAAGGTCACGCCACAGCATCTCAATCGGATTGAGGTCAGGACTTTGACTAGGCCAGTCCAAAGTCTTCATTTTGTTTTCTTCAGCCATTCAAAGGTGGACTTGCTGGTGTGTTTTAGATCATTGTCCTTCTGCAGAACCCAAGTTCGCTTCAGCTTGTGGTCACAAACAGATGGCCGGACATTCTTCTTCAGGATTTTTTGGTAGACAGCAGAATTCATGGTTCCATTTTTCACAGCAAGTCTTCCAGGTCCTGAAGCAGCAAAACAGCCCCAGACCATCACACTACCACCACCATATTTTACTGTTGGTATGATGTTCTTTTTCTGAAATGCGGTGTTACTTTTACGCCAGACGTAATGGGACACAGCCAACACTTTTTCACACCACTGTATATATATATATATATATATATATATATATATATATATATATATGTATATATATATATATTAAAACAGTGCATAATATTATAAATAATAATAAGGGCACACTTGATCTCACACTTGAAGTCAATTGAGCCATTTGTTTACATCTTATGGCAGACAAATCATTCTATTCTCCTTTTATGGCAGCTTTTGTTTTGCTCTAATTGAATAAGTACTTTTAATTGTGTTAATTTATGGGTTTGTGTTGACACACTTTCTTTCCTGTTTTGATCATTTACTAATGCTAATAATATAAAATGACTGGTATTAACAAAATTTTTTCAGTGATACTCAGTCTCTGACCTAGTGAACTATAAGGAGGATGTGTCTTGATGGTGTAAAATCACTGTCTTCATGTTCAGCTGCCAACTATCACATTCATACCACCCCACTGGGCAGGGGCTAATTAACTAGATGCTTATATGTTACAGGTTGTCTGCTAAAGATTGTAAATATCTCATTGCACTCCAGCCACCATGCTAATTATGGATACCTCTATGCCTTTTAAAAATGTTAGTTAGAACTTATGCACTTCTGCACTGCAATTTTGTTTGATCAGAGTCACTCATTTCCGTTTATGAGTCTAGGGTTGCTAACATACTGATACTGAGATACTTTACACTTGACTCAAACAAGGACTATTAACTACTTCTAATATAGTCCCACTCCACTGAAACTTGCCAGTGACTTGAAAAAGTGAAAAAGAAGTGATTCATTCACTTGGAATAACAAATATATTTAAAATGTACAACTCTTTATTGCTCATTTTACTATTGCATGAGAAATCCATAAGTAGAGTTAGTACTAAAAAGTGGTTTCATTTACAAAACAAGTTTGAATTACTGAACAATTGAACTTTGTATTTTTTTTAATGAATTATTTTTTTAATGCTTCATGGCCAGTTCAGCTTTAAAGCCTACAAAGCCAAATTGATTGAATAACAAATTTGTGATTCATATTCCATCATGGGTATTTAATCTGACCTGTGTGAACTCCTGTACAATAGCCTCTGGTGTGTCTCCAAGCAGGATATAAAAGTCCAGAATTCCTCCAATTGTCCTGTAGGTCACAGCAGGTGCTGGCTGTAGAGTCACCTCTACAAACAGATGCCAATGCATTAAATTGATCTGTTCATCTTTGTGAAGCATGAAATCAATATCCAACTGTTTTCACATACACTTAAACACACATGCTGAGATGAACACTGCAAGTATTGTCCATGTGAAAAATGCAATATACAATTGCATGCTTGTACACAAAAAAGTACTTCCACTTGTGAATGCCCTGCCCCCCACTTTTCTTTGCTCATGTGCTAAAGGAAATCACAAAGCTTTCGCCTTCATGTCATATGCAATTCAGTTAGTTTTAGTACAATAGGTTTAGATCAAAATGTTATTACTACTATACATATACATATCTTTTTAATTTAAAACATAAGTTTATCTAAACTCTGATAACGTGACATTTAAAATGTTTTTATAATCTTTGGTTTTGAATCTGTGAAATGAGATTGTAAATATTTATATGATCTGTCACTGAATGTATGCCCACATATAATGTCAGATCCATAAACATTTGAGCATTGGTTATTGTTAGTTTGCTGTCTACTATAGTATATACTATAGTATATCTACTATAGTCTATACTATATTTGAAATCAAATAATATAGTCTGGCTATTTGTGTGTGATTCCCTCATTATTTCACTTACAAGTAAGAAGATAAATGATCAATTTCTAGTGTGGCTTTTGCATTTGGACTCTAATACTGTTATTTTTTATCTAAAACTATTATTTGTCAGGGACTGGGAGGCAAATGCATCCCAGTCCCCGACAAATAAGTGCAGGTTATTTAGGAAAAAAACAAGCAAAAAAAGTCCAAAGTACAAAATAGGATCAACAACAAGAATGGGAAATGCCACAGCATGGTATAATACATGCCTAAGACTAAGAAAAACTAAGGTGGGCCAAAACAACACAAAAAATGTTTGACCATAATCCCAAAGAAAATAAAACTTAAATATGGATTAATTATTAAAACACAAAACCAGTGGTAGTAATCTGTGAATGAGACTAGGTGATGTGATGTGCTAATGGGTAATGCAGTTCAACTGTCTGGTACATTCCTCAAAAAGAAAGAGCGCAAGGATGAGCAGGAACAGAAAAATCCCAAATGGCCACAGAAAACTATAGAAGATGACAGAAACATTCTGTCTTAGGTCATGAAAAATCTACACCAGGTTACATATGCAACCCAGTTCCCTGAGAAGGGAACGAGACGCTGCTTAATGGCTGATGCTATGGGAATGCTTCTATGTGTCTGAAACTCTGTGTGAAATCACGGTGATTTATCAGCTCAGGTAGGTCATGTGACGAAGCGCAGCGTGCCAGAAAGACCATAAAAGGGCATTTACATCACCTTACTCCAGCTTCTACTTGTCTGAAGGAAGTGCGACTGGATGCCCGGGGTGTGGCTAGCAATGCAGCATCTCATTCCCTTCTCGAGGGACCGGGTTACATACATAACCTGGTGTAGTTCACTTTCGAGGGAACTCAACAGTGTGTCATGGCTGATGCTATGGGAACGCAAATACCAATGCCGCCACACGCTGGGAGATGTCTGTCCCAGAGGTCATGAAAGTGCACAAACGAGCCAGGAGCAGAGCACCATTAGCTCTGTAAGACACAGAAGTGGGGTCCAGGTCCAGGTTATAGAACCAAATAAAAGTGTGCGGAGAGGACCTATTTGTCGCAGCACAAACATCGTGGGGGTAACCCCCCTAGCCAGGGTGCTGGACAAGGCGATACACCAAGTGGAGTGAGCTGTAATCTCTAGACGTGAAGCCACACAGTGCACCTCATAGGTCTAGGAGATAGCTACCACTACCCAGAACAAGGTGCTGCTTGGAGACCAGATTGCTTTTGTTGCGGCTGCCAAAGCAGCAAAGGGAGAGGACTTATGCCTTGCACTCAAGCAATAGGCCTAAGTCACAAGAACCCAAACTGGGCACAGCAGGTACAGTCTCTCCTGCGCCACCAACTCATGCGGCAGAGGGCAGAAGGCCTGTAGAAAGGCTGTATGACCAGCTTATAGCAGAGCCGTTTCCAGGGTCAGAAACTCCTCAGAGTCTGACTCTATTGGCTCAAAAGGGGCTTGGAGAAGCCTGTCTATGACCACTTAGAGGTCCCAGGAGGGGTGACATGGTCTACAGGAAAGCCTAAGCCACCTGGCACCATGCAGGAGGTGAGAGACCAGTGAACGGGTACATGACTCACAGCCACATACCTCAATCTATAGGGTAATAGGCCCTCAAAGAGGAGTGCTTACAGGAACTCTAGCACTGTACTAATAGAGCAGTGAACTAGATCCTGACAGCGATGGCGATTACACCATAGGCAAAAGTTCAAAATAGTCTCTACAACCTCGGTTGGGAGAATGGAATCTAGGAGCTGGTCCCCCTCAGGGGCCAGACCAGAGGTTCTAAATCTCAGGGCGGGGTGGAGAATCGCCCATGCACCTGAGAGAGGAGGCTTCTCCTGAGGGGAATCTCCCTAGGAGCACCATCCAGAAGGGAAAAGAGAACAACACAGAGCACAGTGGGTCGACTCCTCAGAGGTGAACATAGCCACTTCTGCCCAGGCAAAAATTGCCATATGCATTCCACCACCTATGGGTGGAAATGCTATTCACCAGACCTCAGCCCCTGCCTCAGCAGGAAGCCTGCTTCCAAATCATGTGTTCTGGAGTGTAAAAAGCTCTCAGTGAGAGAAATCTGGTCTCTACCTTGGGCCAGATCTGGTGCACCAACCTGAACAGGGGGCGCAAACACAGACTGCCCCAATAATTGAATAAGGAGACCTCCAAAGGTAGCCCCTGAGTTTCAGGAGAAAGTGTTTCAGCACTAGAAACATAGCCCCTATCTTCAGGCAATCTGTGTGCCATGAGAGACAGGAGCCCTCCTAAATGCCATGGACAGGGTGACCATCTAGGGCTGCTCCCCAGCCCGAGAGGGGGGCATCTTTCGAAAGAGTCCTGCAACAAGGACACACCCTAGGAGTGGGACCCAAGGTGAGAAACCAGGGTCTGTTCACATAAAAAGGGTACAAATCTCATGGCATGTAACTCTTGTGACCCTAAAAAGGGTGTCTGCAGGGGTGAAAATCCCTGCTCCTGAGCCAGAGTTGAAACAGTCTCTTGTGTAGCAGATGAATAATGAATAAATGAATAAAAAAATGAATAACTCTGGCTTCTACAGTCATTAGCCGAGCACCCTCTAAGCCTGAGAGGCACTGGCCTAGTTAGATTCCAAAGTCAGACATTTATGGCAGAAAGGATGGAATTCCCAGAGCGGGAGACAGACTTGACCGCATAGTGAATGAATCCCAAACTATCCTAGGGACCTGATGTGGGCAAGCAAAGCATCTTAATGCCTGGCTGCCACTCCCCTCGACTGAGCCAAGATGAGCCAGTCATCTGGATAATTGAGTACATGGCTGCCCCAGGGTGCAATGATGCCAGAGCAGCCTCCGTGCACTCTATGAGGTCAAGGAATAGGCCTAAAAGGAGAACCCAGCAACGGTACACTTTGCCCCAAAAGCAAACCAGGGGAGTGTCCTATGCTCTGGCAATATGCATATGTGAAGATATGCACCCTTCAGGATTGTCGTCACAAATCAGTCCTCGGACCTGATCTGCAACACAATGACCTTGAGTGTTAACATCCCGGACTTGTTTGTTACAGCATACAATTAGTAGCACACAGGTCTAAAATTAGATGTAGCCCCCATCTTTCTTGTTAACCAAGACATACCAGCTCGGTCTTGGAGGGGAATGTACTCCTACAGCCCCTGTCTCAGACATGAGAGAGGTTCTTCATGGAGGAAAGAGGTTTGGTCTGTGCTAACAACAGTGGGCAGCACACCCTGAAAGAAGGAGAACAGGAGGCAAACTGGTTTCTGTAGCCTTTTCCCATAGAACCCATTGT
This sequence comes from Hemibagrus guttatus, assembly GCA_033459395.1. Lineage (NCBI taxonomy): Eukaryota > Metazoa > Chordata > Actinopteri > Siluriformes > Bagridae > Hemibagrus > Hemibagrus guttatus. Next base: position 21,876,678 of record JAUCMX010000004.1, read on the forward strand.
GGTAAACCCGGCAGAAGCGTTCACGCTGCCAGGTGGTCTGAGAGGGGTGTTGACCTCTCGCTGTTCTCACCTTGCATAGTGCCCCAAAACAGCAAGCTGGCAGGGGCTAACCCAGGAGGTGCATAAGGAGCAAGAGCATGGGTGGTCATGGCTGAAACCTGAAGCACCAGAGGCGGCAGGGTAGGCAGCAGTGGAAATGGCCCTAAAGGGGCATCCCTGAAAACCCTAGCCCTCGGGCATTAGAATTCCTTTCTGGCACACATGGTGAAGATGGTTGTCTCTTGCCTGGGGGATGTGCCCCTAAGTGCTGGCCAGCCACTCAGATTTTACATGGGGTGGCTCAGGCTGCAACTCTAGCCTTCTTTTCCTGCCTCAGCAGGCCAGGCTGGGGCTGGTGCGTACTGGCCAAGCCCTTGCTAATCACTGTGGTGAAGGAAGAACAGGCCCTTAGGAGACATCAGGACATCCATTGTCCCTTTCTTTTATTTCTGTCAGATTGCCTCTATGTGGCAACTAAATGCAGTCATGAAACAGTCGATGGCATGGGCCATCTGCTTTGTGGCACAGAGGGCTAAATCTTGCTAAATGAGTTCAGACCTCATTGATGAGCCCCTTCCCACAGATGAGCTCCTTTATCTCAGCTTGGTATGACTGCAAAACTGCCATTCCTTGCAGGCTTAACCTGCAGGATTGTAGGCCTTCCCTATAAGGCCGATGGGGACTGACAGGGCCTCAGTGGGAATGCAGACTTTCTCCATGTAGCCAATGAAGGAAAGATAGCCTTCAAGCACCTCTTCAACCCTAGGCATCACTGCATACCTCTGTTCACAATGTCTGAATAGTCAGCAGTGGCTGAGGAGAACAGTCAGACAGAATAAGGACTATTCATCAACTTCAAAACCTCAGTGTGGAGGTATGGAAAAGAAAAAGGTGAAAGGTGGTGTGAAGTTAGTCAGAGATTGTCAAGTGGGCAACTCTAACCTTTTATCATGCCAATCTAAGCAACAGCAAGTGTGATCACCTCCAGGATCTTTTCAAACACTACAGAATGTGGTGGCAATTCGAATGTTTGCTCCTTGTTTCCCACATCGAGCTCCTCAGAGTCCGATGCAGATCACATTATATCCTCATCTAGGTTGGGAGAAATTGCAAAGTGAGCTCCTGGAGCTGAGGCTGAGGAATTAGAGTCAGCTGAGATGATGAAAGGAATTCACAAAGCCATGAAACAATGACCAAATCCAACGCTCTGCCTCAACAGAGATGGGACTCTAGCCACACAGCACAAGTGATTGGCTGGAAATACAAGCAAGCAAACGTAGAATGAGCTTAGCACCAGCACACAAAACTGAACAGTACGAATGCCACTGATTGCTTTCCTAAGAAGCAATTCAGTGACATAACGCTCATCAATGCCCACATCAAGCTCCTCAGAGTCTGTTGAAGACAATTCCTTGTTCGGGTAAGGAGAAATCGCAAAATGAGTTCACGCTCCACTATCAAACAAACAAAGCAGAAAAAGTGCGAGTCATCTCCCGAAATGTAGTGGAGTACAGATGCACGCACTTTCTGAACATGCCATCTTTCCTAATCTTTTATATATATCTTTTTTTTCCCTAGTCTAGACAGACAGGACAAACAATCGACACAAACATACACAGAGCAAATTGTTTGAAATTGTTTGCTTTCCATAGCAATGATAAATCACACTAGTCAGACAAACACTAAATAGAAAGACAGCTCACACTGACAAACAAGTTCCTGAAGACAAAGTGGCTAATGTAATACTACAATGTAATGTAATGCTGAGTAATGTGACATAGATGCCATTTTATGGTTTTGCTGGTGCGCTCCACTTCATCACGACCTACCCAAGCCGATAAATCAGCGTGATTTCACACAGAATTTCAGACACAACTTCCACATAGAAGCATTCCCATAGCATCAGCCATGATGCAGCGTCGAAGTTCCCTCGAAAGGGAACCAAAGTTTAATGAAAGAAAAAAGTCAAAGTCAACAATCAAGAGAAGACTTCAGCAAAGTAAATATAGAAAGTTTAAAATAACCAAAGAAACCTAAAATAACCAAAGAAAATGTATACTACTGGTAAGATAAAAAAACAATGAAAAAAGGAGGTCTATGGGATCAAGACTTCTTGACTACAAATTATTTGCAAATTAAGTATAAAAATATTAAAAATAAGGGGGTCACGGTGGCTTAGGGGTTAGCACATTTGCCTCACACCTCCAGGGTTGGGGGTTTGATTCCCGCCTCTGCCATGTGTGTGTGGAGTTTGCATGTTCTCCCCGTGCCTCGGGGGTTTCCTCTGGGTACTCTGGTTTCCTCCCCCAGTCCAAAGACATGCATTGTAGGTTGATTGTCATCTCTAAATTGTCCGTAGTGTGTGATTGTGTGAGTGAATGAGAGTGCGTGTGTGCCCTGCGATGGATTGGCACTCTATCCAGGGTGTATCCTGCCTTGATGCCCAATGACGCTTGAGATAGGCACAGGCTCCCCATGACCCGAGAGTAGATCGGATAAGCGGTAGACAATGAATGAATGGATATTAAAAATATCAATTAATGTTTATGTTAGCTTGTTTTTGTCAGTTACATAAAGAATGACTTCATAATGAGTTGGGTTTAAGGGTTTGAAACCACATACAAAAAGTCCTGTATGTTCTAGACCATTCACCTAATTTGGATGCAAACACCTGTAAATTCAAGTTGACAGACTGTACTTTAACCACAAATCTCTTTCCAACTTGAATGTACTGTGTAAAATAGCTGAAATAGCAATATCTTTGTCAATGTATGCATATTTATGAACCTGACTGTATATCAAATGGAAATAAACAAACAAACAAACAAACAAACAAATAAATAGCAGAGAACACTTGCATCAGGATGCCTTCTTCACACAGAAATTTCATGCACAAATAAACAAAAGGTTTGTTTCGGTTTTAAACAATGCATTCTTAAATGACAAAATGAACTGTATTTGACGTAACAAAAACTTGAAACAACAATTCCTTTGACCTTTCTCTAAACTGAGTTGATGGTTTATTAATCAGTAATTCAATATATTATTTAATATATTGTTTTATAAATATTCTAGTCTTTTACATTGAGCATTAAAGAGCATTAGACTTTTGGGTTACCCATAGCATTGCTGTTCATTAGGAAAACACCAAAGGATTTGCCACTTCCATCCTCCAGGCACATGAAAAAGGGGTAGTGACCATACAGGTTGTGAGTACCCTAAGAATTAAACAAGAATACAAATGTTTAAGAAAAAAAAACAACTAAAAATATTTGCATCATGGCCTGATGCTTTGGGAATGTGAGACTGGTGTCTCAAGCTCATGTGAAAACACAGCAATTCTGTTGGCTAATCTAAGATCAGGAGATTTAGAAGTGTGTGTCAGCGAGACTGTAAAAGTACAAAGAATCCCCAGATTCTAATCGATTGAAGGAAGATGATAGGCATGCCCAACATGTGACATGTCTCCTTTCCTTCTCAGTGAACCAAGTTGCATACGTAACCTGAGATGTTAGGCATTGTGTGGCGTTTAAACAGAAAATTGCTGAGTGCAGACTGGACCAGATCAACTGGGAAGACCTGGGATCCTGGGGTTAAGTCCATGTCCACTCTGTAAAACCTGATGAATGTGTATGAAGAGGATCAGCCCTCCACAGCAGATACATCCTATGAGGGCACACCCATGGTTAGAGCCCCAAAAAATGTTACAGTCCTAGCGGAGTTGGCCCTGACACCTAGTGAAGCCATTCCACATGCCTAATAGGACAGAGCGAAAGCATGTGTGACTCAATGAAAAAGGCACTGCTTGGTGACCGTATTTCATTTTTGCAACCACCAAAGCAGACCAAAATTTGGGAAGATTTACACCACTAAATGGGGTGGAGAACCTGGGGTGCAGAATAGTCTTAACCATTCCAGGAGCAAAGTTTAAGCACGAGGAGTCTACCTGCCTCCAGATCTCCTACTCTTTCAAATGAAGTCAAAGCTAGTAGAAGAGACACTTTTAAAGTCAGTAACTTCTCTCATTGAGGCAGACTCAAATGGCTCAAAAAGAACTCTTCCAGGACCACTGAAAGGTATTTGTAGACCTGCAGCCATCTGGTGCCACACAAAAAGTGAGTAACCAGGGGATGCCTCTCCACAGAAGCTCCAATGATGGCTAGCAGAAATATTAGCCACATGCACATTAAGGGTAGCAGGGTCTAAATCCTGCTGACAGGTGCTCTCTCAGGAACTCCAGCACTAAGCACCACAATGCAAAAAGCTATCATTTTATGGCATACAGATTCCTTGTGGAGGTAGCTTTTGAACTCAGGATTGTCTCAACAATTTCAGTCAAAAGCATGGAATCTTTAAGCTGGTGCTCTTCACGGGCCAGATCCAAAGTTTCCAATTATCCAACTGGGCTGAAGGTTTCCAATGCTTGGCAAGGCCTCTCCAAACAAGAATCTTCAAAAAGTGCTGTCCAATAGATACATTAGATCCAAGACCAAGACTTGAACCCTGGCTAGAACTCCCAGGAGCAGAGCTATCAGAGGAAAGGCATTCAGAAGACGCCTCAGCCATTTTTGTGCCATGGCATCTAGCCCAGGTGGAGATGTAAGGGCGAACCAGAGGGGACAGTGGGTTGACTCCTAAGAGGCAAACGAGTCCACTTCCCCTCAGCCATACTTCTAGACAAGGAACTTGTTTAGGATCTAGGCCCAGAGGGATGGGAACAACTCTGAACACCCATAACTGCCGCTTAGCCATCTGATAGCTGTTAATGACGGTGCAAATGGCATTGCCAAAGAGGCCAGGAGCTGGAATCAAGGATTTCAGGAGGAAGGCTTTATCTTTCTCATTAATCCTCATAATATTGAGCCCCATGTGCCTATCCATGACAACCACAGCTGGCATTGCATAGTCATTTGCATAGTGGCATAGAAGCCTAAATCAGTTGAGATTCTAATTAAGAAGATCAGCCTGGTACGCCTGCAGAATTGCCATGTTGTGTGCATGGATGCACCGAACTGACCTGTGGCCACATATGCCTTCCAGAGTAAATACCAAGGTTTGGAAGTCATCATGTTTTCTCTAGGAGAGATAGGTCTCAAGCATTTCTTCCACATTTGGTTGAGCCCCATAACTGTGCTAATGAAGCTGTTCAATAATTTGAGATAACTGGGGTATGTACATGAGGTACACCTCAATTTGCAGATAAGGGAAGGATGGAAGATTTCAGTAGGAAGGTTCTTTGAAATTGTTTGCTTTCCATAGCAATGATAAATCACACTAGTCAGACAAACACTAAATAGAAAGAAAACTCACACTGACAAACAAGTTCCTGAAAACAAAGAAGCTGGGGATTCTGTGACATAGATGCCCTTTTATGGTCTTTTATGCATGCCGCTATGTCACCTGACCCCACATCACCCATGTTAACCAATACAATTAACATATTTTCACATGCGCTTCAGCCACCAGTCTAGCGGAGGTGTTTCCATAGCATTAAGCCATGATGCAGCATTGAGTTCCCTTGAAGAGAACCTATGTATCAGATTCATGTCAGTAAAGAGTGTTGTAATTTTATTCATATTAGTTTGATAACTGATTATAATGTTTAGGCAGTTCTTGGAAGTTGTATTTTGTTTTTTAGGTACAGTATGCAGTATTTAATCTACTTACACCATTGGGAAAAGCATCTCGTGTAAATATAGGCCATGTTCTCCAGTTTATGTCATGGCGAAAGTGCTGGTGAACGTGTTCACCGAGTCCATAGATGTTATCAGAGGAGAGTTTTGCAGAGAGCTGAAGGTACTGGTTAGCAAAAACCAGGGGTCCAATACTGGTATCAAAGCTGGTATTAAAAAAAGATATATACATACATTTATATACATTACAGCAACAAAAGTCCATAAGTTTCCACTACTGCTAGCCAAGAAAAGTGGCCACAGTTTCACTGAAAATGGACGGTTGATGATAGATGAATGATTGAAAACATTGTTTAGTCTTGGAATCTGTCATTTTTCATGAAAAATTGACTTGTAAAAAATTTGCCCAGAAACAAACAACTGGATCGTTGTCATCTGCTTGCCTTACTTTGTTTCTAAGTTTGTTACTTTTTGTAATATTCCTGCTAAAGTTGACAACATAGTGTAACAATAACCTAATCAACCAATATGGTATTGCAGGTAAGAATGTCCCCAGGCTAGCTGTGACGAGTGAGGGTGAAACAAGTATTATATTGAAGTGACTGCCAACTAAAAAATATGTATTTTATGGCTTACCCTTGTGTACTAAGAAGAATGGAACATACAGTTGTGAAATGGTCACATGGAGCTTACAATCTAACTTTGGGGAATTTTGCAGAATAAATGTTGGTTTTATCTACATGTTAGAATAAATAAAATGGTACTCATATTTTATTTAGCTTTAAGGCAAACACTTAAATGGGTTAACTGACAAACCATATTAAAGCAATTATATAGCTTTAACTATAACTTTATTTATATTATATATAAAGTTATATATTTATATTATATATAAATTTATATATTATATATTATGTAGATTTAATTAAACACATACCTAAGGCAATAGAATCATACAAGGATTACTCAGTTTTAAATAATAGGTTATTGAATAATTAATATTATCACTTAATAAATGATGAGAGAAAAAAACTACTTTTTAACTATTGGATATTTGGACCCAGGTCTATCAGTTGTACTCTTTTGCCTACTTCCATCAAGTCATAAATCATATAATTTGATAAGTAATGTGTACTTTTGCATTATTGCAAAAGCATTGTCCGGCAAATATGAATAAATTATTACTCAAGTTCAAAGTACTGTCATTGTAAAATCATTGTAAATAACTTTAGAGGAGTAAAGTACACATAGATTAAGTCTTGCATGAAGCAGCATTACTAAACAACACCGTGTTTTGAAGTGTGCTGAAAGCCAGTCAATAATTAAGCTTGAATACCTTCAATAAACAATTAAGCTTGGGCTGGTTTTGTTAGCACTTACTCCTCTAATAACTGTGTGTGCATGTGACTGACACAGCTATAATCATGGCGTCTTTTAGTTTGACATTGACTGGCAGGCCACTGTCAAACAAATGACGCTATTATTTAAAAATGTATGCATAATAATGAGCTCAGAGCATAAAAATGAGCAAGCCCAGTTGTGAAATACAGATGTGTGGCATTAATGACAGCTAAGTACTGTCATTATGATTTTAGCTCCTGACATGGAATAGTCATAAGCTATAATTCACAAGTAATCTCAAGACTGAATGTGTTCTCATTCACATAAAATTAAAACTGATAAATAATGAAATGGATTGTGTGTCATTGAGGCATGCAACTGAGAAAAAAGAATAGTAGTGTGCAAAAGAGTATACAAACAAATACATAAATATAGTAAGTCTGTAATGACAGGTGAATAAGTCTAATATAACATAAAATAATAATATATCAATAATGCTCTTTTCTTCTGTTTGACCCTTAAAGCACACACTCATTCACAACTAAGGGGAAATTTAGCATAGCCAAACCACTTAACAGAATGTTTTTCATCTGTAAGAAAAAGCCAAAGAACCTGGAGAAAAAAACATCTAGACATGAGAAGAACATATAAAGCTCTACTGTCATTTTGTTTTAAAAACTGGAAATAAGATGTATATAAAGAAAAAAAAACATGTCAAACATGGACAAACTGTCATGTCAAACATGGACTTGGAACATATCAGGAAATGTGAGGATAATTGGGAATGGGAGCACAGAAAGGGAGTAACAGACCAGATTATGTGTTTTGGTGAATGTTTTCTTCAACATATAAGATTTGCCATTGGTGAGGTAATTAACTAGGAATAAGGAGAAAAAGAATCCATAGAAGTATACAAGATAAAGCCAATGCACAAGTAAGGGCAACACATAGGTGGCTAAATATACACAGCAGAAAATGTTGGAGGAAAATCAAACAAGATTTTATTTGATCAATTATAAGGCTGGATTTACTGCTTCCAATAATAGTCCTGAACTCCAAACTTAGATAAGAAATAGGATGACTGAGTGAAAAGTAAACCCTAATTCAGCAAAGAAATAAAACTAATAATGCATAGAATTGTCTGAGTGAAAACTATGAAGAACAAATGGTCAAGTTGCTCAATAATGTTAAAAGTAAAAAAACAGTCAAAAAGCTTTATAGACATGTGTGACATCATCAAATTACTCAAAAACCTGAGACTGTGAACTGGAATATGGATCATGAGACTGGTCATGTGACATAGTTAGTAAAAAGACTTACAGGACTTTTTTGTTGGATGCTCTTCTGACTCTAACTCCAAATGGACTCTTGAGAAGCTCAAACTCATATTTCAGTGGTCCATTCACAGTGCTGGAAAGAGACTGGATGTGTTCATGAGGTACTTCAAACCGGGCTTTATTTGCATCAGTGATCTGTAGAACAAGGCATAAAGCAGACATAGGCCAATTATCAGTTATAGGATTCATTATAACATTCAACATGCATGATACTGTTATCATGCCACTTTAAAAATACTCTGGTGTGCAGGCTGCCTTAGTAATCAGCATTTTTGGCAACATTTAGGCACTCTGTAGAAAAAGTCTAAGCAGTATAGCACAGCTGTCTTCTAAGCACAGGTGTTTTGCCTATTTTATTATTGCAAAGTTGCTTCCTAGACTAAACTTTCTGACTCAGAATCTGAAAGTTTATTCATCAATTTTCTATCAGTCTGACAGTACATCTGCCAGTCTCTAGGAAATTTTTAGTATCTTGTAAATAAGTGGTTGAATGTATAATTTGTATGGAATTATTCGTTGCCACCATCAGATGAACTGATTATTTTGGGATTGATCCAAACTTAGTCAAAGTATATTTCAAAGGTTCTTTAAGGCATGCAATTAGTTAAGAATAAAATAATTGGTAGTTGTTGTCAGTGGCATCCCTGTTGATGCTGGTGTGTGTGTGTGTGTGTGTGTGTGTGTGTGTGTGTGTGTGTGTGTGTGTGTGTGTGTGTGTGTGCGTATGTGTGCGTGTGTGTAAGGAGGAACAAAATAAGAATGTATGCAATAAGCATACCTTGAAGCGAAGGCGGTTTTCTGTCTGCATTTCTGCTAGGAAGGATAGCTCAAGAATGTCAGAGCCAAACAGAGAGGGTGAGTCCTGCCTTTTCAGTCTAGCCTCCAGTTCTGAGAAAAAAAGTGCAACAATTTTAGTACAAACAGATCCCTGACCTCAACCGCACTGAACACCTTAGCGATTAATTACCACTGATTACACACCAGGCCTTTTTTCTCCAATACAGATAGTAATACTTATAATTGTTTTTCAGCATTGTTGCATGATGTTACTGCATTTTATTTTCCTAATAAAACTGGCTGCAGATTTATTGTAATTTGTAGAGTCTACTGTAACTTTAGCTTTGAGTCAGCTCCCAAAATACATTTACAGATATTAATTTAGAAAATTTCTTAAACAATGCTCAGGTGACAATATAATACATATTCATATCGATAAAATAATTCTTAACCCTGCTTTGAGCTAAGATTGATGTGTCTATGTATCTATATGTCCACAGAGATTCATGTGAAAACCCCAGCAATGTAATAAGCATCAAGTCATTAAAATCATACAATTTCAAAGCAAGTTAACAAAGAATTGCTATAAACAGGTAGATGGGATTTTATTCAGCAGTTAAGGCAGACTGGTGAAGCGAGTTTGCTATCAGCACTAAGTGACTTCCTTTCTTAGCTAATGTTCTTAACAGTTTTTAGGTTGTGTTTGTAGTTACACTATGGTTATTGTAATATATATTCCAGTTTCATGCATCATATTAGCCTACAACTATTGATGAATATATATGCATACATACCTACATACATACATGTATGTTGAAACCCATCTAGTACCTAATACTCACCAAATAAGTGAATAAAATATTTATGCACTACTCACTTGTACTACTTGGCTGTTTTTCACTGACCACAGTGTATCCATGATTACTAGAGAAGAAGCACCAAGGCACGTTTTTTTGGGCATGTGGGCCCCAGCAGCACCCACGGTCCTGACAGCTTTGCTGGAGGGTCAGGAAGCAAAAACCATAAAAGGAATTTTCAGAGATTGATTATAATAAGATATGTCACTTCAATTAGGTTCAGACATCTATATATGTATGCCTTAAACTAGACATCTCCATTCTGATTAATATTTATTTTGTTATATCAGAACATTTTGATTTATAGTTAATGCTATGCGCACTTTATGTAAGTATGCTACACAATAAATAATCATTGATTATCAAAAAATCAAAAATCAAAATATGATTTTATGATTATATGACTCATTTTTTCTAGAAACAGAAAATGAAGTAATCACATTTAACTAGTTGTGTAGGTTTACTTAACAAGTAGGATTTGTAACTGCGTGTGTGTGTGTGTGTGTGTGTGTTGATTTCATAATAAAAATGTATATTTTACCTGAGAGGCTCCTGCATCTGGAAAACAGTCCACCCTTTCCGACAGGGTAATATTTGGACACTGTGCTACAAAATCTGTGTCTAAAATACAAAGTGAGAATTATGACACAGCCCTGTCTTATTTATTTATTTATTTATTCATTGTCTACCGCTTATCCAATCTATACTCAGGTCACGGGGAGCCTGTGCCTATCTCAGGCATCATTGGGCATCAAGGCAGGATACACCCTGGACAGAGTGCCAACCCATCACAGGGCACACACACACTCTCATTCACTCACACAATCACACACTACGGACAATCTAGAGAGGCCAATTAACGTATATTGCATGTCTTTGGACCGGGAGAGGAAACCAGAGTACCCGGAGGAAACCCCCGAAGCACGGGGAGAACATGCAAACTCCACACACACGGCGGAAGCGAGGATTGAACCCCCAACCCTGGAGGTGTGAGGCAAATGTGCTAACCATCAAGCCACCGTGCCGCCCCATATTATTATTATTATTATTATTATTATTATTATTATTATTATTATTATTATTATTATTATTATTATTATTATTATTATTATTATTATTATTATTATTATTATTATTGTTGTTGTTGCAGTCTTTCAGTATTTTTACTGTATGTTCACTGTAAAGTAATAATTTGAAAAATGTTCAGTGGTCAAAGTGCAGTGCAAATTCTCCAGTAATATGATAATTTGATAATAGTTTTCTTTAAAAAAAAGCTAGTCAGCATCCAGAATAAGTCAGCTGTGAGCTATCTGGATAAATTTGTATTTGGCTTGCACAACATTTTCCCTGTATTTTTCAAGTAGGCAAACTAGAATGTCCATTACGCAAATATGCACATCTCTGTGGCCTTCAACACCCCTGTGGTGTATAACTGTCTCTCCAGGTTAAGTGAGCCAGAATGACATCAAGTTTCAGATTGTGATCATGAGTGACAACTGTCATAATAAGCATGACTGTGTGGTTTCAGCAGCTGATTCCTCATGCCCTTATGAATTTTTTTGTTTTCTGTTTGCCTCTTGGCTGACCCACTTCATGTGATGCCCTTGATAGACAGGCTAAATGTGTTCATCATGCCTTATCAGAATACCAAGTCTTGGTGAAAATAAAGCTTGTTAATATTGTGGAGAATAAAATTTAATAATTTTGTCTCATATCATAAACCTAAGCAATGTTGCTATATATTTGTGATGTTATTAGGGTTTGCAAAGAAAGAAAGAAAGAAAGAAAGAAAGAAAGAAAGAAAGAAAGAAAGAAAGAAAGAAAGAAAGAAAGAAAGAAAGAAAGAAAGAAAGAAAGAAAGAAAGAAAGAAAGAAAGAAAGCCAACACTGACAAAGACTGTTTGAAACCTCAGCTAGCAGCTGATGTATGGTTAAGTTGGATTATAGGCAACCAAACCATATTCATTTCCGTGTTTATCTATGTGTCACAGAAAATTCGACATAGTACACTTTTATGATATCCCAATCCTCTAGTCTTTATTAAACCACTGAGTTAAGCAAGAGATATTTATATGGACTATGTATGAAGCTGTAAGATTCTGAATGAGTAAACATACATCACTTACTCTTTGTGTCATTTGTTCTTGTGGCAAGCACAGCAATTAGTGCTATGGCAACAATCCCCATCATGACAAACATCACTATCAGGGTCATTTGTAACCCAGAAAACTTCTTCCTCCCCATCTGACACACACACACACACACACACACACACACACACACACACACTGAGTTCATCCATAATATCACAGTTTTCATCAAATGTTTCCTGAATTCATCATGCTTTTCAGTGAGAATTTTGCAGAGGGTGCATACAGCATGCAGTACACTTTATCATTTATCTCTTTTTTCACTTTCAGTATTAGAATCACATTTTTCATAACTATAGCCTAAACTCTTTTGTTTTCTAGAAATATCTCAGCTAGTCTTCAAGACAGAGTGGGCATATTGGTCCCAATTCAGCTACTTTATATAATACATGAAAAATGCACTTGGGCTGGGAGGTATAATTTAGGAAAAAATCACTCCTTTTGCAGTGTTTATTAATCATGGTGAAGTATGTGATAACTACTGCATCTAGGCAGCTAAGAATTAAGATGGAATAAAATCCCACAGATTTTGGAGTATTCATGGCCTTTTGATCAATCCAAAGCAATAGACAGGCAATATAAAACATCATTTTTACAGTGAGTTTTACAGTGAGTCTCTTTCATAATTTTAGTTTTTAAAATGTTCCACTGAGATTTGGAACTGAAGACACTCTTCACTTTCCTAGACAGAAAGCAGCATACCTGTTTGTTAAAATGGGGAACTTTTACAAAAAAATGCATAAACATTTGTAATTTGATTAATTATTATTATTATTATTATTATTATTATTATTATTATTATTATTATTATTATTATTATTATTATTATTATTATTATTATTATACTAATAATGTATTTTTGTTGAAATAACCTATCTCAGATGTTTCTGTACAAATAAATAAATAAGTCTCAAAGAATGGTACTGTGCATAATCTGAGTAGCACACCTAAAAAAATCTCTAAGTAATAAATAAAAGTATCTGCATAACCCAACTTTTAATATAGTAACCCAATATAGTGAATATAATAACCCAAATTTGAATGTATTTAAATTCCCTGTCTAAATATAAAAGTAACCTTTTAGTACTAATCCTGAATATGGCCCTACATATTTATCATTATATATTATTATATCTTGTATCTAATCAAACAGAATTGTAATGGTCAGAGCAAGTTCCTAAAAGGATTAATACTTATAAAATTATATTTAAATGGCTTTATTTAATATTAGTGTGTCAAATTAATGAGCAACAATGTGACTATGAATTAAGCCACACACAATAGCAATATCTATTATTATTATTATTATTATTATTATTATTATTATTATTATTGAAATGTACCTGTCTATTACTGTTATGATTTATTTATTTTGTTGTTGTTATTTTGTTGTTGACAAAATATGAAATTAATCATGAAAAGTCATGAAAATTCTTCAGTCTGCTATATGTTATTTGAAAAACAGTTGGTATATTTGGGATGGATAAAGGGGTAGAAATGGAAACACTGTGCTGGAGCCAGCCACAGACCGCCTAAAACCTGTTTTCAACTATAATTCTGATATAAATATTTAGTCCATTCTATACCATTTATTGTGGTATACATTAACATGGCTGCTTAAAGATAATTTTAGCTAAATCAACTAATTCCATTCTTGTTGCACATAAACATTGCACATATTTATATTCCAATCAAGTTATTTTTATTCCCCACTGATGTATAGTCATGGTAAACTTTAATGGCCAAATAGGATCACTTTAAAATAACTAGTAAGATATAATGTCATTCTTTGTCTTACCTTTGCTATTCACTTTGCTTTGCTTCTAAACTCTTCACAGCAAACAGGAAACAGTTTCTCTTGAGCCTTCCCTCTGGACTTATAAAGCTCCTTTAATGGAGTATAGTCTGATGTAATGATCTTTAGTTAGTGTGGGTGGGTGGGATGTTTTATGGGTTTGTGTATGTGTAAATGCAGCAGTAACTCAGCAGATTTACAAAATGATAACCAGCTGTTAAGGTTCAGCTTCTTTGTGTTTCCAAGCTTGAAGATCTCTACCAGTATCTTGCAAAGTCAAGACCAAACTGATTGCCAGATTCAGAATAGGATATGTTATTGTTTCTAATATAGATATAATGAGAATATAATGCTTCAAAGGAAGGAGTGCAATAGAATTCAGAGATAATAATGGAGTGATTACACAACCCTTTGGAAACACTTTCAAAATAGCAGGGTTGATTTATTGATTTATTGATTTTTTGATCTGAGGATTGACTTTGGCCTGTGGCAGAGATTTTCTCTGTGTCAAGGTTTATGAAGTGAGTTGAAAGGAAAACAGAAAATGTTTTCTGTGAAATGTTGAAACTTTTAGCATCATGCCATTTCTGTTCCAGTTTAAGTAAAAAAACTAAAAGCATTTATATATGTTTTACACAAGTATTAAGACTTACAGCTAATATTTATTCACAGATTATTTTTCTGATTTATCATACATTAACCACTAATCTCTAAAGCTAAGCAGTTATGTTAAATGGAGGTGCAAGGTGTTGTCTAAGTAACCCCCTTGAACTTTTTCCACATTTTGTAGTGTTACAACCTGGAAGATTTATTTAAATGAAATTATATGCCATGAATAGATATAAAGATAGATACAGTGTATCCGGAAAGTATTCACAGCGCTTCAATGTTACAGCCTTATTCCAAAATGGATTAAATTCATTATTTTCCTTAAAAATCCTACAAACAATACGCTATAATGACAATGTGAAAGAAGTTTGTTTGAAATATCTGCAAATTTATTAAATATAAAAAACTAAAAAAATTGCTCAAAAGTGAGCTCAGGTGCGTCCTGTTTAGAAGAATTTTGGAACCAGGACCAGGACTCTTCCTAGAGAAGGCCGCCTGGCCGAACCAAGTGATCGGGGGAGAAGGGCCTTAGTCAGGGAGGTGACTAAGAACCCTATGGCAACTTTGAAAGAGCTCCAGCATTTCTCTGTGTTGAGAGGAGAACCTTCCGGAACAACCATCTCTGCAGCACTCCACCAATCAGGCCTGTATGGTAGAGTGGCCAGACAGGTTCTTCAGTAAAAGGCACATGACAGCCCACCTGGAGTTTGCCAAAAGGCACCTGAAGGACTCTCAGACTATGAGAAACAAAATTCTCTGGTCTGATGAAACAAAGACTGAACTCTTTGACATGAATGGCAAGCATCATGTCTGGAGGAAACCATGCACCATTCATCACCCGGCCAATACCATCCCTACAGTGAAGCATGGTTGTGGCAGCATCATGCTGCGGGGATGTTTTTCAGTATCAGGAACTGGGATACTAGTCAGGAACAAGGGAAAGATGAATGCAGCAATGTACAGAAACCTTTCCTTGACAAAAACCTGTTCCAGAGCGATCGGGACCTCAAACTGCGGCAACGGTTCATCTTCCAACAGGACAATGACCCTAAGCACACAGCCAAGATAACAAAGGAGTGGCTACGGGACAACTCTGTGAACGTCCTTGAGTGGCCCAGCCAGAACCCAGACTTGAACCCAATTGAACATCTCTGTAGAGATCTGAAAATGGCTGTGCACCAATGCTAACCATCCAACCTAATGGAGCTTGAGAGGTCCTTCAAAGAAGAATGGGAGAAACTGCCCAAAGATAGGTGTGCCAAGCTTGTAGCATCATACAAAAAAAGACTTGAGGCTGTAATTGGTGCTAAAGGGGCTTCAACAAGGTATTGAGCAAAGGATTTTTGTGCCTGCATTCAGGCCTAGATTGCTCCACACAGCCCAAAAGCTGAAGTAAAAGAGAAGTAGTATTGAATTGCCAATTCCAGTTTCAGCCATGGGAACTAGAATGAGTGCTTGGGTGAGGTGTGAGGACGAGAAATGAGTTTGGTTGGGTGGAACTGGGCTCAAAGTAGAAGAAAAATTTAGAAGAGTCTGATATACATAAATCAGCTGTCTCTAATCTTTTAAACTAACTTAAAAAAGAAAACAGCACCTTTTATATCTGAAATATTTCTGCTACTAGCTCTCATTAGTAGAAAAATTAATTTGTACTGTATTATAATTAGGTAACTGGGAAATAAAGAAAAATCTAAAACCAGGTCATTCTCACAATGTACTGTAAAAGTATAATGAGCTTTAAGTAATTTGACAGAAGCATTAAGTTTGACCAAGTGTTACTTCATATACTGACAGTTGTTCACACAAAATAGTATGGTGACAAGATGTTATATTATGCTCATGAAATTTGTTTGCATGGGATGTAAGATATTTTTATCATACTTTTAATTTGCTATATTGATTCACTGAAATAATCAAAATAATAAGGGTTCATTTCAATAAAATTCAGCTTAAATGATAAGCTGACTAAGCAGTCATCTGTTACACTTTAAGAAAATATAGTTAATAAATTTACTGTTACCACAGCAATTTTAATTTTCAACTCTGAAGGTGGTCAGACAGTAATGATCAGGTTTTGGATTGTCAGGTTTTGTATACTTTTTGTCATTTAGCAGATATAGACAACCTTCAAAAATGTTCATGATTCAAATGTCCTCTGACCTGTCTATAGTGTATGAGCATGTCTGCAATTATGACCTTCAATGGGTTGCCACCCTGTCTATGATAAACAGTAGAGAAAATGGATAGATGTAGGTATGGATGGATGGATGGATGAATGAATGACTGTTAACACAGTCTGCTGTCATCATCAAGTGAAAGAAAAAAATTCCAATATGTCATGCAATCTAATAGAGATGCCGCGGTCCACATTTGTCCCTGTGGCCAGACACTGGATGTCCCTGCTGTAGGATCATACCAAGGAGCAATATAGAGTGCATCTTGACTGTCTTCCAATCATGCAGCATTCCAGAGATTACAAGAGGCATATCATAAAGATAAGATTAGTATAATTATTCTCAGAGTGAAATAAAATTAGAGACCACAGTAATATCTTGTGTCTATGAATAAGCTAATTAATTGTGGTACCAGATAAATTATTAATCAAGTATGTAAATTATTAATGAAGTGCTACTGATTTGTGGAAGATTGGGAAAAAATCTAAATGGTTATCTTTTACACTTTTTCTGGAATAGAGTCACTGTTCTGTGTAGTAACCATAAGATAAACTAAGGATAAATGTACTGTGATTGCGAACATTCTAGTGTGGTACACAATTTTTGTTGAGATAGAGGAAATCTTTCCTCAACTGACCTCAAACTCTATATTTTGATGTTTTAATAACCACTTTTTGGCATTGTATAGTAATAAAACAAAGTTAAGTACACAGCAGTTACTTTATGGATTCAGATGGATTGCTGCTTCAAAGAAATCCACACTGCTGCCTGGCATTTGACTTTGCAATTCCATTTAAGATGTAAAGTAAATAAAAAACATAAAAATAGCTTTTCAGTAGTGACGTGGCAAAATGTTTCTCACTGAAAAGCAAAACCTTCAATGCAATGTTCTAATGTTGATTTTTTTTATCTTTGAGGGATCTTTGAATCTTTGATTTTTTTGTGAAAAGCTAACACAGGGGTTTGATTTTTATGAAAGAATTAAACACTGACTCTCAGAAGTGAATGTGATTTCTTATTGCATTGCATTTCAATTTCATCAGTGCACTGATGTCATGTCACACAGAAATGCACTCACTCTCCAGTTCAAGAACTAAGCTAGACTTTGCACTATGGAATGAGGTTTTAGAGAAGCAAGGAAGGGTTGGAACATAGTGGACTATAGTCTCTGGAGTTTAAAGAAATGGTGCAAAAAACAAATATATTTGAGTGAACAACATTTATGTAGGTGGAAACACCTTGTTGATGAGAGAGGAGATGAGACAGAGAAGAATCACCAGCCTGGTTTGGGCTGACATGAAGTTTATTCATTCATTCATTCATTCATTCATTCATTCATTCATTCATTGTCTTCCGCTTATCCGGAGCCGGGTTGTGGGGGCAGCAGTCTAAGCAGGGATGCCCAGACTTCCCTCTACCCATACACTTCCTCCAGCTTTTCCGGAGGGATCCCGAGGTGTTCCTAGGTTAGCCAAGAGACATAGTCTCTGCAGCATGTCCTGGGTCTTCCCCGGGGTCTCTTCCCGGTGGGGCATGCCTGGAACACCTCCCCAGGGAGACGTCCCGGAGGCATCCGAAACAGATGCCTGAGCCACCTCAACTGTCCCCTTTCGATGTGGAGTAGGAGCAGCTCTACTCTGAGCTCCGCCCAGGTGACAGAGCTCCTTACCCTATCTCTAAGGGAGCGCCCCGCCACCCTACGGAGGAAGCTCATTTCGGCCGCTTGTATGCGGGATCTTATCCTTTCGGTCATGACCCAGAGCTCATGACCATAGGTTAGAGAAGGAACGTAGATTGACTGGTAAATCGAGAGCTTCGCTTTCCGGCTCAGCTCCTTCTTCACCACAACAGACTGGTACATAGACCGCATTACTGCTGCCGCTGCACCGATCCGTCTGTCAAACTCACGATCCATCCTTCCCTCACTTGTAAACAAGACCACAGTATACTTAAACTCCTGCACTTGAGGAAGGAACTCCCCTACCAACCTGGAGGTTGCAAGCCACATTTTTTGAGAACCATGGCCTCAGATTTGGAGGTGCTGACCCTCATCCCAGCTGCTTCACACTCAGCTGCAAAACACCCCAGTGCATGCTGTAAGTCCAGGCTTGAAGGAGCCAACAGGACAACATCATCTGCAAAAAGCAGCGATGAAATCCTGTGGTCCCCAAACCGGACTCCCTCCAGCCCCTGGCTGCGCCTAGAAATTCGGTCCATAAAAACAATGAACAGAACCGATGACAAAGGACAGCCTTATTGGAGTCCAACATGCACTGGGAACAGATCTGACTTACAGCTGGCAATGTGATCCAAGGTCCTGTTTCGGTTATATAGAGACCGAACAGCCCTTAACAGAGGGCTACGGACCCCGTACTCCCAGAGCATCTCCCACAGAATGCCATGAGGGACCCGGTTGAATGCCTTCTCCAAGTCCACAAAACACATGTGGACTGGTTGGGCAAACTCCCACGAACCCTCGAGCACCCTGTGGAGGGTACAGAGCTGGTCCAGTGTTCCACGACTAGGACGAAAACCACATTGCTCCTCCTGTATCCAAGGTTCGACTAATGGTCCTCTCCAGTACTCTGGAATAGACTTTCCCTGGGAGGCTGAGGAGTGTGATCCCCCTATAGTTGGAACACACCCTCCGGTCCCCCTTCTTAAAAAGAGGGACCACCACCCTGGTCACCCAATCCAGAGGCACTGTCCCTGACCGCCACGCTATGTTGCAGAGACATGTCAGCCAAGACAGCCCCACAACATCCAGAGACTTAAGGTACTTAAGGCGATTCTCATCCACCCCCGGTGCCTTGCCACCAAGGAGCTGCTGAACTACCTCAGTGACCTCAGCTTGGGTGATGAATGAATCTACCTCTGAGTCCTTGGCCTCTGGTTCCTCTATAGAAGGCGTGTCAGTGGGATTGAGGAGATCCTTGAAGTATTCCTTCCACCGTCCGACAATATCTCCAGTCGAGGCCAGCAACTCTCCACCTCCACTGTAAACA
The DNA here is from genome assembly GCA_033459395.1 of Hemibagrus guttatus. Taxonomy (NCBI): domain Eukaryota; kingdom Metazoa; phylum Chordata; class Actinopteri; order Siluriformes; family Bagridae; genus Hemibagrus; species Hemibagrus guttatus. The sequence goes on from JAUCMX010000004.1 coordinate 21,896,395, forward strand.
GTGTTGGCAGAGAGCTGATTACCCCTTCTGAGGCGTCAAATGGTCTGCCAGAATTTCCCCAAGGCCGTCCGATAATCCTTCTCACCTCACCGAACTCTTCCTAGACCCGGGTTTTTGCTTCCGAGACCACCCAGGCTGCAGCTCGCTTGGTCTGCCAGTATGCCTCAGCTGCCTCCGGAGTCCTCCGAGCCAACCAGGCTTGATAGGATTCTTTCTTCAGCTTGACGTCATCCTTTACTTCCAGTGTCCACCACTGTGTTCAGGGATTGCCGCCACGACCGGCACCAGAGACCTTATGGCCACAGCTTCGGATGGCTTTGTCAACAATGGAGGAGGAAAACATTGTCCACTCAGACCCAATGTCCCCAACCTCCCTCAGGATCTGGTTGAAACTCTCCCGGAGGTGGGAGTTGAAGACCCCCCTAACAGAGGGATCAGCAAGACGTTCCCAACAGACCCTCACAATACATTTGGGTCTGCCAAGTCTGTCCGGCATCCTCCTCTGTAAGCGGATCCAACTCACCACCAGGTGGTGATCGGTTGACAGCTCTGCCCCTCTCTTCACCCGAGTGTCCAAGACATGCGGCCGAAAGTCAGATGACACGACCACAAGGTCGATCATTGATCTCCGGTTTAGGGTGTCCTGGTACCAAGTGTACTGATGGGCACCCTTATGCTTGTACATGGTGTTCATTATGGACAAACTGTGACTAGCACAGAAGTCCAGCAACAGGACACCACTCGAGTTCAGATCAGGGGGTCCGTTCCGTCTTTGCCCACATGGGCGTTGAAATCCCCCAGCAAAACTATGGAGTCCCCAGTCGGAGAACCTTCCAGCACCCCTCGCAGGGTCTCCAAGAAGGTTAAACTCAAATAAAGACACTTTACCACCTTAGTGAGCAGAACAGCATCTCAGACTGCACATCAAACCCAAGGTGGATGGTCTACAACAGAAGAAGACCACATTAAGCTTATGCATATGTGTGTTTATGTGTGTGTGTGTGTGTGCATGTGTGTGTGCATGTTTGTGTGTGTGTGCGTGTGTGTGACATTGAACAGCAGTATGACTCTCAACAGGAATATTTGTTTCTCTTTTTTCTTTTTTTTCAGTTCACAGGTTAAATCTACTAGGCTTAACAACTGCTCTCCCAGACATAGTTCTTATAGTGGGAGTCTCTGTGGGTGGCAGGGCATTACCCCCACAGGTGACATAGGAGCCTTGTCTGGAGCTGTCTCTAATATTTGTTGCTGAGATGAAGCATGTAGAGGTATCAGGTGCTGATGGTTGCATCTCACCACTCCCCTGAGGATAGATCCACCAAGTAGGACCTTGGGGTGGAGTGTTTCTGAAGCACAGTCCCAGATGACTTCATTATTTGCCCATCTGTAGGCAAGTAGAGCTAGGTAGAGGAGCTAGAGCTAGAGCTCCTTTTTTGAGAAGATGGGAGGGCAAAAATTGACTTTTTATGGTTAATGACATCAGTGGACTTGGTGTAAGATAGATGTGAAATCTCAATTAATCTAGAATAGTACTCAACAACAACAAACAAGTTCTCCTTTCCAAAAAAATCAAGTCTGATAGCATTAGTGGCTCTTTGTGAATTTCTTACTCTTGTATGCACGCCCAATAGTTAAGCACAACTTCCTTTACTTACTGACTGAGCTCAGGCCACCACACAGATTGGCATGCACGCTCTTTAGATATCAATATACCCTGTAACTTGGCTTGAATGTCATTTCTCTTCACTGCAGATATTACGAGTCTCATGGCCTTCAACAATAAACCATCTTTCATAGTGAATGTAGCTTGCTCTGTCCAGAAATGTATCAGCACAGGCTTTTGTCTTGCTCTTGTCCCTCAGTGCACAGCATCATGGAATGTTACCAGACACTGTCAACTTTTTCTGCTCCTAAAGTTCTAAAGTTCTCATAGGAATTGTAGTCCTAAGCCATCATGGCAAATCTATTCATATCAATTGTGGCCCAAATCCAATTTCATGGTGTCTAAGTGGTACCAGGTACTGGTATCTTTAGGCTGTCCATGTAGGGCAGGTCCAGCAAGCAGTAGCGATCTGGTAGTATCTCAGTAGTATAATGTGTGGCTCAACAGATAGAGATAGAAAAAGAGAAAAAAAGAGAGTGAGGGAGAGAAAGAGAGATAAAGAGAATGAGAAGGTGGAAAACCAGCTATCAGGTATCTGCTATCTGCTTATGGTCATATAATGGTTATGGACAATGTGCATTGTGTGCAGAGTGCAAGCACAGACTCTGGCAAGACTAGTTTTAACTAACTAAAAGAAAGAGACACTAGATAACACAGACATGACGGCAACCTAAAACATACAGTGGCCAGCCACTCCATCTTTAAAGAAACAGGGTAGGGGGTGAAACTCATCAACATGGTATTTCACCCACAGCATCCACATTCCAGTTCACCAAAAATTCTTGCCTGTGAACACTCCAGGTCTGCTCCTTTACCTAAGAAAAAAGTATTCAAAAGAAATATGACTTAACAAATATGTTTTTCAGAAAAGGTTCAAACACTGAGACTGTGTCCTGAACACTAATTGAAAATTTCTTCCTTCACTGTGGGGTTATTGTAAAAGACGTCTGCCCCCTGCTTTAGCCTTCACTATTTGAGCTACCAACAAATAGCCTGCATATCTTGATTGAAGTGAGCATTGAGGGCCAAAAAGGAAAAAAAGTGGAATAAGACCATTCAGTGTTTTAAAGGGCAATAATCATATTTTAAAATCAATGTCAAATGTGAGTAGGAATGAATATAGTGTGGATAAGATAAAGGCTTTTACTTCTGCACCTGATAAAACAATAAATAATAATTAGAAGGTTATTTCTAGCTGTACTTCTGTCTTATCAGAATTAACTAGGAGGAAGTTAATAACATTCTTTGCACCTTCCTCAACTTTATTCAGTTGGTGCCTCTCATCTGGCTTTGCTGAAACATACAATGGTGTATCATCAGCATAACTGTAGAAGCTGGTTTACGAATAGTTTTATCCAGAGGTAGCTTATACATATTTTGAAAGATTTTATGTGATTTATAGTCTGACTTTTCTGTCAATATTTCTGTCAATTTTACCAGTGAAATATTATTTAATAAAGTCAGCTTTGCTAGGTGTTGATGGTGTGTATGTTTTTGTAGCGAGAGTTCTATATTAATTTTCCTATAATACTAAATAAAACCCCAGGGTTAATTTTTGTTATCTTCTAAAAGGGCATAGTGATACATTGATCTAGTAGCAATATGAGATTTTCCAGGAGCTCAGGAGACTCTCCTTTCATGCTGTTTGAAATACTGGCAATTTACTTTCACATGACTGACACTCTAATTTTCAAGCTTTAATGTGCATGTGTGATCAGTATACAAGGGTCCTATTTTTTGTCTCCAATATTTTTTCTTTTAAGTTGAGCTACATCATCTAGAGTGCAGCAAAATGTTGACTCTAAGAATTCAATGGTGATTCAATCATTGTTGCTGACTTTGGGAGATTATTGATAAAAAGACTCTGTACAGTAGCTCATGTGAATGTACATACAGTATGGAACAGATTAAGAAACACTATAAATTAGAATAATGGTCTGGGACAACCTCATACTATTGGAATGTGACTATATTCTCTATATATAATCGATATGTTATTTTTACTTCAAAAGTATAATCAAAATTATAAGTGTTTCCTATTATATTCTGATTAACCTCTAGTAAATCTAGAATGGACATGCCTCTCAGAGGGCCTTCTGGATAATAAAAATAGTTAAGTTAAGTTAATGCTTTCGGCTGTTCCCTGTTCGGGGTCGCCACAGCGGACCAACTGGTCCACACATCAACTTGGCAAATGTTTTACGCCGGATGTCCTTCCTAACGCAACCCTCCCATTTTTCCGGGCTTGGGACCTTCTGGATAATAAAAATAAATATTAAATTTTCCAACAATTAATGGTTTGTCTAAAGAAACAACTAGAGTTGAGATGCAATTCACAAATTTAGGAAGGCATTCAGAATATGTCCCTGTAAATAATAATTTACGTAATCTACTGGGTAAGCTTATTTTTTGTGGCTACATATGTTATATTAGTATATGTAACTTCAAATGCAATGAATTTATGCCTAGGTTTGTGTATGATGTGTAGATTATTATACTGAACAGCTTCATTAACAATAAGTCTTTGGATGTAAGAGATCTAATATTTAACAGTTCTAGCTTTAGATCAAAGGTACTGGCTGTGCATTTACTAAGATACAAGATGTTTAGGTCAGAGAAGTGACACAGTTTCAGTATTGTTGAACCTGAGTACAGCTATCAGAGTGTCAGTTTAGCCAGTTTGTCTGCTCTCTGCCCTTGGCTCTGGATTACCACAGATTACATTGACCTCTTCAGGGATAGATGTGCTATGCTGCACCTTTCATACTTTCCCACCAGCCTTGGCCTCAAAACTACTCCAAGTATCTTTAAAGCCCACATTGGTTTGGATCACCATCTGCACCACATCTAGCAGTTCAATGACCTTAACTGGCTGGAAGCCACATCCCCGCAAAACCTATGCTTGCCTACGATTCTAAGATTGCCTGCTAAGCCTGTTCCTGGGCTTCCATTATACACCTAACTAGTGCTGCTGGAGCACCTAAAGGCCTAGCTAATTTTATATACTTTAAGAGTCTCTTATAACCAGAGTTTTTTCAGGTTTCTCAGTGGGTCGCTTACTGATGAAAGCAAATGTGTTAGACACATGAAGTGGAAAAGAATGTTGCTCTCGCAGATGAGCTTTAAAAAAAGTTGCCACTAAAGATGGATGAAGAACCACTAAACATTTTGCACTCCACATATTAAACACACTGAATGTTTGCCACATTTAATGTACCTTAGGTGAAGATTTTATTATATTAATTACCTACCTAAATATTGTTTCAGAGTATACACCTTCATGACAATTTCATACTCTAATGGCAGTGGCCTCTTTCAGCAGGATAATGCACCCTGTCATGCTTCAAATGTGTTTTCAGAAATGTTTTGAAGAACAATGACAAAGGTGCGTTCAAGGTGCTGATTTTGCCTCCAAATTCCCCAGATCTAAATCCAATGATGCATTTGTGGAATGTGCTGGACAAACATGTCCATTGCAGGTTTTCTGCATTGGAGGCAGCCCTAGAGGGGATACCCCCAGTAACCCTAACCCTCAAGCATCAGGATTCCTCAAGTCTTCTCTCACTTGGTGGGATTGCCCCTGAACACACTGACTGGCTGCCCTGGTTTAACACAGTGGGGCTTGGGCTGCAATGCTAGACTTCTTCTTATGCCTCAGCAGGCTAGACTGGGGCTGGTGGCCACTAAATGAAGGCCTTGGCACTTCTCTGTGGCAAGGGATAAATTCTTTAAATTCCAATTACTTAACCCCCAGTACCTGTCAACAAGTGAATTAATGGCATTGCTGAACAGACAGGCTTCCTCCATGTGGCCAATGAAGGGAAGAGACAGCTCACAAGCATCACAAGCACAATTTATGCTCAGCTTGCATAGACACCTCCAAGAGCTCCTCAAATGCCACAGATTGTGGTGGCAATTCGGCAGTTGTATGCTTGTTGTCGCTCAGATTAAGCTCCTGATTTCACATACAGTGGTGTGAAAAAGTGTTGGCCCCCTTCCTGATTTCTTTTTTTTTTTTTGCATGTTTGTCACACTTTAATGTTTCAGATAATCAAACACATTTAAATATTAGTCAAAGATAACACAAGTAAACACATCATGCAGTTTTTAAATGAAGGTTTTTATTATTAAGGGAAAACAAAATCCAAAACTACATGGCCCTGTGTGAAAGTGTTTGCCCCCCTGTTAAAACATAACTTAACTGTGGTTTATCATACCTGAGTTTAATTTCTCTAGCCACACCCAGGCCTGATTACTGCCACACCTGTTTGCAATCAATAACTCACTTAAATAGGACCTGCCTGACAAAGTGACATAGACCAAAATATCCTCAAAAGCTAGACATCATGCCAAGATCCAAATAAATTCAAAAACAAATGAGAGAGAAAGTAATTGAGATCTATCAGTCTGGAAAAGGTTATAATGCAACTTCTAAAGCTTTGGGACCACCGTGAACCACAGTGAGAGCCATTATTTACAAATAGAAAAAACATGGAACAGTGGAGAACCTTCCCAGGAGTGGCTGGCCAACCAAAATTACCCCAAGAGTGCAGCGACAACTCATCCAGGAGGTCACAAAAGACCCCACAAGAACATCCAAAGAACTGCAGGCCACACTCGCCTCAGTTAAGGTGAGTGTTCATGACTCCACCATAAGAAAGAGACTGGGCAAAAATGGTTTGCATGGCAGAGTTCCAAGACGAAAACCGCTGCTGAGCAAAAAGAACATAAAGGCTCGTCTCAGTTTTGCCAGAAAACATTTTGATGATCCCCAAGACTTTTGGGAAAATGCTCTGTGGACTGATGAGACAAAAAATTAACTTTTTAGAAGGGCTGTGTCCCATTACGTCTGGCGTAAAAGTAACACCGCATTTCAGAAAAAGAACATCATACCAACAGTAAAATATGGTGGTGGTAGTGTGATGGTCTGGGGCTGTTTTGCTGCTTCAGGACCTGGAAGACTTGCTGTGAAAAATGGAACCATGAATTCTGCTGTCTACCAAAAAATCCTGAAGGAGAATGTCCGGCCATCTGTTTGTGACGTCAAGCTGAAGCGAACTTGGGTTCTGCAGCAGAACAATGATCCAAAACACACCAGCAAGTCCACCTCTGAATGGCTGAAGAAAAACAAAATGAAGACTTTGGAGTGGCCTAGTCAATGTCTGGCCTCAATCCAATTGAGATGCTGTGGCATGACCTTAAAAAGGTGGTTCATGCTCAAAAACCCTCCAATGTGGCTGAATTACAACAATTCTGCAAAGATGAGTGGGCCAAAATTCCTCCACAGTGCTGTAACAGACTCATTGCAAGTTATCGAAAATGCTTAATTGCAGTTGTTGATTGCAGTTGCTGCTAAGGGTGGCCCAACGAGTTACTAGGCTTAGGGGGCAAACACTTTTTCACACAGAGCCATGTAGTTTTGGATTTTGTTTTCCCTTAATAATAAAAACCTTCATTTAAAAACTGCATGATGTGTTTTACTTGTGTTATCTTTGACTAATATTTAAATGTGTTTGATTATCTGAAACATTGAAGTGTGACAAACATGCAAAAAAATAAGAAATCAGGAACAGCCAACACTTTTTCACACCACTGTAGATCTTCAGAGACACTTCCACATAGAAGCAATCCCATAGCATCAGCCACGACAAATCATTGAATTCCCTTGACAGGGAACTTGACTGCTGATACTGATTATATAATAAAACAGTTGACCTAACAATTGCAGATTAGCTACCTGTTTAATCCAAATAGCTATATTTAGAGAGTCGTTTCTGGCGTAAGCTATGGTAAGTATTGTATCTCAATTATTAAGTCATGAATAGTTATTTGTTTTATACGATGTGATAAATTATGTTTGACAATGTTGCTAAGCTTTACCGTTGATGTCTATGACTTTGCAAACCATTAACATCATTATATTCTAGACTCTCAAGGTCCTTCATATTCGTTATGTACTCTGCCAGTTTGCACATGTGTGCTGTGATGTAAATACTAAAAACTTATTGTATTTAAGGTTTTCTTCTTTCTTCTTTCTTAGTCTTATGTCTTTGGTCAGTAGATATTAAAAGTGGTCTAAGGAAGGAACAGCAACTTGGTCATGGGTGGCCAAGGCTCATTGATGCACGTGGGGAGCGAAGGCTGGCCCATGTGGTATGAACCAACAGGCGAGCTACTATTGCTCAAATTGTTGAAGTTAATGCTGGTTCTGATAGAAAGATGTCGGAATAAACAGTGCATCACAGTTTGTTGCGTATGGGGCTGCATCACAGCAGACCAGTCAGGCTGCCCATACTGACCCCTGTGCACCGCCATAAGCACCAACAATGGGCATGTGAGCATCAGAACTGGACCACAGAGCAACGGAAGAAGGTGGCCTTGGCCTTGTCTGTCTGGCATGGCATCAGGATGCACTATTGGAAGAAGGCAAGCCAGTGGAGGCAGTTTCATGCTTTGGGCAATGTTCTGCTAGGAAATGTTGGGTCCTGCCATCCATGTGGATGTTACTTTGACACAGAACTCCTACCTAAGCATTGTTGCAGACATTGACATGACCGTGGTGGGTCTCATCAGAAAGAACGACAAGTCAGCATACAGAGAAGAGGTGAAACATCTAGCAGCCTGGTGTAAAGCCAACAACCTGTTTCTTCACAGTGCCTTGTGGCAGCCATTGTTCTGAATATAGAAGAAAAGGTCAGAGAGGCCCTGGAACATGAGCCTGACCCTAGCAACGTTCCCCCTAATCACCTGTTCGTACCTGCTACTATGTTCCCAGAAGTACTATGCGCCACCCAGGAGGGGCCCGTACCCTCTACTTGATTCAGCAATGCTTCTAGTGGGCCAACATGAATGAGGATGTCCACCAGTTTGTAGTTGCATGTGATGTTTGCATCAGGAAACATCACCTTCGGGTCTCCTCAGACCTCTTCCTGTCCCCCACCATCCTTGGTCCCATATAAGGGGAACTCTAAGGGGAACTCTTGTGTCATGATGGTGGTGGATTGTTTCTCTAAGGCCGTCCACTTCGTGGACCAAAGATCATCTGCCTGCCAAACAGCAGAACTCCTTGTGCTCCATGACTTTTGCCTTCATGGGCTCCCTTTCGATATTGTGTCCGACAGGGGGCCACAGTTCTCTGCAAAGTTCTGAAAGGCTTTTTGCAGGCTTGTTGGTGCTTCACCCAGCCTGTCCTCTGGGTATCATCCTCAAACTAACGGATAGACTGAGAGGATTAATCAGAATTTGGAGACTACACATAGATGCATGGCCTCATTGGACCCCACATCTTGGAGCATGTTTCTCCATTGAGTGGAAAATCCCCACAACACCCTGCCCAATGCTGCCACAGGACTGTCTCCTTTTCAGTGTTGCCTTGGCTACCAACCTCCCTTCTTCCTTACCCAGGAACAGGAAGCATCAGTTCCATGTGCCCAAGCCTTCATCCACCGGTGTAAGAAGACCTGGAAGAGTCTAGTTACCTGCCCCCTTTCCCCTCCCTCCCACCTTCCTCCTCCTCCTCAGGTCATCGAGGGAGGAGAGGTTTACACTGTTTGCATACTGCTCAAGTTTTGTCAGAGAGGACATGGTCTGCAATATCTGGTGGACTGGGAGGGCTATGGACCAGAAGAAAGGAGCTGGGTTCCTGCCAGGGTCATTCTTGATACTGCTCTTATCTCTGATTTCCACAAACGTTACCCGGAGGCTCCCTCTAGAAGGTCAGGTAGTGTACGTAGGGGGAGGGGTACTGTCACACCCTTCCCCAACACCGCACCTGCACTTCCACATTCTAGTCCGGAGTTTTGATCTCATTTCATTTCCGTTCTCGCTGGAAGCGCTACTCACCTGTTCTCCATTCTCCTTGCTGGATTATCGCATGCTTCTTGTGTCCAATTTTCTCACGGTTTCTTTCTGGATTTCTTGTTTTTTGATCACGCTTTCTCCCTCAACTCATGCTCTCGTCTTGTCCCTTTGGATTACCTCTTTCTGGATTATCGTTTTTTTGGTTCTTTTGTTCTTTTGTTCTCTGGTTTTTGCTCCGTGCCTTTCAATTGGATTTTTGGGGGGTTTTCTGTCACAGAGTTTTTGAGGTATTTATTCAGTGCATTATTTTTGGTATTTTGCCTTTTTTGACTCTAGCCTTTTCTTCCTTGCTGTTTTCTTTTTCTTTTTGAGTTTTCAGTTCCTCATTTCTTTCATTAAAGACTTCTTTACCGTCATCTGCTGCCTCTCTCTGCATTTGGGTCCACTCAGCCTCATAGCTCCATGATGATATGTTTACAAACATATATGCTATAAGATACAACTGGTTTTCAGTCTCCCTGGTTTGCACACTTTTGTTTGCACGTTTTTTTGGCACTATGTGTCCTGTTCTATCTCTCTCTCTCTCTCTCTCTCTCTCTATATATATATATATATATATATATATATATATATCTATCTATCTATCTATCTATCTATCTATCTATATATATATATATATATATATATATATATATATATATATATATATATATATATATATATATCTCTATCTATATCTATATATATATACACATGCATGTTCATGCCATGATCCTGTTATATATATATATATATATATATTCATCTTCAATCAGAGCTTGTGTGTAAGGCCTCATAAATTTCAGTGAGAAACACAGCCATCACAAACACACACACACACACACACACACACACACACACACACACACACACACACAGACACACATACAGAGAGAGAGAGAGAGAGAGAGAGTGAGAGAGAGATATGTTCTCAAGATGTTATAAATCAGACAGATAATTCACTGAATGAAAAATCTATTCAGGAAACCATTGCATCTCACAGTGACTCATACTACTCTATTCTTTTAATTAGTGTGTAATATTATGGATCATGAATATACGATTTGTAGCTCAAATGATTGCTGTGTGGGTAATGCTTGTAATATTAATGTGTCCTAGCACTAAAAAAGTAATTTGTAATTAGAGCCTCTTGCAACCTGCAAGATGAATTTGCAATGAAAACATTGACAAGCATTCTCCTCATGCTAGCCGATCCCACATCCTCTGTTGAAATGGCGTGTCTCATAATCTCCAATTGTAAACAAAACCTTTGAAAATATCTTTAGAACAACATTTAAAAACACATTGCAGATTTAGTAATGTTCTCCCTGTGTGCATATAAGTATCCTCCCACTGTGCATAAGCATGCAGGCAGGTGGACTGGTTGCACAAAAGTGCCTCTATGTGTGAATGAGTGTGCAAATATATGTGCGCAGGGTGCCCTTTGATGGACTATCATCATGTCTGGGGTGAATTGTCCTGCCTTGAACCCTGTAGAGCTGGAAATGAGGAGTCAAGAAGCTTGAGACACCTCAAAAAGGGGCTCTTTATTTCTTTCACTTTACAGAAATTTTGTTTTACTCTCCACACACACACACACACACACACACACACACACACACACACACACACACACACACACACACAGCTGTGAACTGCTCAAATTTCTCATCTCCGCAATTGTTGTGACCCTGTAATTTGTATATGGGACATCAAGATATCAAGTCACACACACACACACACACACACACACGCACACACACACATTTATAAATATAAGAGTTCATCTGAGGCTATGTAACATAAGCACAGCATGACTAGCATTTGTCTGACCCCAAACTGCTGGGGAGGGGTATATTTATTTATTATGAGATACAGGAGAAGGATAGAGAGAAATGACAGTGGGAGTGTGTCAGACTGTGTTTCCCGAAAGATGAATCACACAACATGCATACTTTGCTGCCTAAACACTTTTAGAGAGAGACGAAAGTGCATTGTTGTGACTCTGTACCTCTGTTTCTCCCCTTATTTACTCTATACACTATTTTATATTTTAACTTTGCCTTTCAAGCTTCAGGGATAGTCATGCCAGTTTCTTAGTGCATTCATCTGCATCTTATGTGACAGAATAATTCATGTTTCCATGGAAAAAATATGCCATTTCTGAAAGGTCAGGGTGCTTTGAATTATCCATGCATACCTTGATGCCTAGACTCAACTGTGCAGAGAAAGAGTGAAATATAAAGAAAGGGGTAGACAGGTACACAGGAGTATTTTTTTAGAAGGTAGAAAGAGTTCTTGGAATGATTCTGCAAACCGAAAGGAAAACATAAAAAATGCAGACAAAAACACTGTATTTTAATATGATACTAATCTGAATGCTGAATTCTGAAAATAGTACCTTTACTCAGAAGGGACTCACTAACTCTGTTATACAACTAAACATAAAGCACACTCATATCTGCATTGCTAAAGTCCAAAGCCTTAACCAAAATAGGGCAAAATCAGAATAGAAAATGGAAAGATTATGGAGAAAACATGAGATCATTGAAATATGGAATATTGAATCAGAGAAAGTGGAATAGGAGAGAAAAAGAGAGAGAAAGAAGGAGGCCCTTGTGATAAACAGATTTTTTTCTTTTCAAGAATGTCATTAAACTACTAAGGAAGAAATGTGTTAGTATATAGTATGTTTATGTACACTGTTGTGTTATTTGAAAAGAGACCACCTCATGCACAGATTAAAGATCTCCAACTGTTCCCTAGGCAACTCCAAGATATATTCTCCTGGGAGGACCTTGGGTTAGCTCTGGGCTCTCTATCCAGTAGGGCATTCCTGAGAGTTCAGGCAATGAGTGATCCTAATAACTCACTATAAAAAAATGCAAAAAAAAAGTCTAAGTGTACACTGCCCTGAGCAGAGTCTAGAAAGGCTAAAGAAAAAAGCTCTTTTCTGGCCCCAAAGATGTACTCGCTAATCATTTGGCACATCAGGAAGGGGAGACAAGATCATGCTCTGCTAAGCTTAAGCTACTGCTAAATTTAGGGGAGTGTTGACCATCAGTCTTGTGTTTTTTGTATTTGGATGAGATCTACGTTTATGTGCCTCAACAATGGTTGTAGGAAGTACTGGAAGAGTACAGGGTATCTGTGTCACAGCTTTATTCAATCTGGTCTCTGTATGAGTGTAATCGGTTGTGGGAGTTGGCTGGGTCATGTCTTGATGCTATGGGAATGTTTTACGGAACTGGTGTCTGAATCATGCTACCGTTAAGATGTATGAGGCAGCTATTTCCACTACCCATATACACATCCTTGGGGCCTCCGAGGGGAGGCACCATTTCATCTATCTCTTTTTTTGTGTGGTGCCAGAAGGCTGAGGCCTTTCTGCAGACCTCAAGTATCTCTGGGGATTTGGAGGGGTTATCAGAGGCACCCTTCGAGCCCTTGGAGTCAGCCTCAGAAAAGTTTCTGACCCTAAAATTATCTCTTTTATTAGCCTTAACTCAAAGCCTCAAAGAGAAGGAGATTTGCAGGTTGTATCAGTAGCCTGAGATGGTTAATGCTACTCTGCATCACATACCAGGTTACAACCTGAAGGAGGCTTCAGCGAACGGCCAGTCCTGCAAGAAAGGCTGCAGATACTGTGCCCAGTTCGTGTGCTTAGGGCACACTTCACTAGGTTTGTAGCATCATCCCTGCATGATGTTTTTTCTGTGTCAGACTGATCTTCTATGCACACAATCATCAGGTTTTACAGTTTAGACTTGGACTCGTCCCTGGGGTCTCAGGTCCTGTGGAATCAATCTGATTCCATCTGCACCCTGCAGTCATCTGTGCCATTTTGCACATCCTGGCAGGCATTTTTCCTCATGTGACAGCATTGGTATTGGAGTTCCCATAGCATTAAGCATGTTGCATCATTTGAAAGGGAACAGTTGTGTATGTATATAACCCTGTTCCCTGAAAAAGGAATTGCCACACATTGGGCATGCCTGACATCTTCCATGTCCATTTGACATAGATGCCCTTTTTTGACATAGTATGCTACTATGTCATCTGACCCCTTGAGCAAATGAAATTGCCATGTGTTCACATGTAGTTCAGACACAGGTTGTTGTAATTTATTTGTTCAGTTTATTGATATTGAACAACGTGAATATAAATTTAAAAGGATCATCATTGCTTTAATGTTTATGATCATTTTGTAGTTTACCTTCACCATGTTTCCTTTCAAAACGAACTACATTTCCCATGAGCAGGAGCGCGGGGATTTCCGGAATGCGGGGATTGGCTGCTGCGCGCCCTCTCTGTGGTTTTATGTTTTTTAGCTTGTTAAGCAATACAGTTTTCCTTTGTCTTTCATAAACCCTTGTTCAGTAAAGTTCCAGCAAAGAATAGATGCCTCCCGTCTCATCATTTAACTCCCAACTATTTCACAGGTTCTGCAATGGCATTCCCATAGCATTAAGCCATAAAATCTCATTCCCTTCTCAGAGAATCAGGTTTAATATGTCATCTGAGATGTTTTCATGGACATCATACCAAGATACAGCCAAGGTTGGAGAGGTGTTTAGTATGGGGTCTATATGTAGCATCCCTGGTATTTGAAGGTAATGTTGTTATTTGGCACAATACAAATTGGGCCTCCAGGAAGGCATTAAACATGTCACAACTAAAAGTGTAGTGGCTGTGATAGAAAAAATATATGTCCAAATCTGAATCCATGGTTCTATCCTGGAAAAGAATTGAACCTTTAGGTTTAAATGGGAGATGGGCACTGTATCAAATCTAAAGACCAAAAATTAATGCTGCCAACTATTAATCAAAGTCATCTGACTATACAAATGACTTAACAAAACAATTATTCCTATAGTTTTATTGTTGTTGTTATTATTATTATTATTATTATTATTATTATTATTATTATTATTTTTAAAAGTAGTAGTAGTAGTAGTAGTAGTAGTAGTGGGGGCAAGTCTGGGAAGTCTGAAAGGATGTTGCCATAATAACTTGCTTCATTCTGTGTGTTTGTTTTCTATATTCTTTTCTAGATACAGCACATAGAATTCAGAGGTCATTGGTTAAATTATAGACTTGATAAATGTCTCATTTACTGGAGTTTCAAATATGCAACTTGAAATGCATTCACTGGAGGTAGATAACATAGCTATAATAATAACAGCCTTGGATACTGGATAATGGCATAGTTGAATCTGTATGTGAACGTGGCAGAAGAAACTCCCAGATGCTGCTATAAACTGTAAGGAGTTTATGTGCAAAGCTGCATGCACTCAGTTTCAGGATCAGAGATTTCAGCTGAGTCACAAGTTTGTCCACATGAAGTAATTTTAAGAGTTAATACTTACATTAAATATTATAAGATTCAGATGCATTATTTTGCACATTTATTGCATCAATTTATTTACTTTTGTCATTAACAGTGTAGGCAAAAAAGCATTAAAGCTGGAAATGTTATTTGATGTGTAGATTGATATGTAAATTGTTGCAGAAACAAAACAGCATAAAATGGTAATGCCCTGAATGTTTTTTCTTTAACTATAGAAAAAAAAAATTCTATGTAATGCTTTATTACTGTCATCATTGGCTCAATATAAGACGCAGGCTATGAGAACACAAATACAGGATATTTTTATTTATTAACAAAAACAAAGAAAATCCAGAATGTGGCAAAAGCCAGGTCGGGAACAGAACAGACTCACAATACTAAACTTGGCTAACCACAAAACTATGGCTTGTGAAATACAAAACTAAAGTTTCACACATAATGAGGACTAAAAATGGGCAAGACATAGGCATGAATTATGATAAACAGGAGACTTTGTGATGTCATGGTCAAAGACAACATATAATTCGCAGAAACTATGACACACAGGAGGTTGTGTTAAATCAGAACATCAATTAAGAACAAAGCTGAAAACAGGGGAATACAATAAGGACACATGCAGGGAAATAGGAAGTGACATGACAGGGGTGGAGATAGCGAATAAACAAAGGCACTCAGCAAAGTAAACAAAGAGCACAGTGGAACAAAAACAGAACAAATGGAGAGATGAGCTCCTGCTTTGATTCTACCAGGTGAGAAACAATGGCACATCGTAAAGTAAATAAACAAAGAGCACAGTGGAAGCGGATGGATTCAGACATTGGCAGTTTCAGAGTGCTTCTGTGCCAATCTTACTCTCCTGCTGCATCCATGGGAGGTGAAGTGTTCCATCATGAGGGACTCAAGAATAAATGCACAGGACTGTAAGTCAGGGATTTGTGACAATTACTGGAAGTATGCATGCAACTTCTTTGGTACAAATTTATGTAGCTATCCTTGAAGATTTGTGAACCTTGAAAATTTGAGACAGCTAAGTTTGTTTTCAAACTGGGCACATTTGCTGCAACCTAGTTTCATATTTGCTTGATTGTATTGATTCCCTGTTTATTATACAGCATCAAAAATGCATATGGAGAACACGACTCACCATATTTTATTTATTTATTTATTTATTTATTTATTTATTTATTTATTCTAATGCTGTTATCCACAGTAAAGCACCTCTTCTGTGTCCCACAACGTTCTTCTGCCATACTTGGTACACGTATGTTGTGGAAACTAATGATGTTGTCAGGAACCGCTGGACAGCGCCCCCTCCAGGCCTGGCAGGGAACTGTCCAGCGGTTCCTGACAGATGTTGTCATTGGCTAAAATACATGCACAGGTTACTTGACTTGCAGAACTGAGTAAAAGTTGCATTCACATTCAAGAAAATCGTGGCACAGTTCCAGTGCAATCACCTCCTACAGGTAGTCTCTGGTTTGGCATTGCATTGTGCTTCCCGATCTGCATGACAGCTTGCACCAATTTTTCATGCAAACCATGCTCTGTTTCAGACTAATTTGCCAGTGTGAAAAGCCCCTTAAAGCAAACAATCTAATGGGGGAACTGGTAATTATAGTATAATTATTATTAAGTAGTGGTATGCTTCCTTTTCCCCTCAAGCTTAATTTTGAGTCTCATATCTTAAACAAATGCCCCAACTCTTGGTCTCAGAGTGGAGCAGATTCATTGTGTAAAAAAAATTTTTTATTTAGTAGATATATCATGATGTATGGGTGGACACTATCAGGTGTAAGAAAAATAAGTAAAAAATAAATAAGATACCCCCTTTATGTCAACGTAAGAATTCTTCCATATATATATTTTTTTTCAAAAGATGAGACTTTGGCCCATTTATAAAAATAGACCTGAAAAAAAATGAGCCAAACTGTTAGAAAGGCCACTGCTTACTTCATACATAAAGTTGCTTTATTCTCACCTGTAATAAAGCATACACTATATTTAATCCACTGATTCAGAACTAGAGAATGATGTGCATGTTGGAAGAACACACACACACACACACACACACACACACACACACACACACACACACACACACACACACTTTATGATGCCTCTGCATTGTGAGACTCCATAGTTAAGAACAGCACATGTCAGTAAAATAGCCATTAATGTTTCATGCCTCCTGTGCACTTACTGTGCATTGGTGTCTATTAAAGCATCATCATTTAAAATTATATTTGCCTGTGTCTGTGGTTAGTTACAGAAGCACATAAATATACATACAACTTAAAGCAAACAACCACTAATACAACCGGGGCTTGCAGTGATCCATCCAAACCAAGGTCATTAAACTCAAACAATTCTACTTGCATGTTTAGCAATGGGACCACACACTCACAAACACAAACACACACACAATTAAGTGCTTCTGTGGATTTTTCACAGTGCACAGCCAGGCAGTTTGAAGCTGATCAATACTCCGAGCTGTGTGTGTGCTACACTGTAGGTGGGAAACAGTAGGGAGCAGCGGGAAGCTAACTAGTATGTGGAATAAAGGATGCAGATGCTTAAAGTCAAAAACACAAGATGGCAAAAGCATTTTCACACCATTCTGACAATTGGTGCAAAAGAGTTGAGGAAAAATCACAAATCAGATTTTACTTACTTGATTTTTCATCCCCCAGCCTTCAGGGTTAAGATGGCAGACTATAAAAATATTTTCTTTCCCCAAGCAGGTGAATTACAGACTGTACATTTCCTTCTAGTACTACAGCAGGAAAACAACACTACACCTGCGTGGCAGCTAGAATTCTTCACTGTCAAGTACAATTTCTCTTAGACTTTTTTTATGCTAAGTGGTGTACACACTGTGTACCCTGTATTGCACTTTTTGCATACTGCAGGAAGTAGTTTGTTGCAGTATCTGTGTAAGATTCACAAAGAGTCCAATGAGTATGACACATATAAAGAAAATAATTGAACATAAATAGTTGATGGGGCTGTTTAAGAGAGATGTAATATTTTGCAATTAATATTCACATTTTATGCAATTTTTCCTAATTAAATATATTTGGATTATGGGCTTTTTGTAAAGTAAGTAAGTAACTTACTGATAGTAAGTTGCTTAGAATTTTAAAGTAATTATATAAGTCAAATTATATATAAATCAGGGTAAATATAAGGAATGTCACATATTACATGAAATTGCAGTGTAAGCATTTTAACAGTATTGTATATCTCTGAAAAAGTAGATAAAGCTCTGGTTATTGGCCAATTTATTATTTCATTTAACAGAATACACCACCAGTCAAAGGTTTCTGAATGTCTTTATTTTTTGTTTCTTTAAATCATTTAATTTTAACACTAAGATTCAACAATCTAATAAAGAAATGGGTGAATAAATATTTATTGAAAGGATAACATTATTCTATTGTAAAGATCTGGTCTAATTGGAAAAAGCCCAAATCTCTATCATTCTAACATAGCACCCATATTTAATTTCAATATTTAATACTAGCACTAAAAGTAATTTATCTCTAGGTTTAAGTTTACATGCTTCCATGCAGCACTCTTTTAGATTCCTGAGCCAACTCATATTCATAAGATCCATAAAGATTTAGCATTTTTATTTCATAATTGGCTTTCTTTTTAAATAGTTAGCTGTGTCAGGAA
Source organism: Hemibagrus guttatus (assembly GCA_033459395.1). NCBI lineage: Eukaryota > Metazoa > Chordata > Actinopteri > Siluriformes > Bagridae > Hemibagrus > Hemibagrus guttatus. The sequence continues at coordinate 21,914,925 of JAUCMX010000004.1, forward strand.
TAAAGGCAAAATCAAGACCAGAAAAATGGTGATTATTGCACCAGAGGCATTCTACAGTACAGTGAAGCTACCTTGATTGTTTTTAAAGCTACTAATGATGACATTCTGTAATTTTATTAATTTTTTAATGTCTGTTCAAGACCAAATTGTTGGGCCACTTATATCTCTGTTCCCCTCCTCTTTCCAAAATTGCCACCACATCCCCATCCCCATCCCCATGCAACACATATTTCAACAGAGCAAATCTAAGCAAATCACTGGTGATAAAGTTAGCTAATTCTGACTCACAAACAACAAGCACCAACATTTGGATTGAACTACTTCATATAATTACTGTATATAGCAAAAATAGCTAAGACTTAACAGAGATCAAAGTCCACACTGTGTGTGTAGCTCTTGCATAACTGAATAGTACTGTCATAAGTCTACTGATGACTACTGATGTGTGTAATTTTGTTATTAAATAAAGTTTTTAACAATATATCAATATTCCATACCACAGCAAAATGTACCCATGAGAAAAGGCTTTCAGAATTTCAGGAACCCTGTAAAAGAAAAGTGATACTGAAGTAGAGTATCTGGATTTACCCAAGCAATTAACTGGCTAATTTTTGAAAAGAAGAAAAAGATCTGTGTTGTTGGCAACAACACAAAGTTAAAATCATGCATTAGTTTATGTAGCTATAATAACCCAGTAAGTTTAAGATGTAAAAAATAAAATTGTAATTTTAATAAACATAAAATACCATGAATAGGTCAATTTCCTACAGTCTTTCATCCTTTTGAAGCAAAGCAACAGTCATGTCCAACCACAAATCTATATTAATTTATGTTCTGTGTTATTTATGATATTGCAACAACATAAGCTTGAGGCCATTGAGTGTGCAAGACTTTTTTTTTTTTAAACAACAAAAAATGGTAAATGTGTAAACACAAACGTAAAATTAAGGCCTGCAATAAAAAAAAAATGTCACAAAAAATGCTCTATCAATCATATCAATTTCTAATTATAGCTACATATACTACAGGTACCTGACTCTAACTTTAAACTTATTGCTTATAATCTTATAGTAAAATTGAGTCTGATTGTGAATTTTCAGAATTTTCAGAAATATGTCAGATGCTAATGTGTGCTAGCACTGTAAAACTGTTTATCACATTTGTACATCACTCTGTTCTATTTGCCCTTGCTTCTTGGCTGATTAAGACCTTTAAAAAGGAAAAGCACAATTGGCATGATTTGTTGAGGGGAAAGAGGGGTTTGTAGTAATTAATAGAGAACGTAAATACAGTGACGAGTGAAAACAAATGACAAGTGTGATGCACAACAGAGTAACAGACAAACTACAAAGAAGAATAATGTCAACATGTCTATCTGGCAACAGCAAAACACACCAACATAGAAATGCCATTTGCTCCAGCAAATCAGCTAAGCATTGATTACAGAAATCTATACTTGATTTATGTAATTGGCCCAGTAGAGCTCTAACAAGCCAAGAGCCATCTCCAGAGGAGAAACCCCAAAAGGATCAGCAAGAAAAAAAAACATACACACAAACACAGATGCTGACAACAGATCACGATGGAGCTTCAGACTGTATTATGCCATGACTGATTGAATGTGCTGGCTACTAACTATATAGCTTTAAAGTCATTTAAATTACTTATACTATCACTAATTTGATTTTTGATTTTTTGTCCACAAGGCACCAATAATTTATGTAAAAATTCTGTATTTTATCCAGAGTTGCCGTGCCTGCATGACAAAATTTATATATTCAATATATCATATTCAAAATCTACATAAAAACAAAAAGATTCTGTTTCTCAAAATAGCTCGTAACAGCTCTTATACCACAGTGACTAAATTCTGATTGGTCACAAGGTGTATTATTTTTGTGCAACAGCACAGCTCAGACAGCTGTAACATGGATGAATGGTTTATTGTAATGTGCTCATTCATTTTTGTTTCTATAGTAACAGCTCATACAGAGAGACTTATGTGGCAGATGCTCCATGTAATCTAAAGCTGATAATAATCGGATTAAATAATCAGATCAGATGTGTTATAGCCACTACATTCACTGCAAAAATCTGCTTTTATATTTTTGACTTTTGCCATATTGTTAAATGATGGAAATCAGTTTATATAGGCAAAACCACAGACAACACTGATTTTATCCAAATTGAATAACAAATGAAGCATTTCAGAAGAAGGAATTCAAATTCAGCATACATATTTCCTTATCTTACATATTGCCTCTTTTACAAGAGAAAAATTTACACACAAATGTAGTTTTATAACCTCACTTCAGCTTGGAACTCTTCCTACCTTCCAAACATACTTACAAAGTGTGTGTGTGTGTGTGTGTGTGTGTGTGTGTGTGTGTGTGTCTGTGTGTCTGTGTGTCTGTGTGCGCGCGTGTGTGTGTGTGTGTGTGTGTGTGTGCGCTTGAGATCTATCCATTTGTTTACAATTAGAACAATTAATGTCATCTCCAGTACAGTGGCTAATTCCACATATATGCTGCTGTTGGGATAAATGACAGACTTGGGAAAATAAGTTCACATTACATAAAACAAATCTGCGATGTTGGTCTGGCTAAAGATATTTTAGCGGTGGGGAAAATGGAATCATATTCTAGGCTGAGATACAAACGTGATTCATTTGAACCATCTGCAAAGCACTCTTTCAGATTATGGAAATGTGAAAAAGAAAAAAAAAATTATTAATACTAAATGTTATACAGAAAAAGACAGAGAAACCATGTAATTTCAACAGAGAAAAAAAAAACAGAAGGCGTATCAGTGGCTATGATTGAACAGCACAGCAGGGTACTCTTCACCTAATTGCATTTTATTTCAGAAAATGCAATATAAATCGGTTAATCTAACTCTGATCTATTGGAACCGACATTGTTAAAGCATGAACATAATTGGACTTTAGACTATATGGGCTGATGTAGTTTATCATTGCTTTTAATGTACTGTTTACAGTCTTCTTGGTGATGGTAAATGTCTCACCATAATAACTCAAGGTGAATGGACTCATGCTGTAACCTTATAAATTTATCAATTACATCATGTTTTCAGACAGAACCTATGTTGAAAGCAAGCAGGGTGGCGTAACATTTGTTTGAGGGTAACAGTGTCCATAAACAATGAACACAGCTGGTTTGAACGAAAAGGCTATTTATGTCAGTCTCTGGTCGAAGTTAAAGAATAATGAAAGGAATCTGAGCACCATCTACTAATTAAATGTTGTACTAAGATATTTACAAGCCAATCAAAAGAGCTCCAAAGTCTCATCTTGAAAGACAAGTTATCATTATGAGCTGTTGCATACTACAAGACTTCTGTACCAAAGACACTGCAATTAAAAGCTATAAGCACTTTTATTGTCCCACTTCACTGCTCTCTTACTGTGAACTGTGCCTTGCATGAGCATTTTTATATCTAACACAATTGGAAAAGGTTTTCCAATCCCCCCCCCCAAAAAAAATGTGGTTTCCAAAGACATTAGGAAGGAAAGGAAGGAAGGTACGAAGGAAGGAAGGAAGAGAGATTGATTCATACCCTTATATTTCTAGCACAAATGTTCAACCATCTATTTTTGGTGCAATTCATGTATATTGGATTCTAAGATGTCTTGCTGTTGCCCTCCTGTGGACAGAATCAGTAGTGACAGCTGCCAAAGACTGCAAATCTCACAGATTAGATTGCCTGTAAATTTAGCCTCCTAGCTGGTGAATGAGCTATGTACAGTATTACTAACAGTATTGTTAAATGGTTAATGCTTACTGTGTGTGCTATTATTATGTATTATATATATATATATATATATATATATATATATATATATATATATATATATATATTCATAGATAGATAGATAGATTACATACATAAGTAATATTATCCCATACTGGCCTGCTTTTTCCATTGGATAGCAGCAGTAGGTTTATTTAATGCACAGCGCAGACTGCAGCAGGTTTATAGGCATATTCTAATTTGCTTTACAGCAATATATAAATAAATAAATAATGCAGCACCATATGCCATCACAAGATCATTACATGAATTGTATTTCTCCCAAACAGTACTGATCAATACCATTTTTATTTCATTTAAGAGGGTCTGTACCCCCTTCTTTTATTAAGAAGGCTATACCAGACGCATAATCACTATACATAGATTTAACATTACCTTTACAATTAAATTCTCACTGAAATTACAGAATAAATATATGCACATTTTCTTTTTAAATCTTTGTGTGAGAGAGAAAACATTAAAAGTGTTTCCTACAAAGCCGTTAGTGGTAATATCCAGAAGCATGGTTGTCTTACGAAAGTGCGTTAAATTCCATAAAATCTTGAGTGTTGTTATATATTCACAAACATTGATCCTTGGGTGCGTCTTTGCAAGAGGACTTCTCATGTCTGTTTTAATAATATATAAAATAAATAGACCACCAAACAGTAATGCGTTGCACAGTATCTGTTATTTTTAGCAGTACCCACCACTGCAGTTGAATGCATGCAGCAAGCTGCAATATTCTACAAACTGTGCCAGGCCTTTGGGCAAATATCCGAATGTGCATGAGAGAAGAAAAAAAGGTGAAGATGTGATGTTTCTCCCGCAGTCATGCGGTTGTAATGCTGTGTCACGCTCTCCCCAGCCATCCATGGCACAAACAAATCTGTTCTGTATAAAAATAAGGGTCATAACATTGCTGGCTACTCTGAAAAAAGGCACTTCATTGAATATCTGAGTATGGCCTTTCCTCCAAAGTAATTTTGGGGGAAAATATTTTTTGTGATTTTATATATATATATATATATAATATATATATATATATATATATATATATATATATATATATATATATATATATATATATAAAATCATGCTTTTTTCATGGTCGCAGTTGGGGGTTGCTATATATGGAAGTGAGCTTACTCTGTCATCAGAACCTATATGATGATTTTTCCAAGACTTCGAGGTAATCCGGCTTGGTTTGGAGTTTGGCCCTTAACTCGAGGTATTCATTTTGTTCTGGAAATCCTTTTCCCCCAGTGAAAAGTAGAGTTTCTTTTAATCTGGCATCTTGCTGCAAGTCAGGGTATTGCATTCCTGGGGGATGTGCATGTGCAATGTGCATGTCTTTTAATTTTGGAACGGTACCATAAAGGCAGTCTACAAACCCCATGGTTGGAGTTGGTCTCTGGCTGTCAATCACCGTGGGGCAAACCACACCATTCTCATGAAATCCAGGCACATCTCCAGACTGATTGACCGTGACAATGGTGTTAAGTTGAGAATTTGATACAGCCATAGTCCATTCCTTCTCTTTCTCCAAAAGAGTTCGATAATTACTGCTGTTTTCCTTTGTCTCTGAAAACCGTTCTCCATCTATTTCACCTTCACGTGGTTTGTAAATAGGATTGTTGCACATCTGAGTAACAGGGTGTGGTATGTAATCATAAACATGGCTAGAAGCAGGTTTCTCAGGTGAGGTTTGTTGTTCCTCAAATATCCGGCACTGCATCTGGATCCCAGTCAAATCCACCACTTCCTGTCGCTTTTTGAATGGGAGTTTCTTTCTTCTCCTTAGTACAAAGGCAAATAGGCCAGCAGCAACAAAGACAGCAGAGATGAACAAGATTAAAAGACTGAGGATGAGAACCGAAAGTGGTATGGCTCCCGTGGAAGGAGCTTGTCCTAATCCAGTGTCACTGGTGGAAGTGACATCATTAGCAAGTCCAGGAGAAGCAGCAGAAAATTTCATTTCTGGGCAGATAAGCTCGAGTTCCAGGGTGCGAAGGTCTTTGCCAAAAGCAAACTCCGGAGTCTTGCAAATTACTTCTCCAACCACAATGACAGAGCTAAGTTTCTCGATCCACTGCTTAAGTGGAACAATATCACAAGAGCATTCCCATGGGTTCTGGTGCAGGTCAATCTGTACAATGGAGTCAAGGTGCTCCAGCACTCCACTCACAGGTAGATAGAGGAAATAGTTGTTGCGTAGATTTAGCCTAGACAGGGAGGTGCCAGCAAAAGCATCAACAGGAAGTGTGCGCAGCAGGTTGTCATTCAAGAAAACTAGTTGCAAGTTTGTCATCAGGCTGAAAGAAGCTGGTTGAATTTCTCGAATAACATTGTACTCTAAATAAAGGTAGCTTAGCATCTGCAAACCACGGAACATGCCTGGAGTCAACCTTTCAATGTCATTACCATTCAAGTATAAACTTTTCAAATTGGGCAGGTTGATGAAGGCACCTTCTTGCACATATGATATCCGATTGTTACCCAAATGGAGTAAATCCAAACTGGAGAAATTCCAAAAATCTGACCTGTATATTTTCTGAATTAAATTTCCACTCAGATAGAGTTTTCTGGCATTTAGTGGCCGTGGCAAGAGCTCAGAGATGTTGTGAAACCCTTTCTCTTTGCAATTTACAGTGAGTCCCAAGTCATTGATGTGTAGATTACACATACATCCTGTCGGGCAGATGATTGGAATAGGTGGTCTTGTTTGATAGCCAGGTACAGGGGGTTGGTTTGGACCAGGATAAAGGCTCCGTGGAGTTGGAGGTGTTTTTGTTGGCCTAGGACGTTTTGTTGGTTTAACATATCCCTCTCTGTACTCCACTGAGGAGGCAGTGTTATGGAAAGATGACAACATGGATGAGGGTTTGGTGGGCCACATGTTTTCATTATTGAAAGGAAGCCTTGGTATGCCAAGTTTTAACTCTATTTCAGTTTCAGATAGTAGGGGGCATAGCTCGTTCCTTTTGATCTCACGGAGATCCTTTCCATGAAAGTGAAATGGATATTCGCAAGTGATATCACCCACCAGAGCTGTGTATGGTATTCTCTCCAGCCATGTTTTGAGCTGTACAATCTCACACACACAGTTCCATGGATTTTCCTCAAGCTGAATCTCCATCAGACTACGACCCACATACTCCAGCATCCCCTTATATGGAAGAGTCTTTAACCGATTGCCACGCAAATCAAGGTGCGTTAATGATACAGACCTGAATAAGAAATTGGGGAGCATGGGTATCAAATTGTCATTCAAAATAAGCACTCTGAGTTTGTGCAGGTTTCGAAAAGCACCACTTTCTATTTTCTTTATGACATTGTAATCTGCCTGAAGGTATTCAAGGCTCTCAAGTCCAAGAAAAGTGTCATTTCTGAACACCTCCAGTTTGTTCTCATGTAGAAAGAGTTTTTTCAAAATGTTCAGTCCATTGAATGCACCAGCGTGAATGTCCTGCAGTGCATTATTTCCCAAATTGAGTGACACAGCATTGTTGAGGTGCAAAAAGCTGTTAAAGTACAGCTTGCGCATGGAGTTCCTCTGCAAATTAAGCTTAAAGGGCCTTGTCCATGACTGGGAAATCTGGCTGACATTTGTAAATCCTTTGCTGTCGCAGTGCACATGAAAAATGCCCTCCTTGACTTCACAGTAGCAAGGGTCAAAGCAAGGCTCATCTATTTCCTCAGACTCATCCAGCAAGGGGATTGGCGTAGTCCACCCTAAAGCTATTGTGCTTAGCAGGGTTACCCACAGCATCCTTCCTCCAAAACCTGATGAAGTTGCGTCTGGGTGCCACTTCACTGCACTAAAACAGACATAGAGAGAAGAATAAGAAACATAAGTACTTGGGTAAGTGGCTTGCAACGTTTGAGAGAAATTGATGGAAATGTATGGGAAAATTATATGCACTGGCACATACAATCATTGCCTTTCTTCATCTTTGGGACAATATTAAATGTATAGATAAAATTCCACCTAAATCATACTGAATCAATTAAGTGCCTGCATTACATGCAATTCAGTACAAAAATCAAGAAGATCGTCGTGATGACGCGATGTTCTAATTCTGTTGGGTCAAAGAACACGCCCATGTTTACAGCCAATTCATTTGATTTTTCTGGAAAGGTTGCACGTTATTTGCCTTTCCAGTGACAACACGTATCATAGCACAACTGTTCCTCCAATTAATCATGTTGGTCTTCACATCCATCAGATCAGACAGGAGTTCTCATCTTCTCTCGCTCTACCTCTCATTCCCTCTCATCCACCCACCTTCACACAAACACACACAAACAGGCACAGACACACACACACACACACACACACACACACACACACACACACACACACACGCACACACACACACACACACTTGGTTAGTAAGACAGAGCGTACATTTAGCAACTTAACACTTCAGGCAGTGATCTGTATTCTACTTCTGTGTTTACAAGACAAGGATCTTTATGTTAGCTTTTTATCACCTCACAATGCTCAGGAAATCTGATAGCTAGATAGCTAGCTAGATAGCTAGATAGATGGATGGATGGATGGATGGATGGATGGATAGATAGATAGATAGATAGATAGATAGATAGATAGATAGATAGATAGATAGATAGATAGATAGATAGATAGATAGATAGATAGATAGATAGATAGATAGAGATGCTGTTACATTCCTAAAAAGGTCTCCTATCAGACTGAATGCGTATATAAGTCTCTTTGCTTTTCCACATGGTGAACACACTTAATTAGCTATCGGCACATTGGTGGAGACAATGATAGATGAGATCTGCTAAACGTGTTACAGTCACAGACCTTTGCTAAGAAATGTGCTTTCTGAAAGGATGAAAGACTTCCATTAAGCATCCATGCATAGTAGGGGAAAATGGTAGTTGCTGCCTTAGATGAATAGCACACTTTGTGCCAGGCAAAGCCTATGTCTCGGCATTTGTGTGTGTTTGTGTATGTGTATGCATGAAGACGCATTCTGAAATCCCAAATTTTTAAATGGTCTCCTCACAATAAAATGGCATGTTTTTTCCCAATGTTGCAGGTACCTACTCCGTTTTTTTTTTTTTAGTGGGCTCCAACTTTACATTTCCTGTGGCAAGATGGATGTAGAGAGACAGGTGCTCCGGTGGTTTAAGACCGGAGGGAGACATACACTGAAACAAAAAAAAAACAACAAAAAATTTTTCTTCTTTCTATAGGGTCCATCAACTGCAATATCTCTCCATAATTGCACATGCATTATAAATCCACACCTACTGCAGTATAATACAATAAAATCAGAATTTTTTTGTTTTGTTTGTTTGTTTAAAGACAATCAGAATAATATAGTCTTTTTTCCTGCAAGGATTAACATCATATTGCGAGGTCCTTCTGATGGCAGAAATCAATGAGCAGAGAGCAGGTCTGGATTAAAAATAGAGACTGAGATGCGTTTGTCCTCCCACATCCGAGGATTCAGGGCAACACTCACCTCTTTTCCTAACGGACTTCAGTAGCTTCCACAAAAAAAGAGCATCAAATAGTTTAAAGCTTGTTGGATCTCTCCGTCTTGAGCATTGTCTCCTGTGTTGATTTCTGTCTTTCTTTAGCTCTCCTTGCTCTTCTCAGGCAAACAAGAAGAAGTGAAGACGTGAGTGGAATGCAGTGTCCCTTTTTTCCTCTCTACTCCGTTAGGTTGGTCTATGGTTGCAGTTCAGATGTAGTAGTGACGGAAATACAGCTTTATTTGTGTCTGTAGAGCAGCAGCAGCATCAACTCAATGTGGATTTGCAGAGGAGACACGGTACATCGGTACGATGTGAGACCTCACTGTGAAATGAGCTTGAAGGAAAGCGAGCAGGAGGGAGGATGAGAGATTGAAGGAAGGAGGAGGAGGAGGAGGAGGAGGAGGAGGAGGAGGAGGGAGTGCATCAGCCTCTATCTCTCTTTACTGCTCTCTCTCGTTCTCTCTCTCTGCATGGTTATATATTTGGTGTAGATCAGTGCATCACATCTCGAGGCAAATGTAGGATTTTATTCTGGAGGAAAATTGGAGTCATAACTATATACCTACTGCTTATAGTTTAATTGTATTCCGTCATTTATTCATAACTATTCTAGTCTATAAGGATACAGCTGTGTACTCTCTCTCTCGCTCTCTCTCTCTCTCTCTCTCTCTCTCTGTCTCTCTCTCAGTCTGGTTTCGATCTTTCTGCAGCAGGCTGAACTCATGAAAGGCTCTCTGTCTCCACTCCAATCTCTCTTCAGCAGATCTGTTATTTTTTAAGCTGTCCTGTAGTGGGCAACCAAGATCTGCGACTCCACCTCTCCTACACACACACACACACACACACACACACACACACACAATAATCAGGTACAGATGCAGAAACGGAAATGATTTAATAATAATAATAATAATAATAATAATAATAATAATAATAATAATAATAATAATAATAATAGATATTGTTATTATTATTATTATTATTATTATTATTATTATTATTATTATTATTATTATTATTATTATTATTGATATGTTGCTCTTGTGTGTGGCTTAATTCATGGTCACAATGTTGCTTGTTAATTTGACACACTAATATTGAATAAAACAATTGAAATATAATTTTAAAGCAGTAAACCTCTTAGGAACTTGCTCTGACCATTAAAATTCAGTTTGATTAGAGCCAAGATATAATAATATATAATGCTAAATATGTAGAGCCATATTAAGGATTAGTACTAAAAGGTTACTTTTATATTTACACAGGGAAATTCAATAATAGTAATACAATTTGTATGTTTAAATAATAATAATAACAATTCATGCATTCATTGTCTACTGCTTATCCGAACTATTCTCGGGTCACGGGGAGCCTGTGCCTATCTCAGGCGTCATTGGGCATCAAGGCAGGACACACCCTGAATGGAGTGCCAACCCATTGCAGGGCACACACACACACACACTCTCATTCACTCACGCGATCACACACTACGGACAATTTAGAGATGCCAATCAACCTTCCATGCATGTCTTTGGACCGGGGGAGGAAACCGGAGTACCCGGAGGAAACCCCCAAGGCACGGGGAGAACATGCAAATTCCACACACACGGCAGAGGCGGGAATCGAACCCCCAACCCTGGAGGCGTGAGGCAAACGTGCTAACCACTAAGCCACTGTGCCCCCCTAATAATAATAATAATAATAATAATAATAATAATAACAATAATAATAATAATAATAACAATAATAACAATAATAATAATAACAACAACAACAACAACAATAATAATAATTATTATTGTTGTGTTGTTGTTGATGTTGTTGTTATTATTATTATTATTATTATTATTATTATTATTATTAATTATTATTATTAATATTATTATTATTATTATTATTATTATTATTATTATTATTAAGGTAGCACAGTAGCACAGTGGGTATTAATATGATCATGTGTCATCTGTTGAGTTTGTGTTTATGTTCTCCCTATGCCTGAGTTGGCTGGATTGTCTGGACTGGCTAGGCTAAATCACTCCAAGGTCTGGATGAGCAAATGAATGTGTGTGTACATAAATAAACAAATAAATAAATAAATAAATAATATTCCCAGTGTATATAACCCCCCCAGTGTGTTCCGCATTGCCCAGTTATACTAACAGAAGACTCCTGATTACTTGCTTGTTATAACACAGACCATAAAGGTCACAGGAGAGGAAGTGTGAGTTCTTTTCTTTGATCTGGGTGGGTAGTTACACAACCTAATTCCCCAGTAGGACATCACCTGCAGGACTTCTGCTGGTCCTTCAAGGCAAGAAGCAAAGGCTGTATTTACTGTCAGTGAAAGAGAGACAGATAGGGGGGGCTAAGAGTGGTTATAACAGTATGTTGAAGAACTGACTTTTGGTGAGCAGTGGTGTGTAAAGCTGTCACTCAATCTCCTGCAAGAGAGCCTTTTTTATTTCTTCTCCTATCAGGATATCAGTCCACTGATAAGACCACTCATTGCTCCATCCACGTCTTCTCAGTTTCAAACTTGTTTGGTTCCATTCACATTTATACTGGATTACTCCATTCTCCATTTTTTTGTTAAATTTTTATGAACATCCATTTTCTTTTCTGACAATTTTCCCACTTGTTATGGGTTCTAAGACAAATGGAAGATGGGAAGCTACCCTTAGAAGAACATACAGGAGAGTCTGAAGTACGCATCTCTATTTATTCCTTTTGGTTCTAGGGATGAGAAAATGCTTTTGGGAATGAGGCAAACTCCCACAGACCTTTTCCAGTCACCAAATGTGTCAGACTGACTTTCTCAGTCTGACACACTGCCATCCTGGACTCTCAAAACATAAAAAACTGGAACACAAACATACCGATCAATCTTTACTCAAGCTGTTCTTGTGCCAAATTGCTCTCACAATTTTGTTTTCAGTGCCTCTTCCATCTAGTATCCTTGGTAAAGTAGAGTTTTTCTATTTTTACATTCTATTTTAACGAACAAGATTGCATAATCAGTCACTAGATGTAGAAGTGAAATAATGTGTCAACTTATATAGTGCAATTCTGAATCGTTCAGAATAGAGCTGAAAACCAGTCAGTAGGAAACAAGAAACAATGCGTAACTAGACCATTCAAATAGATTTTTGAATAAAATACAAGCAATATCTTAATGAGTTTATGAGTATTATATTCTCAACTAATATATACAGGTGCATCTCAATAAATTAAAATGTCATGGAAAAGTTCATTTATTTCAGTAATTCAACTCAAATTGTGAAACTCGTGTATTAAATAAGTTCAATGCACACAGACTAAAGTAGTTTAAGTCTTTGGTTCTTTTAATTGTGATGATTTTGGCTCACATTTAACAAAAACCCACCAATTCACTCAATTCATCTCAACAAATTAGAATATGGTGACGTGCCAATCAGCTAATCAACTCAAAACACAAGCAAAGGTTTCCTGAGCCTTCAAAATGGTCTCTGAGTTTGGTTCACTAGGCTACACAATCATGGGGAAGACTGCTGATCTGACAGTTGTCCAGAAGACAATCATTTACACCCTTCACAAGGAGAGTAAGCCACAGGCATTCATTGCCAAAGAAGCTGGCTGTTCACAGAGTGCTGTATCCAAGCATGTCAACAGAAAGTTGAGTGGAAGGAAAAAGTGTGGAAGAAAAAGATCCAAACCCAACCGAGAGAACTGCAACCTTATGAGGTTTGTCAAGCAAAATCGATTCAAGAATTTGAGTGAACTTCACAAGGAATGGACTGAGGCTGGGGTCAAGGCATCAAGAGCCACCACACACAGACATGTCAAGTAATTTGGCTACAGTTGTCATATTCCTCTTGTTAAGCCACTCCTGAACCACAGACAACGTCAGAGGCGTCTTACCTAGGCTAAGGAGAAGAAGAACTGGACTGTTGCCCAGTGGTCCAAAGTCCTCTTTTCAGATGAGAGCAAGTTTTGTATTTCATTTGGAAACCAAGGTCCTAGAGTCTGGAGGAAGAGTGGAGAAGCTCATAGCCCAAGTTGTTCCACAGTCTGTGATGATTTGGGATGCAATGTCATCTGCTGGTGTTGGTCCATTGTGTTTTTTGAAAACCAATGTCACTGCACCCATTTACCAAGAAATTTTGGAGCACTTCATGCTTCCTTCTGCTGAAAAGGTTTTTGAAGATGCTAATTTCATTTTCCAGCAGGATTTAGCACCTGCCCACACTGCCAAAAGCACCAAAAGTTGCTTAAATGAACATGGTGTTTGTGTGCTTGACTGGCCAGCAAACTCACCAGACCTGAACCCCATTGAGAATCTATGGAGTATTGTCAAGAGAAAAATGAGAAACAAGAGACCAAAAAATGAAGATGAGCTGAAGGCCACTGTCAAAGAAACCTGGGCTTCCATACCACCTCAGCAGTGCCACAAACTGATCACCTCCATGCCACGCCAAATTGAGGCAGTAGTTAAAGCAAAAGGAGCCCCTACCAAGTATTGAGTACATGTACAGTAAATGAACATACTTTCCAGAGGGCCAACAATTCACTAAAAATGTTTTTGTATTGGTCTTATGAAGTATTCTAATTTGTTGAGATTGAGTGAATTGGTGGGTTTTTGTTAAATGTGAGCCAAAATCATCACAATTAAGAGAACCAAAGACAAACTATTTCAGTCTGTGTGCATTGAATTTATTTAATACATGAGTTTTACAATTTGAGTTGAATTACTGAAATAAATGAACTTTAATTCTAATTTATTGAATTAATTTACTTTAATTAATTTATTATTTATCTAATTTATTTATTAAGAACATTCTAATTTATTGAGATGCACCTGTAAGTGTCACCTGAGTAAAAATGCATTTGTTACAAAGACGGACGGAGGCACAGATGCGCTTAGAATGGAGCTTTATTGACACAACCAGGGGAGAGGAAAGAGGGCGGAGAGCGGTGAGCGCGCGCGAGTGAAACTGCAGGTAAGCGGGGGGGCTGGAGGTGATCTGAGGCGGGATGGATAGCAGGAACGGGAAGCGCAAGCGTTGCAGAGCGTGGGAGAAACTCCGGTGTATGATCTGGAGGCACGGCGTGGCTAGATGCGGCAGGAAGCTTCTAGAAGCTGTGAACAGAGTCCAAGAGTTAAGCATGCACATAACGTGTGTTTAACGAGATCGGACGGGTGTGAAGTGCTCAGGTGGTGATATATATAGTGCCGTGAGAGTGGAGTGTAATCGTGCTCAGGTGTAGCTGATTAAAACTCTGGAGATGGCGTGCGTTGTGCACGTGTGCGTGGCGAGCCTGGCGTGTCTGTAACACGTTACATTTTAATACCAATTAAAAACTTTAATATCAATATCAGTAATATGACTGAAAGCTAGGGAGATAATAGTATTAACTGGAACCAAATATATTTGCATGTGCATTCATTATTGTATATTCATTCATTCATTCATTCATTCATTCATTCATTCATCCATTCATCTACAAAAGCTTTATTATCATCAAGATCACAGTTAATCTGGAGTATATTCTGATGATACTGAATCAGGAATGCACCCATGATGGGATCCCAATCCAATTCAGGACACCGTGTTCACATTTAATTATATGTGTTCTTAAAAAATAAATATTGATTGGGCAATACTTTTATATTAGTTTATTTAGTTATATATTAGTATATTAAAAGTTTATATTAGTTAATTAGACAACACAGATTTCTGGACCCAATTGAATATTCAGAAATCCAAAATTCTATCCATTCTTATCCCTTGACATTGAAACAGTACAGTGAGTTTAAAATAATGGCAGTTTGTATAATAGACATGGGAGTATGGTAGTGAAGCTTCAGTGTGTCCACGAAGAGGGGTTTCTTCCTCTTTTTCTCAATTTCTTCCTCTTTTTTTTGTCCTCTTGAGGATAGAAATGCTTTGGGGAAGAAAGTGGCACAGGCCTCCCACAGGCCTTTTCCATTCCTCCTGAGGCATGTCAAAATTTTTATCTGTCAGCTATCACAAACTCTCAAAACACAAAAAGGAACATGAACATGTCAATCAACCTCCACTCACACTGTCTCAGGCAAAATTGTTCTTACCGCTTTCCTTCAGTATCTAACATCTCACCAAATTTCCATTCAGCGTATACAGCAGAATTTAAATTCATTAGTTGTCTAAAATTATTAAAATAGTAACACTGTATTTACCTAAACCAGTGGTAATAATGGCTTTTACTTTGTCATTTGCTGACTCCATAGTTTTCTATGTTATTCATTTCTAATAAAAACACACTTTATGAATTATTTTAGCAAACTGCTGTGTAAAATAGGGAAATCTAAAGTGACAAAAGTTCTAATAGCTATAATAGCTATTTATAATAGCTATTTACAAAAATAATACTAATAATAATACTAATAATAATGTATTATTGTTATTATAGGTAATTATATATTATAATACTACTACTACTACTACTACTACTACTACTACTAATAATAATAATAATAATAATAATTATTATTATTATTATTATTATTATTATTATTATTATTATTATTATTATTATTATGTGGCCAACTGAGTATAAATTAAAATGTTGAATTAGTTGAAAATGTTTCATTTTTGTCCCTTGAGAGGTGGGGATCAAACTCAGGACGCTAGCAGGAAGGCTGGCAAAGCACCCACCATACAAAGTTCCAGACCCAATTGCACAGTAAAACAAACAAGGTTTATTAGAAACATAAAAACACGCAGATACCAATAAACCGAAATACAACGGAGAATAAACTTGAATAAACACACATAAATCAAAGAACATCACAGAAAACACTATCGAACAAAATAAAACAGTAACATAACACACAGCACAAATGTAACATTGCCACTGGTGTCAGATGGCCAGAAGAAGCCCTCTTCCGAATTCTAGGCCACCACCAAGGAACACTTCCGGGTTTGGGATGACTTAAGCGGCGTGCTAACCACGCTATGATGCAAAGTATTGTGTCTTGTAGTCTAGATACCGAGCCGTGGTTGTATGCTGAGTTCTGAGTTGGATTACAGATTACTGGATAGTCTTCATTGTTGTATTTGGATTACGTTTCGGACTGTCGCCTAAGTTCTTTGTGTTTCCGATATTTGATGCCTTGCCTGTTTCTTTGGTTTCGGATTTTGTTTCACGTTTTGGACTTTAACTCTGTCCATGAAATTCAACCAAAGACTTAGAAAGGCTAAGTATAACTTGACAGGTAAATATAGCACTGATAATCAGGAGAACATGTGGAACAGGTAACATCTGAAATTGACAGGAAAACAGAACAATAGATTGGGTGGGGCAAAGACACATGGAAAACCAAAACTTAAGTAAAGAACACATGACATGGGCAAACATGAACAACGACATGGAACAGGTCCTGCCAGATCACCCTCTGGTGTTCAGGCAGGGAACCATCCAAGCGGTCCATGACATCAGGACAGTATGGATTGATTGGTACTTTCATATACCTTTTAGTGACAGTCCAGAATGGTTGAAAGACTAAAACCATCTGAGAAATCTAAGAAGAAATTGAAATGGCATTTGGGAGTGTTTCATATTTTACCTAAAAGCAGTTTTAATATCCAAGGCCTCAAACAAGTGTAGTTCTAAAAATGCTAAGTTCTTATAGAATATGTAATGCATATATAAAATTTGAAACTATACACTTCAAAGTTCACATAGTTATTCTATTATTGAGTCAATCTGTAATATCCTCTGAATGTGTTATTTGCTTTCAGGAAATTAAGAATGCAGTGTTTTCTAATTATACAGATGATGAATGATGACATTTTAAACTAATAACCTTGATAATTTTGATAACTCATTAAATAAAAACAGATCTTGGCAGTGGACTCAGACTTTGGAAAAGAACTGTATTTGGCAAAGAATCTAACCCCACCTGTGTCAAAAAATGAACACTCACATTCATTTCACATCTCTCTGAAATATGTGCTCTGAGGACATATTGTACCACAGGCTCTGCCAAGTTACTGGTTCAGAAACGAGAGTGTTCAGATAAAGAAACTCCCAAAATAGCCTGGTGTGTGTGGGTGTGAAGCCACCAGTGATGTCGTGCTTTGATGTGGAAGATAGCCAAGCCTTGGTGTGTAGTCCTGTGGGCAAAAATCACACCAAATGGAATCCTACAGGAGGAGTAGATGGTATCTCATCCACTCTACATATTCTTACATGTGAATATTTCATGCAACCTACTAAAAAAAGTGTTTTTGTTTTGCTGTTTGATACATGCCCTGCTTCCAAAACCATCCTTATTGTCTCATATTTCCTTATATATTATATATTGCTTTATATTAACAAGTGTGTATCACCTATAGCACATTGTATAAGTGAACACTTGATCCTTGTAGACAACTAAGACATTAATATTGTAGTTGAGATGACTTCTTTTGAGATATTAACTAAATGATTTAACTGGGTCACACTGGCTTATACACTTGCTAAATGCTGATCAGCTAGCAGATGAAAGTAATCTAATGAAGTAATTGAAATAGTAGCTATAATAGAGCAGAATTTCAAACAGAGCAAACTTAAATCACAATTCCACAATGGTGATTTTTAAAGACAGAAACACAGGTTTGATGTTTTATTGATCTTTTTAATCACATCCTTCATTTTTTTAATTGGTGAAAGTTGTTATCAAAATTCATTAACCTGTCTATAGTTTTTGGCAGCAAGAGTATAACACTATGCCACTATCAAGATGTGTAATTGCTCCAAACAGCATTAACCCTGAATTCAGATCTGAACCTGGAGTGGGTGTGTCCTAAAGCAAACAGGTTTTTTCCTTTTTTTGACTTTCTTTCTTTTCACTTTATTATAATGTTCATTCATTTAATTTCTATACTGCTTATCCTGTGCAGGGTTGTGGGGAGCCTAGAGTCTATCCCAGGGGACTCATGCACAAGGCAGCGGACACCCTAGTCACCCCATTGCAGCTCACAACTGTGCATATACCCATTCCCAATCTATAGACAATTTAGAGATGCCAGTCAGTCTACCACATGTAAAACTAGAGTACCCAGAGGAAACCCCCATTGCATTGGGAGATGGAGGATGGAGATGAGAATGAAATTCCTGATTAGAAGAAAACATGCTGACTATTAAGACACCATACACTGTCTTCTGAGCAATGTATTTGTATTCAGTAACATCTATATTAAATATATTATCTATCACATTGCCAGCATTCACATTTTTCTCATTATTCATTTAAAATACACTTACAGTAAAGCATGTAACAGGGTCTGATCCACCAAC
Organism: Hemibagrus guttatus; assembly: GCA_033459395.1. NCBI lineage: Eukaryota > Metazoa > Chordata > Actinopteri > Siluriformes > Bagridae > Hemibagrus > Hemibagrus guttatus. The sequence goes on from JAUCMX010000004.1 coordinate 21,933,552, forward strand.
ATGTGCTTAACTGTAATATATAACAAGGGGAAAAAAAAAGAAAATATGTCAAAAGCCCTAGAGAGGTACGTTCTGGTTGGATAGTCATACACTGTTCCAGATTTTTGGCAGTGAATTATCTGAAGTTGACCTAAAACATCAAAGATAGTCCAAAAATTCTCTTTTATTTACCATTCAGTTCAACAATGTGATTCTAGGTCATACACATCCAACCATCCCTTAGTGGGGGTCACAAGACAGAAGTGTACCCAGGAATATGAATATAATTAAGCAGGGGTAATTATTTGTTAAATGATGAAATTTGGAAAAAAAAATAGGTGTGGAATGTACTGTCTAAAGTTTAAGAAAGAAAGAAAGAAAGCATTCACTGTAAAAGTACTGAGCACTGACTGTCTTCTGGAAAAGTAACCAGAATTTCATTCATTTATTTCATTATTATTACTTACTCTTTCATTAATAATTAATGCCTTTAAAATGCAATAATACAAGAAGAGGAAAATTAAGAGGTAGACAACTTATGATTTCATATAAAAAAATGTTAAGGCATCAAAAGCTTAAAATGACATATATATAAAAACATATTTTACTGATTATCCCCTTGGTTTCATGTGGATTGTAAAAGTTCTTTGATAGTCAATAAGGAATGCTTGGTATGACAATACACTTCTGACCAAACACTCACAAAACATGGAAATTAGATCTGGACCACAACTGTGAGAACTAAAACTATAATGTGAGAAGCAAACATTATTCTCTCTTTTGTAAGCACAGGGTCTATTTGTTTTAAAATGTGTCTTATTTCTGAAAGGTAAACAGCTTCTAAGTTAAGAAACTTAGGTGACTGACAGTAAAATGCCCACAGTTTGTACCCATCACTTTCTAAATGTTTTACATTCATAACATTTAAAGATAAGTGAAGTTTTGGATCATGGTAGTAAAATCAGATAGAACTGTTCTCACATGAATAAACTTGTGACTCAATTATTATTTGTAACTGATTTGTTAAATAATAAATAATAATAATGTAATGAAATTAAGAGGAAGTGTGTGTGTGTGGTTTTTGCATGTTCTCCCCGTGCCTCGGGGGTTTCCTCCAGGTACTCTGGTTTCCTACCCCAGTCCAAAGACATGCATTGTAGGTTGATTGGGCTACTGTTGGTCGAAGGAGTAGAAGAGGAGTGTGTAGACAGACAGAGAAGAGGAAAGGTAAGAGTGTGGGACTGAGAATAGGAACTCTGAATGTTGGTACTATGACAGAGAAAGGTAGAGAGTGTCAGGACCAGGTCTTGAACTCGGGTCTCTGGTGTGAAAGTCTTATTAGTTGCCACTGAGCCCCAGACAGGAGATGAACCCAATAGTCAGATGCTTTCTAAAGTTGCTTCCAAAGAATTTATTGAAAAAAAGAAACAGGGTAAAATAATCCCTTTCTTCAATGCAGTCACAAAAACAGAAGAGTATGCAGTCAAAAAGGTAATAAGAAATCCAAAAGGAGAATCAATGATCTTCAAACAAAAACTCTGGAAAAATCTTCCAAAAACAAACTCAGGAAAATACTCCAAAAGGCACGGGAGAAAACTTTAGAACAAGAGCACCACTTACGGCAGCAACTGGCTAGGGAGTCACAATAACCAAGCAAAGATACAGAGAAAGAGCACAGCTTAAATACACAACACCGAACGAGACACATGTGAAAACAATAGAGCTGATTACTAAGGTGAAATTTATAGGCATGAGGGTCCAATGGCCAAAATAAAGCATTACAAAGCCTAAATTCTGACAGAGAGCTGGCTGATTTGATGGAGAGAAGGAAGGTGGATATACTGTGTGTACAGGAATCCAGGTGGAAGGGTAGCAGGGCTCGTAGTATAGGAGCAGGATTCAGGCTGTTTTTTATATTGTGGATAGTAAGAGAAATGGAGTAGGTGTGGTCTCAAAGGAGGAGTTTGTGAGGAATGTTCTGGAGGTGAAGAGAGTGTCAGACAGGGTGATGAGTCTGAAGTTAGAGACTGAAGGGGTGATGTTGAATGTTGTTAGTGGTTATGCCCCACAGGTAGGTTGTGAGTTAGAGGAGAAAGAGAGATACTGGAGTGAATTAGATGAGGTGATAGAGAGTATTCCCACAGGTGAGGGAGTGGTGATAGGAGCAGATTTTAATGGACATGTTGGTGAGGGGAACACAGGTGATGAGGAGGTGATGGGCAAGTTTGAAGTTAAGGAAAGGAAGCTTGAAGGACAGATGATAGTGGACTTTGCTAAGAGGATGGACATGGTTGTGGTTAACACTTATTTTCAGAAGAGGGAGGAGCATGGAGTGACCTAAAAGAGTGGAGGTAGGAGCACACAGGTAGACTACATCCTATGTAGAAGAGGCAATCTGAAAGAGATTAGTGAATGTAAAGTGGTAATGGGAGAGAGTGTAGCCAGACAGCATAGGATGGCGGTGTGTAGGATGATTTTGATGGTCTGCAAGAAGAAGAGGTCAAAAATAGAGATCGAGAAGAAAACCAAGTGGTGGAAGCTGAAAAAGGAGGAATGTTGTGAGGAATATAGACAGAAGTTGAGGCAGGCTTTGGGTGGTCAGGCAGTGCTGCCAGATGACTGGGAATCTACAGCAGAAGTGATCAGGGTGACAGGAAGAAAGGTGCTGGATGTGTCATCTGTAAGGAGAAAAGAAGATAAGGAGACTTGGTGGTGGAATAAGGAAGTTCAGTATAGTATCCAGAGGAAGAGGTTAGCCAAGAAGAAGTGGGACATGGACAGGACTAAAGAGAATAGACAGGAATACAAGGAGTTACAGTGCAGAGTGAAGAGGGAGGTGTCTAAGGCTAAGCAGAAGGCATATGATAAGTTGTACACTAGGTTAGACACTAGAGAAGGACAGAAGGATTTGTACAGGTTAGTTAGGCAGAGGGATTGAGAAGGGAAGGATGTGTAGCAAGTTAGAGTTATTAAGGATAGAGATGGAAGGATGCTCATGAGTGAGAAGAGTGTACAGAGGAGATGGAAGGAATACTTTGAAGAGCTGATGAATGAGGAAAATGAGAGGGAAAAAAGAGTAGAGGGGGTGAACTCTGTGGAACAGAAATAAGATTAGAAAGGATGAAGTCAGGAAGGCTTTGAAGAGGATGAAAAGTGGAAAGGCAGTTGGTCCTGATAACATCCCAGTGGAGGTCTGGAAGTGTCTAGGAGAGGCAGCAGTGGAGTTTGTTAAACTAGTTTCTTTAACAGGGTTTTAGAGAGTTAGAAGATGCCTGAGGAATGGAGAAGAAGTGTATTTGTGCCAATCTTTAAGAATAAGGGTGATGTGCAGAGTTGCAGCAACTATAGGGGGATAAAGTTGATGAGCCATACAATGAAGCTATTGGAAAGAGTAGTGGAAGCTAGGTTAAGGAAGTGGAAATTTGTGAGCAGCAGTATGGCTTCATGCCCAAAAAGAGTACAACAGATGCAGTTTTTGCTCTGAGAATTTTGATGGAGAAGTATAGGTATGATCAGAGGGAGTTGCACTGTGTGTTTGTATACTTGGAGAAAGCATATGACAGGGTGACAAGAGAAGAGCTGTGGTACTGTATGAGGGAAGTTAGGAGAAGCAGAGAAGTATGTCAGAGTGGTGCAGGACATGTATGAGAGGAGCAGGACAGTGGTGAGGTGTGCTGTAGGTCAGACAGAGGAGTTCAAAGTGGAGGTGGGACTGCATCAGGGATCGGCTCTGAGCCCCTTCCTGTTTTCTATGGTGATGGACCAGTTGTCAGAGGAGGTCAGACAGGAGTCTCCTTGGACAATGATGTTTGCAGATGACATTGTGATCTGTAGTGAGAGCAGGGAGCAGGTGGAGGAAAACTTGGAGAGGTTGAGGTTTGCGCTGGAGAGAAGAGGAATGAAAGTCAGTCATAGTAAGACTGAGTACATGTGTGTGAATGAAAGGGAGGGAAGTGGAACAGTAAGATTACAGGGTGAAGAGGTGAAGAAGGTACAGGAGTTTAAGTACTTGGGGTCAACAGTCCAGAGTAATGGAGAGTGTGGGAAAAAGGTAAAGAAGCGAGGGCAGGCAGGTTGGAATGGGTGGAGAAAAGAGTTCTGTGTGATAGAAAAATATCAGCTAGAATTAAGGGGAAGGTGTACAAGACAGTGTGAGACCAGCCATGCTGTATGGTTTAGAGACAGTGCCACTGAGGAAGAGACAGGAGTCAAGGAACAAGTACATCAGAGTGAGAGCTCATGTTGGGGGAACAAAGTTAGGGAGGCCAAATTAAGATGGTTTGGACATGTTCAGAGGAGGGAGAGTGAGTATATTTGTAGGAGAATGTTGGACATGGAGCTGCCGGGCAGGGCAAAGAGAAAGGCCAAAGAGGAGGTATATGGTTGGAATAAATGAGGATATGAAGCTAGTGGATGCAAGTTTTGAGGATGCAGACAATAGGGATAGGTGGAGAGAGAGATGATTTGCTGTGGTGACCCCTGAAGGGAAAAGCTGAAAGAAGAAGTATCTCCTCATCATGGCACCTGTTAGCGGGTGGGCTATTATATGAACATTTTGTCCTCAAAGTTGATGTGTGATGTGATGGAAAATTGTGCAGTGGTCAGTATCTATCAAAAGTGGTCCAAGAAAGGAACAGTGGTGAACCGGCAACAGGGTCATCATTGGTCAAGGATCATTGATGCACGTGGGGATTGAAGGCTGGCCTGTGTGGTCTGAACCAACAGGTGAGCTACTGTTGATCAAATTGCTGAAGAAGTTAATGCTGGTTCTTATAGAAAGGTGTCAGAATACACAGTGCATCCGTTTGTTGCGTATGGGGCTGCATAGCCACAGACGAGTCAGGCTAACCATGCTGACCCCTGTGCACTGCCGAAAGTGGAAACAATGGGCACGTCAGTATCAGAACTGGACCACGGAGCAATGGAAAAAGGTGGCCTGGTCTGATGAATCGTGTTTTCTTTTACATCAAGTGGATGGCCAGGTGCGTGTGCGTCGCTTACCTGGGGAACACATGGCACCAGGAATTCAGCGGAGGCAGTGTCATGTTTTGGGCAATGTTCTGCTGGGAAACCTTGGGTCTTACTTAGACACATACCATCTATCTAAGCATTGTTGCAGACCATGTACACCCTTTCATGGAAATGGTATTCCCTGATGGCTGTGGCATCTTTCGACAGGATAATGCAACATGCCACAAACAACAGTTTGAGGTGTTGACTTGGCCTCTAAATCTCAATCCAATTGAGTATCTGTGGCATATGCTGGACAAACAATCCATGGAGGTCCCACCTCTCAACTTAGAGGACTTAAAGGATCTGCTGCTAATATCTTGGTGCCAGATACCACAGCAGACCTTCAGGGATCTAGTGGAGTGCATACCTCTACAGGTCAGGGCTGTTTTGGCAGCAACACAATATTAGGCAGGTGGTCATAATGTGTGCCTGGTCAGTGTGTGTGTGTGTGTGTGTGTATATGTGTGTATATGTGTGTGTGTGTGTGTGTGTATATATATATATATATATATATATATATAATGTGTATATATATATATATATATATATATATATATATATATATATATATATATATATATAATGTGTATGTAGTAAATAAAAAAGGAGTATATTTGTGTGTGTGTGTGTGTAACAGAGAGAATATCTAGTCAAAGGTTTATAAACATAGACAAACACACTCATTACTTCCCCTAGTCTCCATTCATCCATCAACGTATTGCTGTGTGAACACATAAAAGAGTCCGATCTGCACTGCAACAATATTCTGTTGCAGCTCATCTATATCTGCTCTGATACCTTCTGCACCCTTTTTCTTTAATGCCAAAGCAGATGAATGATGCAATGGCAAATTTTAAGCTGGCAATAACAAAGAGGGCAGAAACCATGTAGAGCCTGGTGATAGGAACTTACAGACACAGGTGCTCTGTTTGTATGTGTGTGTGTGTGTGTGTGTGTGTGTGTGTGTGTGTGTCTGCAGAGCACAGTCCATGACCTCTAGCAGGTCCATCTGTTGTCACACAAGAAATTACGTCAAAGAATTATTCTTTCATACTTCACTGGACATCAGGAAGATTAACAGTATGAAGGGGGCAAGGGAAACACATCAGTATATTTCTCTTGGTTTTCTAGTATATATTTTTGCTTTTTTTTTTGCGTACATCAATATGTATCTCTATTTCATCATAGTTAGAATAAGCATCCTGTTAATAAATTTAGAGCTTAGTAAAGCTGTGTGTAAATATTTTCATATGCTGTACATGTTTTCTTTGTGCTCCAGTTCATCCCAAAGGTGTTCAATAGGAATAAAGTCAGGGCTCTGTGCAGGCAACCCGATTTTTTGCACTCCAACTTTGGCAAACTATGTCTTCATGAAGCTGGTTTAGTACACAGGAGCATTGCCATGCTGGAACATGTTAATTCCAGTGAATTAAATTAAAACTTTATTTAAATTATAATCCTTCTACTGATATTCTATACAATTGTATGCTTCCAACTTTGGAAATCACACATATGGGTGGGGTTTTCAGGTGTCAATAAAAATATTTTGGCCATATTGTACAGATAAATGTATGCTCAGGTGTTTTGTTGGATAAAACAGATTTTCTCAACAAAGAGTTCCAATAATACCAAATTACTTGCTGTGAATGGTTTATGAATCAATTAAATCATGTGCTCAGTGACACTCAATATATCTAAAATTACATTAATAATATCATCTCACACTTGTAAAATCACACCCTTAGTTTTATGAAAGGTTATGAAATTTTTTTTTTGCTACTGGGCCTTCACTTACCTATATGCCTAGTGACAATAAATTTGACTTACTAAGGTTAATGTTAGGGTTTAGAGTGGAGAAAATGTTCAATGTTTTGTTTTACCCTAAAGGTATGAGGTGTTCATTGAATCTAGTTGGTATTGTTTGAAAAGCTGCATTAATATCTTAAGAACAGCTACAACCATGCTTAATGCCATCTGTTTTGTTATTTACAAAGATTAACATTGCCAAAAATGTGTTCTTTTCACATCTGTGAAAGAAAACAAAATAATGACATAGTAATAATTTAACAATCCAACTGCTTCTTGTGTGTTTGTGTGTGTGTGTGCGTGTGTTTTTGTGAGTTTGAGAAGGGGATTTTAATGAGAAAACCTGAGCAGCTATTTCTACACAGATAATACAGTGTTATTTAACAGCCACCTGAACACATTGCATACTATTAAAGACAAGTAAAGTCATTCATTAATTTGCATTACAATCCAGACAATACTAATTATCAGGGAATCTTTTCACTTATTTTTTCACAGGTCAGTTTCAGTGAGAGTGAACTCATAAGTTTCTAGTTACCTTAGGTCAGTTGAGCTCTGACATGCTGATAGAAAAACAAGATTTGTTTCATTAAAGCTAGATATTTTTAATTTTAAGAACCAGAATGTATGTATCATTTATCAACACTATCCAGGTCAAAAATTGTCCAAATTCTGTGACACCCTACCTGTGATATTTCATTTCCGAAATGATATTTCCGATATCGCCCAATTTCATCAAGTTTGAGTTGTGGCTGTGTTCTGCCAGTCAGGTTCAGTTAAGTTCATCAGCAGTATTCAGTGTACCAGTGTATGTGTGACAGACGAAGTGCTAAATGTGGGGCAGCAATGAGACATTACTCACTTGCTATCAGGATTATGTTTAATTCTATTGCGCACTGAAGTACTTGTGATGTATATCTTGTTGTAACCACTTAGTTCAATGAGTCTTGCATCCATTATATAAAGTCTTGACCTAGATATCAACAGTAGACAAGCGTAGGCTTGAGCTTGATTTAAAATTTAAACTCTAGACTAATTCAGAATGTTATGAATCCAAAATAAGTGAAACTAATTTACTGAGCTCCTTTATTTCCTATGAGTGAAGCTACAATTTAAGAATATATACGGTCTGTGATCTTAATAGCAATTAAAACTGGTTTTACTTTTTTTTTTACACATATTACTCACAATTTCCCAGCCAAATTCAGCAGAGCATATGGGTGCTTTGACCCATGCTGATCTTTCCACTCTGTTGAATCATGATGTAAACACACACATCTCTGGCAACATGTTTGCACAACATATTCAGTGTGGGTATTTAAGAGATATGTCTGATTAGCATTAGGTATTAAATGTTAAGGGCATTTCTACAGTGTAAAATTTTTTCACTTACTCAAATTTCAACAGCTTTGAATAAAAGCCACATTTAATTTTCACAATGTTACTCCAACATATTTAACTACTTACAGTGCACTGGCCATGATACCACATTCTATGGCATGGTAATAGTGCAATGACTGTGCTGGTGCCAGTCTCATTCAGTTCATAATGCTTAATGAGTCTATTCCAAAAATACAAACACTGATGCTGCTGATTTTTCTGCTTCTGCTGTGTGTGTGTGTGTTTGTGTGTGTGTGTGTGTGTGTGTGTGTGTGCGTGTAGCATATCATATTGTCTGATTCATATCCAGGGCACCTAAGAAACTGTAGAAGTTCAGGAGATAAATAAAATAAGATAAATAAAAATAGGTCATGGCCACATCCTAGTAAAAATGCACATATACATTGTATCTTTTGCACCTAGAAATGTAAATAGAGTTTTCTATATATAGTGTTCTTGGATCTCAAGAATCTCTGGTACACACTATAAGACATTTCAAGAAGGTTAAACTTAGAAATGCAAGTTCACCTTCTGCCTTAAAAATGTAAGTAATATGAACTTGAAGATACCATTTGTTTCAAGACAAGGAGTCAAGACAATAGATTTCTTTAAGTTTTAATTTTTAAAAACATAAAATTTAAGTTCGAGTTCAATATCCAAAACTTATCAAGACAATTGAGGGTGAAGACAAGAAATAAATTCACATAATCGTTGAGGATTTCATGTTAACTACTGCAAAAAAGTGAAAAAAACAACAGAAACAAACAAATAAACAAACAAATAAAATCCCCTGATAATCCAGAGCCAGATCATAACCAAAACAGTTTCAGTGAAACTCATTCAAGCATTGCAATGAAGGTGTGTGTCTCTGTTATTTATTTATTTATTTATTTTTGTGTGTGTGTGTGTGTGTGTGTGTGTGTGTGTGTGTGTGTGTGTGTGCATGCAAATAATAATCTGGTCACCTGGAATGTGAGTGTGATGCTGTGTGATGGGAAATGGAGTCAGTTTGGTAATATTGGACATGGTGCTGTGGTGGTTTCTGACAATGTGAGTCCGGTGCTGACATGACACTCATATAAAAATGATTATAACTATGTCACTTAATGTAAATAAACAAGGAGGCAAAAAGAGTATGATCTCAAGTATGCATTCACAAAGATTTGTAATTTACAAATGTATTCATTCATTCATCTTTGATAATCTTTTTATCCTGATAAGGTTTATACCCTGATCTGATAAGGTGGCAAGAATAAATCCTAAACTATCCATTTCAATGCTCCATTCATACAGACAGCCAGACCTATTCACAATTAAACATAAGCAATTCACCTACTGGCATGTTTTTGCGAAGTGAGAGAAATGAAACTGGATACCCTGGAGCTGTGATGTGGCAATGCTACCTTGCTGCACCTCTGTGCCACACACTGTGTGTGTGTGTGCGTGTGTGTGTGCGTGTGTGCGTGTGTGTGCGTGTGCGTGTGCATGCATGTGTATCTGTCTATCTTTCTGTTTATCTGTAAGACATGTAGATAGACTCTCCTTGGCTTGAGCAAACAAAATATGCTTTTATACCTTTTTAATAAGTGGAAAAGTGGTATACATGAATATTGAACAATATGAATCTAATTTAGCAACCAGAAACACTGGCTCGAGCTTTAACAAAAATCAACTAAAACCTCATTAGTTTGCCCATTGCACTCCTGAAAGAAATGTGTGTACAGAAGGCCCAATCAATCACTCTTCCTATCTGCATGTGTGCCTGGTTTAGAGTAGTACTGGGCTGCCAAGCATTCAGTTGATGCAACCCCTTCTGTTAGATTTACCTCTAGTGGGAAATCAGAGAAGCAGTCATATAATCCATTAGTGCTCTATGTGCAAAACACATACATGAGTTTTCCTTTCCCTCTCACCACTCTCTGCTCTGTGATGCCTGTTCTTCCAAATTTTTCACCTCACCTTCAGACAGTACAGACAGAAAGGCAATTCAAATCTTTCCAAGCCAGGAGTTTCCACAAACCGTTATTTTCTGTATGTTATTCATTTGCCATGTATAACACAGTCTATTGGTGTCCGTGACTTTGGAACTTTCTCAATCACTCTGCCTCTTATTTCACTTTTCACCCATGCATACATCTACCTGTCATCAGGACAATTCTTGAACATGGGTTCTAAAGCGATGTTCTGCATGCAAAACAGATCACTATTAGGAAGAAAATAACAAAGTATCTGATTATGAAAGTGGAAATACATTTTACATTTACCGCATTTAGCAGACACCCTTATCCAGAGCGACTTACATTTTCATCTCATTTTTAATACAACTGAGCATTTTTGGGGTTAAGGGCCTTGCTCAGGGGCCCAGTAGTTGCAGCTTGGTGGACCTGGGATTCGAACACACAACCTTCCGATCAGTAGTCCAATGCCTTAACCACTAAGCTACCACATCCCCGAAAATAGAAGTTGCTGGAAATCTGATCATGTCCTGAATTGACATTCCCAGTCACCTGAAAAACAGCTGATCTATTTTTTTCTTACACATCACACTAATATATGGGCATCACAGTCATTGACACCACAATTTTCATTTAGTGAAGAATTTTCTGTAGATCTTGGGACAGCAGAGCCTCCACCCACATGCTGCAACAAAACACTCTCCTCATGCGACTGACGCTCACGTAGTGAAAGGATAGCTCCACTTCAGCAACCCACCACAGTGCCCTTGTTCTCTAGCATATGTAAGAAATTAGCATTATAGATTGACCTGCCCACATATTTCATATATCAAAATATGTAAGGCATTACCGCCAAAATATGGGAATTTAGCCAGATATAGAACTGCTCAGAGTGGCAAATTCTGACAACCGATTTATCCAGCTATAAGTTGAACTTAGTGAATTTAGTAATTCTGCAGTAATATGCAATACTATGTAAGATTTTCAGTTAAAGACAATAAATTAAAAGCATGAAACACAAGACACTTCCTTTAAAGATGAAAGAGAAGCACATGCATGGACACACACAAAACACAAACAAACAAAATTCCAGAAGGAAGGGTTTCAGAAAGCATGAATGAAATGATCCCTGGTTACATCATTTCTGAAAGGGAATGGTCAAGTGACATCTTGGTAGACAAAACAGGATGGTGAATGAGCATACCAGAAGGTGTCTCATATGCAAGTTGCGGAAGAGCACCTGATGAGTGAAGGGATGGTTTATGGTGGTGCAAAGGCTGGAGTCAGGGCCTTTGTGTGAAACTTGAAGATGATCCACTGACTCTGGATGATTTGGTTGACTCTGCTGACTCTTGGTGACTCAGTTGATTTAATTGGATTTTAACCTTTCTGGCATGGCCAACCTCAAACTGTTTTTTTCAATCAAACATTGTTTAGGTAAGAGTACACCCAAAGTTAAAGTTAAAATATGTGCCCCAATTTCAGTGTCACTTAGATATTTCTCTTGCCATCCTCATCCACTGTCAAGGGCAGCTAGATCTGATCATCAATTTTACATATCGCTGAGCATGAAAGCATGTTAATTGCTTATTTGTATCATGCACTACACCTGTCTGGAAGCATCTTTACAGTTTTTTTTTTATTGATATCTTTCATCTTATCTTATAAGTTAAAAAACAAAAACAGCAGAGCAAGTGTAAAGTTAGACTTTTCTCAAAATGCATTGGACTTCAGGATGGAGAGACCTGGGCATACACCACTTAATGTCAATTTCAGCTGGATAACCTCCTGCTTCCCACAGTTCTTCCCTGAATCTTAGTACTGATCCTCTATTTCAATTGTCATTCAAATATAACGAGAAAAGACAGTAAGTAGTTTTAACCCAACAGGTCAGTGTTACACTGTAAACAAATTTTACAGTAAAATACTGACAGCTGGGTTGCCAGAATTTCACCATAAATTGTACGGTGACACTGTTCACTTTACGGAATGCTTTATTAACAACAGTAAATTTCACAGTTAAGAACTGTTGTTTGTTTACAGCAAATTACTGTGAAAAAATGGTGAAATGAATAAACATTATTTATCAGGGCTTACTTGACCTGGTTGAACAAGAGGAATAAGTCAATGTACTGTCACTAGCTCAGTTTAATTACTTGCATGTTGTCCACTGTGGGCTGCTCTGATCCTCTCTGCAGCCAGAAAATATGCAAAAAGCAAATGTTAGACTGATAAAGTGTTTGAGCATGTTGCCTACACACAGATAAACAGCCTTCTAGTCGTTCAAAAAGTGGTTCAAATACGTTAAACTTTGATTATACATTGATGAAGGCACCCTTTAATATAGTTTTGCAGATCATTTTTATAATTGATGATGTGTCGGGGAGAAAGTTAGAAAGAGAACATTTCATCATAAACATTTATTTTGTCAGTTGACGAAGTCTAAACACAGTTGCCTCCACTGAAGCAATCAATAATCAAATTTACTACAACACTGACCAGTAACCAGTCAAAAGTACAACCACTTACCAATATTTATCCTCGACAAAGACCATCGTCTGATCAAAAGGGGGGATTTGTAGAGCAGGAAAGAGACTGATGAGGTCCATTTCAAGAACAACTGCTGGCAGATGACAACAACAAAGCAGTAAAAAAATATATTATCCTAACTGAAATCATCTCAAACATCTGTACATAGGTTGCAAATTACAATCAAATGGCTATATTAAATAAATAAATAAATGGCTTAACAAGTGTCTCACCTGGTAGAACGCATACCACATACTGTTATTCAGGCAGTCAAGCTTCAGTTCCAGCTTAGGCCCTTGGCTGCAAATCATCCCATCTCTCTCCACTGTGTTTTTATTTCCACTGTCCAAAAAATGCCAAAAAATATCACAATCTTTAAAGTACAAAAAAATGGCTTGCTTCTTGGAGTTTAAAGGGTTTACAATCTCATCAATTTGCTGAGTGTCACAGTGGCAAGTTGTTAACCACTCATAGGAGTTTAAATGCATACCTGAAATTTTGCAGAAGTAAAACGCTTCAACTCTGACACATTTTATGATGACAAGATGGCTTATACAATAGTAGTGTGTTTAGATAATTAAGACAAATCTATAACTAACACACTGAAGAACGTGTTTGTGGTCAGTTTACTTACCTTAAGGGACATTCTTAAATCTTAGCAATGCCACCAGCCTTTAACCTTGTCTGAAGTGTCACAAAATCTCTTGAACAAAGGCTCAAATGCCCCCCAGAAACAGGTTTATTAACCTCAGTGTATGGATAGTTACCTTGTCCTTATGCAACTAATCAAATTAGCCATTAGTAACTTTGACAAAATGTGCAGCAAGTCAGTGGACTTATTTCACAGAACCAAAAACAATGCTAGATCTATATCAGAATCAGAATCAGAAAGAGCTTTATTGCCAAGTATGTTTGCACATACAAGGATTTGTTTTAGTGTCACAAGCTCCAGAGCACAGAGATAACAACAACAATACAAATAACAACAACAAAAAATAGAATGAGAAATAAAAATACACATATTTAAATAGGAAAATAAAGTAATTTGTATGTACAGAATAGAATAGAATGAGTTGAGATGTAGGGATCTGGATTATTATTGCTCAATCTCTTGTCTGTAAGCAGACTCATCACCGTCCTGGATGAGGCAGATGACTGTAGTGTTGTCCGCGAACTTCAGGAGCTTGACAGATGGATCAGTAGAGGTGCAGTCATTGGTGTAAAGGGAGAAGAGCAGTGCCGAGAGAACACAACCCTGGGGGGCGCCAGTGCTGGTGGTGCGGCTGTTTGACATGAATTTCCCCAGTTTCACTAGCGGTCAGTGATCCACTGACAGATAGAGCTAGGGACAGAGAGCTGGGTTAGTTTGGTCTGGAGGAGTGTTGGGATGATGGTGTTGAAGGCCGAACTAAAGTCCACAAACAGGAGCCTCACATAAGTCCCTGATTTGTCTAGATGCTGTAGGATGAAGTGCAGTCCCATGTTGACTGCATCATTCACGGACCTGTTTGCTCGGTAAGCAAACTGCAGGGGGGTCCAGTAAGGGTCCAGTGATGTTCTTCAGATAAGCCAATACCAGTCTTTCAAACGACTTCATGACCACAGACGTTAAAGCAACAGGACTGTAGTCATTAAGTCCTGTTATCTGGGGTTTCTTTGGGATGGGGATGATGGTGGAATGTTTGAAGCAGGCAGGGACTTCACACAGCACCAGTGATCTATTGAAGATCTGTGAAAAGATGAAGGCCAGCTGGTCAGCACAGGTTTTCAGACAGGCTGGTGTGACACCGTCTGGGCCTGGTGCTTTTCTTCTCTACTGAGAAATTTTCTATCTATCTTTTCTTTTCTTTTATCTTTTATCTTTTATCTATATATATATATATATATATATATATATATATCTATATCTATATCTATATTATATATATATATATATATAGATATATATAGATATATATAGATATAGATCCACCGTGCCCGCTACAAAATATATATATATATATATATATCTATATATATAGATATATATATATAGATATTCATTCATTCATTCATTCATTGTCTTCCGCTTATCCAGAGCCGGGTCGCGGGGGCAGCAGTCTAAGTAGGGATGCCCAGACCTCCCTCTCCCCAGACACGTCCTCCAGCTCTTCCGGAGGGACCCCAAGGCGTTCCCAGGCCAGCCGAGAGACGTAGTCTCTCCAGCGTGTCCTGGGTCTTCCCCGGGGCCTCTTCCCAGTGGGGCATGCCCGGAACACCTCTCCAGGGAGACATCCTGGAGGCATCCAAAACAGATGCGCGAGCCACCTCAACTGCCCCCTTTCGATGTGGAGGAGCAGCGGCTCTACTCCGAGCTCCTCCCGGGTGACAGAGCTCCTTACCCTATCTCTAAGGGAACGCTCTTTACCCTATCTCTAAGGGAACGCCCCGCCACCCTACGGAGGAAGCTCATTTCGGCCGCTTGTATCCAGGATCTTACCCTTTTGGTCATGACCCAGAGCTCATGACCATAGGTGAGAGTAGGAACGTAGATTGACTGGTAAATCAAGAGCTTTGCCTTCCAGCTCAGCTCCTTCTTCATCACAACAGACCGGTACATAGACCGCATTACTGCTGCCGCTGCACCGATCCGTCTGTCAATCTCACGATCCATCCTTCCCTCACTCGTGAACAAGACCCCGAGATACTTAAAATCCTCCGCTTGAGGAAGGACCTCCCCTCCAACCTGAAGGGTGCAAACCACCTTTTTCCGGTTGAGAACCATGGCCTCCGATTTGGAGGAGCTGACCCTCATCCCGGCTGCTTCACACTCAGCTGCAAAATGCCCCAGTGCATGCTGTAAGTCCAGGCTTGAAGAAGCCAACAGGACAACATTATCTGCAAAAATCAGAGATGAAATCCTGTGGTCCCCAAACCGGACTCCCTCCAGCCCCTGGCTGCGCCTAGAAATTCTGTCCATAAAAACAATGAACAGAACCGGTGACAAAGGACAGCCCTGTCAGAGCCCAACATGCACTGGGAACAGGTCTGACTTACAGCTGGCAATGCGAACCAAGCTCCAGCTCCGGTTATACAGAGACCGAACAGCCCTTAACAGAAGGCCACGGACCCCGTACTCCCAGAGCACCTCCCACAGAATGCCATGAGGGACACGGTCGAAAGCCTTCTCCAAGTCCACAAAACACATGTGGACTGGTTGGGCAAACTCCCACGAACCCCCGAGCACCCTGTGGAGGGTATAGAGCTGGTCCAGTGTTCCACGACTAGGTCGAAAACCGCATTGCTCCTCCTGTATCCGAGGTTCGACTAACAGTCGGACTCTCCTCTCCAGTACTCTGGAATAGACTTTCCCTGGGAGGCTGAGGAGTGTGATCCTCCTATAGTTGGAACACACCCTCCGGTCCCCCTTCTTAAAAAGAGGGACCACCACCCCGGTCGCCCAGTCCAGAGGCACTGTCCCTGACCGCTACGCTATGTTGCAGAGACGTGTCAGCCAAGACAGCCCCACAACATCCAGAGACTTAAGGTACTCAGGGTGAATCTCATCCACCCCCGGTGCCTTGCCACCAAGGAGCTGCTGAACTACCTCAGTGACCTCAGCTTAGGTGATGAATGAATCTACCTCTGAGTCCTTGCCCTCTGGTTCCTCTGCAGAAGGCGTGTCAGTGGGGTTGAGGAGATCCTCGAAGTATTCCTTCCACCGTCCGACAATATCCCCAGTCGAGACCAGCAACTCTCCACCTCCACCATAAACAATGTTGGCAGAGAGCTGCTTACCCCTTCTGAGGCGCCGAACGGTCTGCCAGAATTTCCCCAAGGCCGTCCGATAGTCCTTATCCATGGCCTCCCCGAACTCCTCCCAGACCCGAGTTTTTGCTTCCGAGACCACCACGGCTATAGTTTGCTTGGCCTGCCGGTATGCCTCAGCTGCCTCCGGAGTCCCCCGAGCCAACCAGGCTCGATAGGACTCCTTCTTCAGCTTGACGGCATCCCTTACTTCCAGTGTCCACCACTGTGTTCGGGGATTGCCACCGCGGCCGGCACCAGAGATCTTACGGCCACAGCTCCGGATGGCTGCGTCAACAGTGGAGGAGGAGAACATGGTCCACTCAGACTCAATGTCCCCAACCTCCCTCGGGATCTGGTTGAAACTCTCCCGGAGGTGGGAGTTCAAAACCCCTCAAACAGAGGGATCAGCAAGATGTTCCCAACAGACCCTCACAATACATTTGGGCCTGCCAAGTCTGTCCGGCATCCTCCTCCGCAAGCGGATCCAACTCACCACCAGGTGGTGATCGGTTGACAGCTCCGCCCCTCTCTTCACCCGAGTGTCCAAGACATGCAGCCGAAGGTCAGATGACACGATCACAAGGTCGATCATTGATCTCCGGCCTAGGGTGTCCTGGTATCAAGTGTACTGATGGGCACCCTTATGCTTGTACATGGTGTTCATTATGGACAAACTGTGACTAGCACAGAAGTCCAGCAACAGGACACCACTCGAGTTCAGATCAGGGAGGCCATTCCTCCCAATCACGCCCCTCCAGGTATCACTGTCATTGCCCACATGGGCGTTGAAGTCCCCCAGCAAAACTATGGAGTCCCCAGTCGGAGCACCTTCCAGCACCCCTCGCAGGGTCTCCAAGAAGGTTGGGTACTCCACACTGCCGTTCGGCCCATAAGCCGAAACAACAGTGAGACACCTATCCCCGGCCCGAAGGCGCAGGGAAACAACCCTCTCGTTTACCGGGGAAAACTCCAGCACATGCCGGCTGAGCTGGGGGCTATAAGCAAGCCCACCCCAGCCCGATGCCTCTCACCATGGGGCACTCCAGAGAAGAAGAGGGTCCAACTTCTCTCAAGGAGTTGGGTTCCAGAGCCCAGGCTGTGTGTGGAGGCAAGCCCGACTTCCCAAGTCCTTCCCCCCCAGTGAGGTGACATTCCATGTCCCAAAAGCCAGATTCTTTGTCCAGGGTTTGGGTTGCTGGGGCCCCCGCCCATGACCGCTACCCAAAACACATGGCACCGAACCCTTATGCTCCTTCCTGCGGGTGGTGGGCCTATGGGAAGGTGGGCCTACGTCGTTTCTTTGGGCTGTGCCCGGCCGAGTCCCACAGGCAAAGACTCGGCCACCAGGCACTCGCCTGCGTGCCCCGACCCCAGGCCTGGCTCCAGGGTGGGGCCCCGGTGGTGCCAGTCCGGGCGATGTAACGGTCCTTGATTTACTTTCCATAAGAGTCTTGAACCACTCTTAGTCTGACCCGTCACCTAGAACCCGTTTGCCTTGGGAGACCCTACCAGGAGCACTAGGCCCCTGACAACATGGCTCCTAGGTTCATTTGGGTACTCAAACCCCTCCACCACAAGAAGGTGGCGGTTCAAGGAGGGGATATCTATATATAGATATATAAAAGATATATATATATAGATATATATATAGATATATATAGAGATATATATCTATATATAGAAAAAAATATATAGATATATCTATATCTATAGATATATATAGCGGGCACGGTGGCTTGGTGGTTAGCACGTTTGCCTCACACATCCATGGTTGGGGGTTTGATTCCCGCCTCTGCCGTGTGTGTGTGTGTGTGTGTGGGAGTTTGCATGTTCTCTCCGTGCCTCTGGGGTTTCCACTGGGTGCTCCAGCTTCCTCCCCCGGTCCAAAGACATGCATTGTAGGTTGATTGGCATCTCTAAATTGTCTGTAGTGTGTGATTACATGAGTGAATGAGAGTGTGTGCCCTGCGATGGGTTGGTACTCTGTTCAGGGTGTATCCTGCCTCGATGCCCAATGACGCCTGAGATAGGCACAGGCTCCCCATGACCTGAGAATAGATCGGATAAGCGGTAGATAATGAATGAATGAACCTTAGTCTCATCTCAAGAATTAGAATTGAAGAGTGAGTTTGGATAAAGCTATAATTAAATACAAAGCAACCCTTAAACTTCACCCTAAAGTATTAGCTTCATTTTAAAAAAACAAAACAAAGTAAGTATGTTCCCCAAACTCCAGAGTATGTGTGTTGAAACGAAACAATGTATATTATTAAGTAAAGCAGTCCTCTACCTGTTTTGAGGCAAATGTATGATAATTTATAGATGTAGTTTACATTAGATATAAGCCTGTATTTTGTTTGTTGAGTGAATTTGTGAGTTGAGCAGATGTTGATAATCAAACCACTAGAAAAGAAATAAACCGAAATATTCAGATATTTTTTTGTTTTTGATGAGATGGTTTAAATAATGTATCCCTTAATACTATTATCTGCAATTAAAACAGTAAAAAAAATGTGAAAATGTTGTCAGACTGGGCTCCTACTATTAAAACCCCTTGGTTAAGCATGTGACAGCTATTCCTTGAAGGACATTCAGCAACTTTCCGCAAAGTGACAACTACAAACTGCATTAATTCCAATCCTAATAGACTGCAGTAGTTCACAGCATCATGTTCCCACTGCTTCACGCACACATGATTTAACTTAACAATCAGGTTTAATCAGATTGTGAGTGGCTTACTGTTTAGATAAGCATCTTCATGTTTTAGACTGGTAGTACCTTTGAATAAACATGGTGAAGGTTCACTCCATTTAACTGTTGTCTGTGGTTGCAGACAAAAATCACAAATTGTAAAAGGTTTATTTTGCTATGATCAGTGTGCTTAAAGTACATTATGTGATGCGTTGCCCATTAGCTGATGTAGTTCCATTGCTACCAGAGATCTGGCAATGCAGTTATGCCAATGTTAGAACTTTTATATTAAAATGTCAATGAAACATGTTACAGCTATTGTGATATACACCTAAAATTTACTAATAATAGAATTATAGGAGGATATTAAATGCAAAACTCAGACAGTAATGAATATGGTATGGGTCTTGGTGAAATATAAATTTCAGTATACATGTAAATGTAAATCAGATATAAATTCAATGTGAGAATCTAGTCATTAAAGATGAATGGGGATGAGTAACAAACGAGAAACAACTGAGTGTTGTGTCTGGTTAAATAAAAGCCTATTTATACACTTCTTCTTTAGTGGGAGATTTAATGCCAGAGAAAAAGCCTGCAAAAACATTTAAATACACCAAAAAATTCTATGAAATTAAACAAACAAATAAATAAATAAAAGGAAGTAAAGACATTTAATATTTAGTATGCAGAAAACACTAATTCAAGGATGCCCCTTTAAAAGAGGCATTTTACTAACTGATTGACTAATAGTGCTTCATTGGAGCCACTAGTGACATCTGTTTGGTAGGTGGCATTATACATGGATTAGCAATACAATTTTTAAACATGGACAGGAACTCTCAAGGGACTCCACACCTTTCCCACTTTATAAGAAAAAGAAGAACCTGCCATTTGTGTTACAATTATTCACTCCTCCTAGGATTCTGCTATAACTGGCTATGACTCCCTAATCCACTGTGTAATTAAGAAGCTATTTTGTTGAAAATCAATATGAATCTACAGCAAAAAATTTAGGAAATCATTCATTCATTGTCTACCACTTATCCGATCTATTCTCTAGTCAGAGGGAGCCTGTGCCTATCTCAGGCATCAAGGCAGGATACACACTGGATGAAGTGCCAACCCATCGCAGGGCACACACACACACACCCCGGACAATTTAAAGATGCCAATCAACCTACAATGCATGTCTTTGGACCGGGGGAGGAAACCCCTGAGGTACAAGGAGAACATGCAAACGCCACACACACGGCGGAGGTGGGAATCAAACCCCCAACCCTGGAGGTGTGAGGCAAACATGCTAACCACCAAGCCACTGTGCCCCATGTTGGAAAACAGTTATATGTATATACTTTATTTAAAATATTGGAGCTGCAAAAAGTTTCATAAAACAAGATTGATAACTGATAGCTTTGTTTTAAAAATAATGTCACTGTTCAATGTCCATAAACTTTAATTCACATAAAATGGGGAGGGGAAAAATGAAAAAATATAATATTTTCAGCTTTGTAGTAATGTTTTTATTGTCATGGGAACACAGGTCAAGGTAGGCTTTATGTATGAACACTATAGAAGAGGGTTTTTTTGTTTGTTTTTTTGCATAATTTGTTAGGTGAAATACAAAACCACACATGCAGCTCAACCCATCATAAATATGACTAATGGTGAAGAAAAGGTAAACTGAGTGAAAGAAGCAACTGAAATAATAGATTGCTCTGTTTACTACAGGGGTCTTCTGGGGGGACCCACTTCTGAGTAGCTCACCAAAGGTTTCATAGAATATGTAGAAAATTGATAAACATTAACTCAATAAACCTGTAAATATCACCCAAATCAAATTCAAAGACCCATCCCGCCCTTTTCTGGTGTTGCACCGAAATCTGACTCCCTGGACAAATCATACTCCTCTGAGTGCGCACATGCATCACATGATTTGATACAGCCTTTCAACAATCAATTTCACACACAGCTACCACCAAAACCATGCATGGAAGCATTATATAAACTTAGTAAGTAAATATGAATTTAATGTCACACTACACCAAGGACGAGGACCAAGAGGAAGCAGGTAAGTGCAAAGTGATCTTTAATGAAGGCACACATGCTGACAAAGCGGTGAAATAAATGAAACTGGAAACGATGCACTAATGAAAATAACTGAAAACAGTTTTAAATGAAACACTGCAGTCTGAACACAAACAAAGTCCCACGGGAGATAAGCATGGCAGGAGCATAGACAATAAATCCACAGAGCACGGGCAAGAAGAGAAGTCTCTGAGAAAGCAACCATAATACTAGCCATTGACTCTGTGGAGTGAGTGTGCTAAATAGTGTTCTGGTGATTGGGTACAGGTGTCAGTGCTAGAACTCTGGTGATTGGGGGCACGGTTGCGTGGCTGAGGTTGGTGCATCCGTGACACTTAAATCCATAAGCACAGATTAAAGTAGTTTGGATAAAGGATAAAGATAACATATGGCAGATCCTTCTAACTTGGAAGCTGCTGGTGCTTCGACAGTGTTAGGAATAAAGCTATGATGCTGCCAAAGCAAAAGTGGTGAATGAATCTATCCGGCTGCACAAAGATGCAGGATGAAAGTGCTGTAGACATTTTTGGAGTAAAGTACTGTTTGATATTTCCCAATGCACATGCATATGAAAGCCATAAAATACTATTAGTTAATCACATATAGTCCAATACAATGTCAAGTCTCTGATTTCAAAATGAATCGTCTTCTTCTTTGGCTTTTCCCTTCAGGGGTCGCCACAGCAAATCATCTCTCTCCACCTATCCCTATCTTCTGCATCCTCAACACTTGCATCCACTAGCTTCATATCCTCATTAATTCCATCCATATACCTCCTCTTTGGCCTTCCTCTTTGCCTCCTGCCTGGCAGCTCCATGTCCAACATTCTCCTACCAATATACTCACACTCCCTCCTCTGAACATGTCCAAACCATCTTAATCTGGCCTCTCTAACTTTGTCCCCCAAACATCCAACATGAGCTGTCCCTCTGATGTACTCGTTCCAAATCCTGTCCAATCTTGTCACTCCCAAAGAGAACCTCAACATCTTCAGCTCTGCTACCTCTAGCTCTGCCTCATGTCTCTTCCTCAGTGACACTGTCTCTAAACCATACAGCATGGCCGGTCTCACCACTGTCCTGTACACCCTCCGCTTGATTCTCGCTGATATTTTCCTATCACACAGAACTCCCGACACCTTTCTCCACCCATTCCAACCTGCCTGCACTCGCTTCTTTACCTCTTTCCCACAATCTCCATTACTCTGGACTGTTGACCCCAAGTACTTAAACTCCTGTACCTTCTTCACCTCTTCACCCTGTAACCTTACTGTTCCACTTCCCTCCCTTTCATTCACACACATGTACTCAGTCTTACTACGACTGACTTTCATTCCTCTTCTCTCCAGTGCAAACCTCCACCTCTCCAGGTTTTCCTCCACCTGCTCCCTGCTCTCACCACAGATCACAATGTCATCTGCAAACATCATTGTCCAAGGAGACTCCTGTCTGACCTCCTCTGACAACTGGTCCATCACCATAGCAAACAGGAAGGGGCTCAGTGCCGATCCCTGATGCAGTCCCACCTCCACTTTGAACTCCTCTGTCTGACTTACAGCACACCTCACCACTGTCCTGCTCCTCTCATACATGTCCTGCACCACTCTGACATACTTCTCTGCTACTCCTGACTTCCTCATACAGTACCACAGCTCTTCTCTTGGCACTCTGTCATACGCTTTCTCCAAGTCTACAAACAGACAGTGCAACTCCCTCTGACCATCCCTATACTTCTCCATCAAAATTCTCAGATCAAAAATTGCATCTGTTGTGCTCTTTCTGGGCATGAAGCCATACTGCTGCTCACAAATTTCCACTACCTTCCTTAACTTAGCTTCCACTACTCTTTCCCATAGCTTCATTGTATGGCTCAACAACTTTATCCCCTTATAACTCTGCACGTCACCCTTATTCTTAAAGATCAGCACTAACACACTTCTTCTCCATTCCTCAGGCATCCTCTCACTCTCTAAAACCCTGTTGAACAAACTAGTTAAAAATTCCACTGCTGCCTCTCCTAGACACTTCCAGACCTCCACCGGGATGTCGTCAGGACCAACTGCCTTTCCACTTTTCATCCTCTTCAAAGCGTTCCTGACTATGTCCTTTCTAATCTTATCTACTTTCTGTTCCACAGAGTTCACCCCTTCTACTCTTTTTTCCCTCTCATTTTCCTCATTCTTCAGCTCTTCAAAGTACTCCTTCCATCTCCTCTGTACACTCTCCTCACTTGTAAGCACCCTTCCATCTTTATCCTTAATTACTCTAACTTGCTGCACATCCTTCGCATCTCGATCCCTCTGCCTAGCTAACCTGTACAAGTCCTTCTCTCCTTCTCTATTGTCTAACCTAGTGTACAACTCATCATATGCCTTCTGCTTGGCCTTAGACACCGCCCTCTTCACTCTGCGCTGTAACTCATTGTATTCCTGTCTATTCTCTTCAGTCCTGTCCATGTCCCACTTCTTCTTGGCTAACCTCTTCCTCTGGATACTATACTGAACTTCCTCTTTCCACCACCAAGTCTCCTTATCTTCTTTCCTCCTTCCAGATGACACCCAGCACCTTTTTCCCTGTCTCCCTGATCACTTCTGCTGTAGTTTCCCAGTCATCTGGCAGCACTACCTGACCACCCAGAGCCTGCCTCAACTTCTGTCTAAATTCCTCACAACATTCCTCCTTTTTCAGCTTTCACCACTTGGTTTTCTTCTCTATCTTTGACCTCTTTGTCTTACAGACCATCAAAGTCATCCTACACAATACCATCCTATGCTGTCTGGCTACACTCTCTCCCACTACCACTTTACAGTCACTAATCTCTTTCAGATTGCCTCTTCTACATAGGATGTAGTCTACCTGTGTTCTCCTACCTCCACCCTTGTAAGTCACTCTATGCTCCTCCCTCTTCTGAAAATAAGTGTTAACCACACCCATGTCCATCCTCTTAGCAAAGTCCATTACCATCTGTCCTTCTAAGTTCCTTTCCTTAACTCCAAATTGCCCATCACCTCCTCATCACCTGTGTTCCCCTCACCAACATGTCCATTAAAATCCGCTCCTATCACCACTCTCTCACCTGTGGGAATACTCTCCATCACCTCATCTAATTCACTCCAGAATCTCTCTTTCTCCTCTAACTCACAAACTACCTGTGGGGCATAACCACTAACAACATTCAATATCACCCCTTCAATCTCTAACTTCAGACTCATCACCCTATCTGACACTCTCTTCACCTCCAGAACATTCCTCACAAACTCCTCCTTCAGGACCACACCTACCCCATTTCTCTTACTATCCACACCATAATAAAACAGCTTGAATCCTGCTTCTATACTACGAGCCTTGCTACCCTTCCACCTGGTCTCCTGTACACACAGTATATCCACCTTCCTTCTCTCCATCATATCAGCCAGCTCTCTACCTTTCCCTGTCATAGTAGCAACATTCAGAGTTCCTAGTCTCAGTCCTACACTCTTACCTTTCCTCTTCTCTCTCTGTCTGTGCACTCTCCTCCCTCCTCTACTTCTTTGACCAACAGTAGCCCAATTTCCACCGGTGCCCTGTAGGTCAACGGCACTGATGGCGGTCATTGTTAACCCGGGCCTCGACCAATCCGGTATGAAATTCAGAGTACTGAAGATTCGCATGGTTAAATTTGGCAAAGTTTTACGCCGGATGCCCTTCCTGATGCAACCCTCTCTATTTATCTGGGCTTGGGACTGGCACAGAAGTCACTGGACTGTGACCCCCATGGCTAGATTGATTTCAAAATGAATATTACCTTCAATATCAAAGATCCTCCCTTTTTTACAAAAAGAGTCCTTTTAGTCTTGCTGAGGCCATCAGGGTATTTGCCATGGGACTTCTCGGTAATAATTTGTTGATAAATAAAAAAATCTAACAATAATAACTAATAAGTCTAGTCAGCAAACCCGGCTGTGTTAAATCAATTAACTCGACTCCACAATTAACATGCTGCTTATGTGAATTTAAAATAATTTATGTTTATGTGACATTTTTTTAACAGTTCACATTAATATGACTAATTCAGCTGGTTTGGTTTATGCCAATAAGCTGTGTAAGTAAATGTTACTAATAAGATATCACGGGTAGCTCTTGGCCAATTTTATTTTGTTGAAGTAGCTCCCAAAGGAAAAAAAGTCTGGAAACCCCTGGTCTACTGAACAACAAATAAGGTGTTACAGCCGGTAGTGTCCGGCTGGATATAACAGACCCAACGCGAAGCTTGATGTGAAAATCTGGGTTTTATTAACATAAAGCACGAGACATGAACATGAAACAGAAACCGCGACACCACATCAGCCTACACACGAATGAGGACTAGCAACTAAAGCAGACAAAGACAGGACTATAAATAGGAAACGTAATCATGAAATATTAGGAACAGGTGAACATCAATCAAGACACATTAGGTTAGGGCAGGGCTTAACTGACACATGGCCGACGTAAACAAAAACAGACATGACATAACAAACCCCTGCTGAGATCCCCCTAGTGGTTCAACCCCAGCCCTGCTACCCGTAACATCTCCCCCCTCTCAAAGGCGCGGCTCCCGACGCGCCAAACCTTAGCCCTCCCCAAAAAGTCCGGTCCAGCGATGGGTCCTGAGGAGGAGCTAGGAACATAGAGAGGCCGGTGGGGGGAGCGAGAAGCAAAAGCAAGGCGAGTGGGGGGAAGCGAGGACCAAGGCGAGGCAAGTAGGGGGAACGAGGGTCAATGCGAGGCACGTGGGGGGAGTGAGAAGCAGGAGCGAGACAAGTGGGGGGAGTACAGGACCCGACGGCAAGGCCAAAGGGTCCAACACGACGTCCACAGCCGAGCGGAGGCGCCGAGCGAACAAAGCAAACAAAACAACAAAAAAAATTCAAGGTCCGGGGCCCTGGCCGGAACTCTTCTCCACTGGCGGGCATTGGGGCAACGCCCCCCACAGAAGCTACATCGTGGGGCGACGCCCCCCACCGGAACCAAGGCGGAGCGAGAGCCGGAAACAAAACCTTGAAACTCCGGCCCTTGGCCGAAACTATCCTCCGCTGAATAAAAACGGGGCCACGCCCCCCACGGAAGCTACATCGTGGGGCGACGCCCCCCACGGGAACATGGACGAAGAGAGAGAAAAAATCAAAAATCCTCCAAAAACCTAAATTTTCTGCCGGAACCCTCCTCCTTTCCCTAACCACGGGTGGAGAGAGGGGCGGAATAAACCCCCCCCCAAAAAAAATACTTCGACCCGGAGCGCAAACTAAAAACAAGCAAAACATTAAAACCCGGAAACAAAAACTAACCTCCTCGCTGAAGCTTCGCACTGGATCTGTTCGGTTTGGGCTAGTCCTTCTGTTACGGCCGGTAGTGTCCGGCTGGATATAACAGACCCAACGCGAAGCTTGACGTGAAAATCGGGGTTTTATTAACATAAGGCACGAGACATGAACATGAAACAGAAACCGCGACACCACATCGGCCTACACACGAACGAGGACTAGCAACATAAGGCATGTACATTCCACTACCTTTATTTCATCTAAAAACGGCAGTTTTACTTTTATAACACAGCCACCACAAAACCAGACTTCATAACAAAAATTGTTTAATACTGTTTTAGGAATCAAATCTTTGCATAGCTATGACAGAACACACTGGCTAGTAACAATGCCTTGAAAAAAAACATAATCTGAAAAAATAAAGCATATACATAAACCCAAATAGGCAATAAAACAGTTATTAAAACAGTTGATAAAAGTTTTTTCCACATAGAAGCTACAGTAAATCGACTGACTACTCCGTCACTTTTTATTATAAAGAAACGAGTAATATATCATTCCAAACTAAAGCATCTGTTTTTATTTCTGGAAAAAAGAAGAAAACAATGGTGGGGATAAAAGCAAGGAAAGGGGCCACAGGTCCACACGACCGCCAGGAAAAACAAACCAACAAAAAATTTGACATTGAAGCCTTTGATGTCGAAAGCATTTTAACAGCTGGCAAACAAATTTTGCACTGAACTGTTATATTTGCACCCTTGTTGGATTTCATGACAAAATTATTTTTAAATTTCCAGCACTGAAATGCATTTTTATCACTTGCCAAGGTGGCAACTTTCAGACAGGTTGTAGCAGCCTAAAGCTTTCAGCGGCAATGTGGATTAATGTAATTGGAAGACTTGGTGCACCAATTTCAAACCAGAGAACCAATCAAAAGCATCAGAATAGCACCGCTTTAACAAATTCTAGCAACACATTAATATTATTCAACATACCCTAGTTTTTTAAAGAAAATATTCAGATGTAACCCTATTTGTAATCTTAATTATTTTTTTTTCTCAGTAACTGTAATGAATTACTGTTACATTTATTTTGTAATTAAATTACCGTTACATGCCGTTACATGTAACTAGTTACTCCTCAACACTGTATATATATAGCATTATTGGAAACATTTTTGCATACATTTCTTTTAATAAAGAAATCTCTGCCATGAACTTGGAGCTTGAAAAGTAAAATTGCCCAGGAAATACTTATTTACTTTTTTACTTTATTCATAGCATTTATTTACCAACAAAACAAATGAAACATGTACGAGAGGCTACAGAACAAACATGAACATGATATGCATGATTTAATTGGTTGTAGTCCAGTACCTTCCATCCATTCTCTGTATCACTTATCCTACCTTTGGTTATGGGGTGTCACCCCAACACAGGGCACAATTTCACACACACTTACACTGATCAGGCATAACATTATGACCACTGACAGGTGAAGTGAATAACACTGATTATCTCCTAGTCATGGCACCTGTTAGTTGGTGGGATATATTAGAAACATTTTGTCCTTAAAGTTGATGTGTTAGAAGAAGGAAAATCAGGCAAGCGTAAGGATTTAAGTGAGTTTGAAAAGGGCCAAATTGTGATGGCTAGACGACTGGATCAGAGCATCTCTAAAACTACAGCTCTTCTGGGGTGTTCCCGGTCTGCAGTGGTCAGTATCTATCAAAAGTGGTCCAAGGAAGGAACAGTGGTGAACCAGCATCAGGGTCATCAGTGTCCAAGGCTCATTGATGCACGTGGGGAGTGAAGCTCGTGTGTTCTGATCCAACAGATGAGCTACTGTTAATGCTGGTTCTGATAGAAAGATGTCAGAATACACAATGCATATCAGTCTGTTGTGTATGTGGCTGCATAACAGCAGACCAGTCAGGGTTCCCATGCTGACCCCTGTGCACCACCGAAAGTGGCAACAATGGGCACGTGAGCATCAGAACTGGACCACAGAGCAATGGAAGAAGGTGGCCTGGTCTGATGAATCATGTTTTCTTTTACATCAGGTGGATGGCCCGATGCGTGTCTGTCACTTACCTGGGGAACACATGGCACCAGGATGCGATATGGGAAGAAGGCAAGCTGGCAGAAGCAGTGTCATGCTTTGGGCAATGTTTTGCTGGGAAACCTTGGGTCCTGCCATCCATGTGGATATTACTTTGAGACATATCACCTACCTAAGCATTGTTGCAGACCATGTATACCCTTTCATTGAAACAGTATTCTCTGATAGCTATGGCATCTTTCATAGGATAACGTGGTGTGCCACAAATCAAAAATGGTTCAGATATAGTTTGATGAGCACAACATTTGAGGTTGTTGAGAGTTTGAGGTGTTGACTTGGCCTCCAATGTCCACAGTTCTCAATCCAATCAAGCATCTGTGGGATGTGCTGAACTAACAATCCATGGAGCTCCCACCTCTCAATTTACAGGACTTAAAGTATCTGCTGCTGAAATATTGGTGCCAGATACCACAGCACACCTTCAGGGATCTAGTGTCTTGAAGCATCAGGGCTGTTTTGGATGCAAAAGGGGGAGCAACACAATATTAGGCAGGTGGTCATAATCTTATGCCTGGTCCGTGTATACAGCCATTCATATATAACAGACCATTTTAGAGATGCCAAACAGCCTACAATGTATGTTTTTGGAATGGGGGATGGAACCAGAGTACCCAGAGGAAATCGCCTAAGCATAGGAAGAACAGGCGAATGCTCAAACATGACAAGACATGACATTACCATTATTGTTACTTTTTGTATGTTTGATTTCTTCCACAAACCCGCACTCTTTTAAGCATGTATTAACTGTAGAATTCAGTATAGAAAAAATATGAAGCTGATCAAACTTTTGCACACATTTTGACCATATCACAACCACCAATTTTTACCACTTTAAAGAACTGATCCAAAAGTGCTTGATATTACTTATCCTCCCCTTTTATCCTTCAATGCTTGTATTTGAGATGTTATTTAGTGTGATCTGAACCCACTTTGGACCCTTTATATTATGCTTTGATGTTGACCTCAGTGTTATCTTTGGATAAATCTTCCAGACATTAGATGCAATGTTTGATCTTTTGTTGATATAACCCAAAGAAACAGATGACTTTTCAAATATCTCAAATGCAGAGCTTTGAAGTGTGACTGTGGTTGAAGAGTGCAAGACAAATGATGTAGAGTACTATGCAAAAGTATTTGGCACATGCATATAAGCATATGTGCCTTAAAATATGAACTTAAACATTTTCTACATAAAAGAAAATCTACTATAAAGAGCAGTTAAAAGCAAAAAAAACTAAACATAGACAATATTTGTCATGACAACCATTTTCCTTTAAAAGTTCATCAGTAGTGTCAAGTACAGTGTGCAGTTCAATGAGAAATTAGCTGATAAGTATATTGGAGAACCTAGCATAGGTCATCTGGATGCTATAACTGCCAAAGTTGCTTTTTTTTCCAGGATTTTTTCAAACATTTCATTTTTGTTGGGAAAATATTTTTGGAATCTTTTTTTAATGATTCTATAATGTTTAAAATCATTCCATTTCATTGTCCGTACCGCTTATACGATCTATTCTCGGGTCACCTGGAGCCTGTGCCTATCTCAGGCGTCATCGGGCATCAAGGGATGAAACACCCTGGACGGAGTGCCAACCCATCGCAGGGAACACACTCACTCTCATTCACTCACGCAATCACACACTACGGACAATTTAGAGATGCCAATCAACCTACAATGCATGTCTTTGGACCAGGGGAGGAAACCCCCGAGGCACAGGGAGAACATGCAAACTCCACACACACATGGCAGAGGTGGGAATCGAACCCACAACCCTGGAGGTGTGAGGCAAACCTGCTAACCATGAATGTTGATTAAAATACTGTGCTTATAACAAAATGTGGAAAATGTCTGCATTCAGGTTTTAAGTAATAAATCGTATTTGAAAACTCTAAAGAGTTCTCTGAAAAATCTAAAGAGTTATCTGATTGTACTACACATGAAAGTCACACACTAAGAACAGAACTTTATCAGATGTTTTTTTTTATTTGAAGAAATCAAATTGCTTCCTGAAGCGAAAACAACCTAAGTGCATTTTAAGTGCAGTCTTTCTAGATGATGATTCTTTGATTGCTCTCTTTTGAAGATCGTGGTTGGCTTTCTGTTACTCCACACATCATAGTGCGATGGTTTATGACAGAGAGAGAGAGAGAGAGAGAGAGAGAGAGAGAGAGAGCGAGCGAGCGAGACTGGACCATGACTGGAGCTTGCCCATTTGTTTGTAATTACTGAATTCAGTCTGAATATGAGGGCAAAAAACATGTCCTGATGGTACAGATGGTAGATTAATGCCGCTGCTGGATAAAGGCCAGCATACCCAAAATAGACAATAGCCAAAATTCTTTGCTGAGTGACAATATGGATAATTATCCAATTAAACCTGAAATATTTGCAACTTAAATTTATAAGTGTACTTTTGTATACATGCCAATTTATATGATACACAAACATAGATTTTGATATAATTCAGGCAGTGTTGACACAAATATTTTTGTGAGATTGCATCAATACATCAAATGAATCTGGGACTGACCATCACACCCATATGTGGGTCTTTCTAAAAATGTTGCCATAAAATTGGAAGAACAGAATTGTATAGAATGTCTTTGAATATTTTAACATTACAATTCCCCTTCACTGTAACTAAGGGGACCTAACATGTTTTTGCATGATAATGCACCTGTCCAAGTGAGCTTCATGAAGACATGGTTTGCCGTGGAGTGGAAGAACTTGAGAAGCCTGCGAAGGTCTTTTACCTCATTCCCACTGAACACTTTTGGGATGAATTGGGGCACAGACTGAACCCTAGACTAAATAATGGTCTGAATGGATAAAACCCTACATTCAAGCCACAGAATCTGGAATGGGATATTCAAAGCATATATGACAGTTAAGGTGATGTGCCAACCTTTGTGTGTGCTGTTTTTATACTGTATATATGTATGTATATAAAAATGTAAGCTCTGAGATTTAACATGTTTGTTCATGGTAAGAGGATGATGCTTGTGTAGGCAGAATATGCGAAATGAAAATAATGCATAGAATTTAATCATTTAATTCTTGCTTGTTTCCTCTTCAGTCCAAGTAGTGACAGCAACTGACAAAACTCCAAGACTATAATACCACTGACAGTAACACATAAATTGTTTCAGATGTTGTAATTTTATATAATACTCAGAACAGCCTTTCATAGTTTGACAAACTAATCACTAAATGGGGCTTCAAGCTATAACCAGTGATGTCATTACAGATAAACAACACGTGCCGATAGAGCTTCATCTGAAAGTGCCCTATTTATATATGTAATTAGCATAACTTTGCTAGTTTATTCTCTGTCCTGTTTGCACAATTATTTCCTGTGCTCTAATTGTTGCTTATTTGACTGACTTTTTGACTTTTTTTCATCTTGCATGCATTGATCCTATTTCTTTTTCCATGTCTTAATTGTTACAATTTTGTGTAGTGTCTTCATTCATGTGTTCATTCATTTATTCTTCATCATCTTCAGTAACCACTTTAATCAAAGACAGATGAATATAACCTGGATGGGACATCAAACCATCACAGGGCACCATGTATGCACACACACACACACACACACACACACACACATCTTTTTTTTTGGTTAACATTAAAACATCAAATTCAATTTTAATCATTTCTTAAGTGTATTTTTTTAAAGGTATATTCTTAAATATACTTTAGTCGAGTTGCCATTCTGCCAAAAATAAATAAACAAATAAACAAAAACTGCCATATTCGTTTTACAGTTTTTTTTATGACTGCTTACACACTAAAATTGAAAATAACACACAGTTACTAAAACCTTACACTCAAGGAGCAAAACCTCAGCCAAGATCTGCACAACTATAAGCACATTCTCAGCCTCACACTTTTTGCAAAACACTACACACATTGTTTTGCAAAACACTAAACACACTTCTCTACATTATACACAGAAATCTAACATAATGTCACTTCTTTGCCATTTCACGGTACTGCTTTCCAAAATACCACCCCTATAAACCAATTAATCAAACATGGCCATCACATGTGCAGACACTTAGGTGCTTAACTATAAAATCAACGATCAGGTGTAAACATTATAAAAAGGCAACAGGTGAGTTTACCTGTCTCCAACAAAAATGGAAGGCAATGTCACAGTAACAGGAAGAGGGATAGAGAGAGGAAGAGGGATAGAGAGAGGAAGATGGAGAGGAAGAGGTAGACCTGGAGGACGTGGACAAAGAAGGCGGGGACCAAATTTATCAGCAACCTTGGTTGACCATGTTGTAAACCATGGGTTGACATTGAAAGTGGCTGGCCAGAGAGTTCAGCCCAACCTCAGCAGACTGTTGCTTCAGTAATTTGGACATTTCGACAAGAGCACAGGCAAAAAAACAAATTTTTTCTGCTGTCTACAGTACAATATAGCCTACTACATGAACTCCATCAGTACTATTTGGTACCATTCACTGTGTTCCATGTTTGAGACAATGTCTTGTGTGCTGTCTTGTGACATTTACTGTAACATGTATTTTGATTGATCTACATAGGATTGAGGGTTGAGAAAGTAGAGGAGGAAGGGGCCCCATATTCACAGAGGAACAAGAGAGAGCTATTATAAACATGGTTTTGGCCAATAATGCGATACGTCTTAGAGAAATTCAGACAAACATCCTGAATGACCACACAGTTTTCAATAATGTCTATCAGGTCTCTCTAACAACACTGGCGCGAATCCTTAAAAAACATCACATCCAGATGAAACAACTGTACCGAGTGCCATTTGAAAGAAATTCTGAAAGAGTAAAAGACCTTTTGGAATGAATATGTGGAGGTAAGTAATGTCCACTACAGCTGTCACAGGCCAATGGTAGCAGGCAGGAGAAATTGGACCCAAATGCAGGGATAAACATGAAACGAGGGTTTATTCAAAAATAAGCACACACAAACAGGAACACTAGGAAGAAAACTAAACACAAAACAAAAGCCAGAGAACAGAAAAGACACACATTTACAACGAGGACTAGCAAACAACACAGGCAAGACAACCAATATAAATAGGGCAGATAATCAGTGGAACACGAGGGACAGATGTACGGGAACAGGCTAAGGATCGTACGGGGCTAAAATGTCAAAACAAAACAAACACACATGGCACAGACATAAACAAACCCCTGCTGGAAGCCCCCTAGTGGTCCAACAGGGAACTTAGCCAAGCCAACCATGACAACAGTATTGTCTAATGCACACAAAACCTTTTTACATGTTCTCTATTTTTTTTTACTTTTTTCTTTTTTTCAGAGAGTTCTGCTGATTGATGGTGATCCAATCTCACATGAATTTACTTTCATAGATGAGGCTGGTTTTAACCTGACTAAATTAAGAAGAAGAGGGAGAAACATCAGCCATAGGGCTATTTTGAATGTCCCGGGCCAACATGGAGGCAACATCACAATGTGTGCTGCAATCACACAGAATGGGATGTTACACTGCCATGCCAAGTTAGGTCCTTACAACACGGCCCACGTTATCACATTTTTAGACAGACTTCACAACATTGTCACAGCAGAACAAATGGATGCCAAGCAGATAAGATACATTGTCATCTGGGACAATGTATCTTTCCACCGATCTGCTCTTGTCCAACAGTGGTTTCATGATCATCCACAATTTCCTCTCCAATACCTTCCACCATACTCTCCTTTCCTCAACCCCATTGAAGAGTTTTTTTTTGGCATGGTGGTGGAAGGTTTACGATCTCCAGCCCTATGTCAGGATACCCCTCATTCAAGCCATGGAGGAGGCTTGTGACCTAATTGATGCAGGGTCTGTGCAAGGATGGATTCGCCATTCAAGAAGATTCTTCCCTCGCTGTCTTGCAAGAGAGGACATCGCCTGTGATGTGGATGAAGTGCTATGGCCAGATCCAGCTAGGCGAAGAGATGCTTAGGTTGTTTTTTTTTAAACTTTAAACTTGTGCTTTTGTTTTGTCTCCACATGTTTTTGTTTGTGTACTATATTGTATTTCGAATATGTTCTGATTTTCAGTGCAAAATGCAACCTTTGGAAAAGCATGGATGTATTGAATTAAGAGGTTAAGAGCACAGGATAACTTACTAATTTAGTAACTCAAACCCACAGAAACTTTCGTGTACCGCAAACGGAAAGTGAACTTTCAGCACCATTTTAACTCGCATTTAGCGCCGTTTCTTTGTGCCCAGCTTCTGTGGGAATACATTCATTGCACCTCTTGATGCTTGGGGACTTTCCATCTTTTTGAGAAGTTGTCTTTTACTCACGCTTGGTTTTTTTAAAAAAATTTTTTGTTATAACGTTAGCCTACATTTGTTAAGTTACGGGTTATTTTAATATTTTGAATACTGTCCATTCAAAAAGCTGCTATGACACAGCTTTAATGGTTTAATGGCACTGATTTAATGGTTAAATTATTAATGATAATGTTATGTGCTTTTATGTATTTGTCTCTGATGGTTCTGATGGTCCACTGCCCTTCACACTTTAATAAATCAGTCACTCCTAGGTGATAAACCACTGAGAACAGTCCTAATGTTGTCTAATGTTAAATGTTGCCTGATAATTAAATCATACAATTGTTAAGCTTGGGCCGGGGTGCCTAGGGTGCATAAACAAAGTCCTTTTATTTTTTATAGTGATTATTATAAGATTTTATTTTAAAACAGACATACTAACATATTACAGTTACTACTTTTTCTGTCTTACAGATCACCATGCACAAAAAAAGTGGTGTTTTTCCCAGGATACGTTAAGGTCGTGTTCCGTAAGGGACCACTGGGATATCTCCTTCAGGAGCCAACTGAGGAGGCCAGGCTGATCAAAGACAACCCATCCCTGCAGGACATGTCAGCACCAAAGAAGGAGGAGCTTATCAGGTGAAAAGCTCTTGCTGTGGTCTGTCAGGGAGGAGGTGACACCTCTGACAAAAGAGAAGTCTTTGGCGAATACATCCTGCAGTTTGAAAAGTACAAGGGGAAGTCCTTCCGGTGTCTGCTTGAAAATGACATGGGTTACACAATCTACCTGATGAAGAACCTCCAGCAGGAAGAGGGTGCAGGGGTCTTTATGACTGAGGGACCCAGCAAGATCAGTCTGTTATCGCTCGTGCCAAGAGTACATGGCGGGAGATTTGGGACAGCAGGGCTGATGGCCACACTTCCTTTATAATGGGGGCAACTTGTGTCCCAGGGACATGGATGTACAAAATCCAGATGTACCTCCAGAACCAGATGCAGTCAGATCGTCTGCCTATGCCTGCCTCAAGTGCAACATCCAAGCCAGCGGGTCAGTTGTTTATTCTTTGCTTGTATGAAGGAATTTTTGCCATTGTATCTGGTAGTATGAATAACAACTTAGCTTGTACACTATGCTTCAGTTAACACAGAGATATATTTTAAGGAATCCAAGTACAGTAAATACGCAAATCGCTAATTCTTGCTAATTCTTCTTTCGCCAACAGAAATGGAAGACGACGACAAGTTGGAGAGTGCAATGCTGAACATCTACCCCTCCCAGCTACAGTTGCAGTGTAAGTATTTTTTCTGAACTGACTGCAAGTCATGAATTGATTGTATTCCAAATGGATTTTCATTTTGTCAAATGTCTTAAAAAATATGCTGTATATGTTAGTGATGTGTGTGAATCACTAGTTTCACCACCACCATCATCCTCAGCTGCTGAACAGCTGGGACAGTCTGCTGGAGCAGGAAAAGGTTTTTACATATTAGGCTCAGCACTGGAGCACAGTTCTGTTGAATTGTGAAATGAATACTGAATTGAATTGAGTTCAACTGAGTTGAATTGTGAAATGAATCTTTCTAAATGAACTGTTCAAGGGGCTATGAATTGATTCCCTGACCATGATGAACTGATATCAACCACAATCAGAGTAAGTACACTTTTTTTATTGTCAAGTTTTAATTTTTTTTTTTCTACTAACACACAATGATGCATGTGCATGTAAGTTACCTTTTCATGGTTTGAAATGATTAACAGTCCTTGAGTAGGAGTTATGTTTTCTATTTATTTCTACCATTAAGATAAGCAGGTGAAGTAAGAATGGGGCATTTTGAAAATTTTATATTATACACAAATGTCTGACAAGATTTTGTATCTTGCAGTACATTTTGCTGCCCTCTCTGTACCACCTCCTGACACCAAGCAACTGCCACCAGTTGATGGTAAATGATTCATAATTATATATTATTTATTTATAATTAGATTATAATTCTGCTTATATATTCAGACATTTCTCTCAATTACTATGGTACTAATCTTATTTTCTTCTTTGATTTTGTATCTTTTCCTTCTCTAGCACCAGCCTCACCTGCTCAGAAAACGCCAGTGCCTAGGTTTCAACTGGAGGTGTGTTTTGTGGCTGATTTTTTTTTTTTTTTTTTTTTTAGCTAATTTTCATGTTTACCTTCCTTCACTATTTAGCACTTAAAATCATATTTTATATTTATAATCTCATATACAAATAATTGCTCATAGAGGAATGGTACTATGTTTTAGCA
The DNA here is from genome assembly GCA_033459395.1 of Hemibagrus guttatus. Lineage (NCBI taxonomy): Eukaryota > Metazoa > Chordata > Actinopteri > Siluriformes > Bagridae > Hemibagrus > Hemibagrus guttatus. The sequence continues at coordinate 21,970,740 of JAUCMX010000004.1, forward strand.
GACAGCAGCACTGTAATAAGCTCTTCAGTGTGCAGGACACCTATTATTGAGGAATTTGGCAAAGATGGTAAAGGTGTCTTTCACTTGACTGGACATGACAATGAATCCATCATTTTGTGCTTAATCTGTTCTAATTTTAGAATGTATTGTTTGTCCATCTTTTTATTTTTTTTTTTAGAAAATCTCATTCAGAGACCACTTTAGTAGTGGTGTTCCACATACAGCTGAGGCATCACATGGTAAGATTGGAGCTGTGCACTTGTCATTAATGAAGTTGTTTTTCTTTGTTTATTGTCACACTTTTAAATGCCTTTTTATTTATTATTTGTCTTTGAGCCAAAGTCTCACTAAGAACAATGGCTCCTCTGTCCACTTTTTTTTTTTTTAAATCAACAATACCCCATCAGGTACTTCTATGGTTCCACAAAGGTCTGCAAATATTACAGTGCTGAGGGACTAACAAAACCCAGAATGCCATATCAAAATTGTATGGATTGTTCTGTTGTAAATATATGTTCACTTGTAGTAAATACTTAACTTATTTAGATACATTTGGTATATATTTTGTCTTTATTTCAATGTGTATTAAGTTAATTAGTATTTGCAAGAATATGTATGAGTGCAGTCTCTGGTTTGTGTTATTTCACTATTGCTTTTTGTTGTAACTGCTTTTTAGTGTTTAAAATGTAAAAAATTGACTTCTGATTTCCTGAGAAATTGACACTGACTTCTTTGGTATTGTGTGTCTCTATTTACAGAATTCATTATATTATTCATAAATGTGTTTACATAAAGATTTTCATGAACTGCATGCTGTCTTTGTGCTTATAGTTCACAAAGTTGTATGTTGATTTTTGTAGAATTGCAGCAATTTTTTCAGTCAGTTGAAAAAAAATTCAGTTGCACTGAGTGGGATTCCAACCCTGTTCCTGACCGTTTTAATTAATGTAAATCAGCTGTGACATGAATTTAGCACATGGGACACTGAATGCCAACTATACACACCTTGCCTCCGCAAGCCAGAGGGGGGGCTGGTGAACCCAATAGTGAGACGTACTTGAGAGAGTTGAAAATGCAATGTACTTTAATACAGCTCAGATAACCAAAAATTCATAGAGAGAACAAAAACATAGAGGGAAAGTAGGAACTCTCCAGAAACAGAAATAATCCAAAAAGCAGTCTTGAGAGAACTCCAGGCAAACAAAAAATGCAAACAAGAAACTCCAGAGGAGAAAATACAAAAACACAGAGAAAAGGCAAATCCAAAGACTTGAGACAAAACAGACAAAGAGCTAGAGACTTACTCAGAACATTGGCTACAGAACAATTAAAAACCACGCAACAAAACTGAGAAACAAAGACACTTATATACACATACCCGAACGAGACATGTGAGAACAATCATACAGGCGAAATCAGGGCAGAGGAGCTCCACAAGGACCTCTAGAGGTCAAAACAGAACAAAATACTCCAAGCGGGCCTGTGCCTACAATTAGCCTGTCTTTGGTATTGTTGCGACATTCTAAGAAGTTTGTGTCAAGCCGTCTTCTACACCAGACGACAACGTCGAGCAAACCGTTGTGCAGAGGGAACTCCAACTTCCACTTCTTGGTCTGAGAACAGTGGAGGAGCATAACCAAACTGGCATTCAAAGGGGGACATACCTGTAGCCGAGCACCATAGGGTGTTGTGGGCATACTCAGCCCACACAATGAAGGATGACCAGGAGGACAGGTTATTGGCTGCCATGCACCTCAGGGTGGTTTCCAGATCCTGGTTTACCCTTTCTGTTTGCCTATTTGACTCAGGATGGAACCCAGATGATCGGCTTAACATCACCCTCAAAAGCAGACACAAACACTCGAAGACCATGGTCAATGATCAATACTGCAGTCTCTTGAGCTGTGGGTAACTTAGGCAAGGGAATAAATCTGGCAGCCTTAGAAAAACTGTCAACAATAACGATAATGACCAGTGTTACCTTGGGATGGCAGGAGCTCAGTGATTAAGTCCATGGACCAAGGTCTTCTAGGTATCGGAAGAGGGTGGCTTTTCTTTCTACTGAAGACTGTCTTGAGACGATGATACTGACTGGGAACTCGAGATAGGTCTAGAGATTCTATGGACTCAAGAAGCTGCATAGGTTCAGGAGATCCATGGGGCAGTGGTAACTTCTCTGTGGGAACTGGGTTGACAAGGGGTGTGAACCACTGGTGACTCAAATTCCTCTCCCTCAGATGGTTATCCAGCTGAACTGCTAGATTGATAAGGGCCTCAAGATCCTTAGCCAGCTTCCATGTAGCAAGCTCATCCTGGAGCACCTCAGAAAGGCCATTTTGGAAACACACCATGAGAGATTCGTTGTTCCAGCCACTTCCCGCTGCAACTGTATGAAAGTGGATGGCATATTCTGCAGTGCTGCGATTGCCCTGCTAGAGGGACAACAGTCATTTGGATGCTTCCCAGCCACTAATGGGGTGATCAAATACCCTCTTGAATTCTCCTTCAAATGCAGAAAAACTAGAACAGAATGGGCTTTGGGCTTCCCATACCAACATTGCCCAGGCGAGGGCTTTACCAGAGAGGAGTGTGATGACATATGCAATCTTGGCCCTGTCTGAGGGGAAAGATGGCTGTAGTTCAAATGTAAGGGAATGCTGAGTGAGGAATCTACGACAAGCACTGGCGTCTCCTGAAAAATGTTGTGGTGGGGGTAGGCACAGGGCCTGGCACCTGAAGACTAGAAAGAGGTTCAGGGACAACGGCAGAGGCAGCAGCTTGGGTAAAACGCAGCCAAGCAAAGTTCTGAAGGATAGAGGTTAGGACCTCATATAGTAGTTGTGAATATTTAGCCATCAGGGTCTCCTGTCCCCTTCATGATGTTGAAATGAATTCTCATGCCGAGCGTATTTAAGACCTCTTGGGTACTGAGCATCTCTGGGTCCATAGTATGGCTTGGTTTTTTCTGTCAGAGCCGGGGCTTAAACTCAGGTTTCCGGTGTGAGAGGCTGAATATCACTGGGCCACAGGGGGTGATGAACCCAATAGTAAGACGCACTTGAGAGAGTTGAAAATGCAGTGTACTTTAATACAGTTCAGATAACCAAAAAATCATAAAGAGAACAAAAACATAAACGGAAACTAGGAACTCTCCAGAAACAGAAATAATCCAAAAGGCAGTCTTGAGAAAACTGCAAACAAACAAAAATGCAAACAGAAGAAACTCCAGAGGAGAAAATACAAAGACTTGAGACAAAACAGACAAAGAGCTAGAGACTTACTCGGAACATTGGCTACAGAACAACCAAAAACCAAACAATGAAACCTGAGAAACAAAGACACTTATATACACATACCCGACACATATGAGAACAATCACACTAATTACACAGGCGAAATCAGGGCAGAGGAGCTCCACAAGGACCTCTAGAGGTCAAAACATAACAAAATACTCCAAGATACTGACAAGAAGGGTTCTTCATGAGTTTATACAATACAGGATGGTCTTTCTGGATGACTTAGCATCCACTTTAACTTCCAAAGTTTTATTTTATTTGGAAGAATTATGCCCTTTATTTGATTTCAGTATTATTTAAATACTGTATCTCATTTTGTTGTTAAATTTAGCTTGGCAATAAAAAGGGTTGTCTAATGGAGTTTTTGTTCATTATCTTCATATCCATGTGGGTTTCCTCCTGGCTCTTTGATTTCATCCCAAAACCATGCCACTAACTGGACTGCTAAATTATTCCTAGATGTGAATTAGTATCTGAAGGTCTATATTCACAGTGCCATTCTGGAATCCCATTCAGTTTTAACAAAAAAGTTATTTATAACTATGAAAAAATAGTTAGGTTACTACGTAAAATACAGGCTGGCTGGAATACAGTGAATAAGAGAGCAAATGGACCATTGTCCCTTTTGAGGGAACTTGATGATGCATCATGGCTGGCGCTATGGGAATGCTCCTCATGGAAGCAGTGTCTGAAGCTCTGTCTGAAAACACATCAATTTATTGGCTAAGGAGCCAGTGTTATAATCTATTGGCCCATTTGTTGGCCTCGGCCACTGCTGACTATTAAGCCATTGTGGGACAAGATTAACATGGGTATGTGGCAATGCCTAGGGTTGAAGAGACGCTTGCAAGCTATCTCTCCCCTTCATCAGCTGTATGAAGAAAGTCTGCACTCCCATTGAGGCCCTGTCAGGTCACTGTCAGGCCAAACCTTATAAGGAATGCCTACAATCCTGCAGATTAAGCAGGTGCAGTGCTGCACACAATGGCAGTTTTGCAGGATTACAAAGTTGACCTGCTAAAGGAGCTTGTCCCTGGAGACCAGCTCATTAGTGAGGTCTGAACTGTACCAAGCCACAAAATTTGCCCTCTGTGCCACAAAGCAGGTAGCCCATGCTGTTGGAAGTTCCATGGCTGCATTGGTTGCCACAGAGAGGCAGTCTGATAGAGATAAAAGAAAGGGACAAAACCTTTCTTTTAGATGCCCCAATGTCTCCTAAGAGCCTGCTCTTCCATCGCCCCAGCAAAGAGTTAGGACTAACAAGCCAGTAGCCTCAGCCTGGCCTGCTGAAGCAGGAAAAGAAGACTAGCATTACTGCTTGAGCCCCGTGGGATAAAATCTGGTGATAGAGATGAGAGAGGACCAGGGGTTGGTCATCTCCTCCAGGCGGGCCAGAAAGGAATCCTAACGCCTGAGGGCCACTTCCACCTTCTCTGCCACCAATGGTGCTTCGGCTTCAGCCATGTCCAGCCATGCTTCTGTTTCTTATGTATCACCACCCCTTAGGTTAGCCCCTGCCAGCTTGCTGTCTTAGGGTATTAGGTGAGGTGAGAACAGTGAGAAGCTATCTCCCTCAGACCACCTGGCAGTGTAGAAGCTTCTGCCGAGTGTGACGCAGTGGGTTCTTAATACTGTGGGAAAAGTCTACAGAATCCAATTTGCCTCTCGTCCTCATTTTTCAGGGTGTGCTGCCCACTGTTGTTGGCACAGACCAAAACCCATTCTCCAGGCGGAACCTCTCAGCTGAGGCGGAATCTCTCAGCACTTATGCCCATCGTGTAAGTCCTCTCCCTTTTTGTCTACTTTGGTGGCTGCAACAAAAGCAATCCAGTCTCCAATCAGAACCTTGAGCTGAGTAACAATCTTATGCTATAGTAAGCCTATGATGTGTGCTGTGTTGTTTCGCATCTAAGGATTATGGCTCACTCCATTAGGTGTATTGCCTTGTCGCCTTGTCTGGCTATGGGCGTTCCCCTGCAGGATATTTGTGCTGCAGCAGGTTGGTCCTCTCCACAGACCCTTATCAAGTTATATAACCTGGACCTGGACCCCACTCCTGGGTCCTGGGTCTTACCAGGCTAATGGTGCTCAGATCCCGGCTTGTTCGTGCCCTTTTGCAGCCTCTGGGACAGACATCTCCTGGCCACACTCAGGCATCCACTCACACTTCCTTCAGACAAGTAGAAGCTAAAGTAATTTGACGTAGAAGCCCTTTTAGGGTCTTGCTGGTGCGCTCTGCTTCATCACATAACCTCTTTAGCCAATAGATTTGCATGATTTTACAAAAGCTTCAGACACTGCTTCCGTGAGGAGTGTTTCCAAAGTGTCACCCTTGACACAGGATCATGTTCCCTTCAAAGGGCACTGGGTTACATATGTAACCTGGTGTAGTTTTTTCAAACCAACTTGAACAAACAAAATCATGGAACAAATTAAGCCAGCTAATACTAGTTACATTTTATAATTTATCTATGTATGGCCTTCTGAAAAAACACTTAAAATATCTTAATAAGGTTAGACCATCAATCAATTTTAAAAGAATAGTAAATTTGATTGAGTCCTTTCTCTAGTACACAGAATAAGTGGAGAATAACATGGAGGGAATTACTTTTTATTTCCCTCAGAAAGCAAGTTGTGCTGAGTACAAATGTGATGCTGCTTACAAGTACATTTTAACTATTTTTTACCAGATACCAAAATATGGAATTTGCATGACCAAAATCCCTAAAATCTTTTCCTAATAATGGTACAATCAGTATATATTGCTCTTTGTTCCAAGATGGCAGTGCAGCAGCAGCATGTGGACCACTCTGAATCCAAAATGGTGCTATTCATGTGTTTAGCCTGACTTTTCAAAATACATGGACACCAGAGACAGCAATGTCCATGTATACAACTGCCAAATGCTGTTAGAGCACAGTAATTATGCAACAACCAACCAGCATGACAATGTGCTTGAGAAGCTCGCAACCTCAGCTTGCTGTGAAGACCAGGCCTCCAGTCCTCTGCATTGCCTGAGGCTGGTGGCCGAGAGAGGGGACGTCGGAAGCAGGCAGGTGTTTGTACTAGGCTAAAAACAAACTCTAGCTGGCTGGCTCTCCTGTCCATTCTTCAATTAAATGTTTGCTCCATGGACAATAAACTTGACTACAACCAACTCCAGTGGAACACAAGGCGAGAGATTAGAGAGGTAAGAGTTTAACTAACACCATAGGCACTATTTAACCAACACCATAGGCACTATTTTCACCAGCACACTGTTGCCCCATCCAATTAAAAAAGGTCAGAGATAAAACACCTGCACCATGGTACAATAAGCATACCCACGCCCTCAAGAGAGCAACCCATAACATTGAGCGAAAGTGGAGAAAAACTAAGTTAGAAGTTCTTAGAATTGCGTATAAAGACAGCATGTCCAGCTATAAACAGGCTCTAAAAGCTGCTAGGGCTGAGCATCTGAGCAAACTGATAGAAATAAACCAAAACAATCCCAGATTCCTATTTATTACAGTGGCTAGACTAACAAAACCTCAGATATCTGAAAAGAGTACTCCATCACAGTTTAGTAGTGAGGACTTTATGAACTTCTTCACCAGAAAAACTGATAGTATCAGGAACAAAATAATGGATGTTCAACCTTTGACAGCATCAGGTGATCTAGTCCAGCCTAAAGCTCCACATCTAAAGCTACAATGCTTTACAGGTATAGGACAGGAAGAGCTGTATAAACTTATCACCGTGGCTAATTCAACAACGTGATTGTTAGATCCAATTCCAACTAGATTGCTGAAAGAAGTGATACATACAGTTGGAGAGCCTTTCCTCAACATTATTAATTCCTCATTATATTTAGGTCACATCCCTAAACCTATCAAGTTAGCAGTTATTAAGCCTCTTCTTAAGAAACCTAAACTAGATCCTAATGAATTATCAAATTACAGACCGATTTCAAACCTTCTGTTTATATATAAAATATTAAAAAAGGTCGTGTATGCTCAATTATGCTCCTTCTTACAGGAAGATAATATCCTTGAATAATTTCAGTCAGGTTTCAAGCCCCATCATAGTAAAGAAACTGCACTAGTAAAACTCCATATTAGTCTTACTTGATCTTAGTGCTGCATTTGACACTATAGCTCATAACATTCTCATAGATTGTTTACAAAATCACATAGGTATTCAGGGACAGGCATTAAAATGGTTTAGATCCTACCTGTCTGATCAATACCATTTTGTAGATTTAAATGGAGAACTGTCCAGTGTTATGTAAGTAAAATATTGGGTCCCACAAGGATCAGTTTTAGCACTTCTGCTTTTCTCAATACATGCTTCCCTTAGGCAACATCATTAGAAGGCATGGGATTAGTTTACACTGTTATGCTGACAATACCCAGTTATATATCTCGTCAAAACCAGATGAAATATCTAAATTGTCTAGATTAACAGACTGTGTTAAAGATATTAAAGATTGGATGACTGATAATTTTCTATTACTAAATCCTGATAAGCCGGAGATATTACTTGATTGTTCCAAAAACCAGTATACAAAAGCTTTCACAATTCAACTTGTACTTAGAAGGATGTTCTATTACTACTAGCTCAACAGTGAAAGACCTGGGCGTAATATTAGACAGCAATTTTTTCTTTGAAAAACATATTTACAACATTACAAAAACAGCCTTCTTTCACCTCAGAAATATTGCCAAGCTTAGGAACATTTTATCTTTGATATTATATCTGATGCAGAAAAGATAGTTCATTCATTCATGACCTCCAGACTGGACTAGTGTAATGAATTACTAGGTGGTTGTCCTGCATCTTCAATAAACAAGCTACAGTTAGTCCAAAATGCAGCCGCCAGAGTCCTTACCAGGTCAAGAAAATATGATCATATAACCCCAATATTATCATCCCTGCACTGGCTACCTGTTAAGTTTAGAATTGCTTATAAACTAGCACTACTTACATACAAGGCTCTAAATGGTTTAGTTCCCACGTATCTAGCCAGTCTTCTAACACGTTTTGAGATCTAACAGAAGTGTCTACTTCTGGTAGTTCCCAGAATATCAAAATATAAAAAAGGGGGTAGAGCGTTTTTGTATTTAGCTCCCAAACTTTGGAATATTCTTCCTGACAGTGTTAAGGGCTCAGACACAGTCTACCAGTTCAAATGTAGACTAAAGACATATCACTTTAGCCAGGCATACATTTAATACATCTGATAACCTTGTGCTCCAATACATCTGATTAAATGCACATTATCATCTAGTGCCTGCTAATATTATGAACAGCAGCTATGCTAATTGCTTTCCATTTGTTTCCCTTCTTCTACCCATCCCGAGACATATAGAGATTGTGCCAGCTCCAGTGGCCTCCAGAGATGGACCAGCTCCAACCAGGTTCTACTTTGTGAGGACTGGGATATTCAAAGCAACACTGCCAACCCTATGTGGACAACAACAACCTCCTAATTAATTTACACCTCACTTTCTACACATGCTGTATCTGCATCACACAACTAATGCAGAAAGGACATTGTTCATATCACACTCTCCGGTTTCACCCAAATGAGGATGGGTTCCCTTTTGAGTCTGGTTCCTCTCAAGGTTTCTTCCTAATACCATCTAAGGGAGTTTTTCCTTGCCACAATCGCCTCAGTCACCTCAGGCTTGCTCACTAGGGAAAATTTTGTCTAACATCTAGGACAGTTTGTCTGTTTGTATGTTTGTTTTTTCTTATGTTCTGTAAAGCTGCTTTGAGACAATGCTCTTTGTTAAAAGTGCTATACAAATAAAATTGAATTGAATTGAATTGAATTTAGAGACTGCTATCTATGTTTTCACAGAGACCTGGTTCAGCGACAGAGTTCCAGATGCCACCATTCAGCTAGATGGGCTCACTTCATTGGCTGCAACCAATGGCAATTCCATCAACTTTGAGGAGTAAATGGCATAAGTGACTAACTACATTTGTAAGTGCCTTGATGACATGACCATCTTCAAGACCATCACCACACGCTCTAACTAGGAGCTATGGATGATCGCAAAGGTGCGTGCACTGCTGAAGCCTAGAGACTCTGCCTTCAGAACAGGGGACAAGACAGCTTTAAGAACAGCAAGGGCCAAACTGTCCTGAGCCATCAGAAAGGCAAAGCAAGAGAATCCACAGCCAGAAAATCCATGGCCACTGCTGTGGCAGCGGAGACACCCAGCGCATGTGGCAGGGCATCCAGGTGATCACAAACTACAAGAAAACTTTATCTTCCTGTGACAGTGACACCACTCTCCCTGATGTGCAAATTCTATGCTTGATTTGAGGTGTCTTCTCCCAATGACCAGGTGCTCTGTCTAACCACAGCTGATGTAAGGAGAATTCTATGCAGAATTTATCCATGTAAGTCTGCTGGACCAGACAACATTCCTGGTAGAGTGCTCAGGGAATGTCCAGAACAGCTAGCAGATGTCTTCACTGAAATCTTCAACATTTCCTTGAACAGCACTGTTGTCCTTACATGCCTCAAGACAACCATTGTCACCATGCTGAAGAAGTCTAGTATCCTGCCTCAACAACTATCGTCCCATTGTTGCAGCCATCATGATAAAGTGCTTCAAGAGGCTTGTCATGAGGCACATTGAGACCCAGCTACCACCCACACTGAACCCCCTGCAGTTTGTGTATCCTCCAAACCGGTCCTAGGATGATGCCATCACCATGACCCCCATCTGGCCCTCACCCACTTGGACAATAAGGACACAAATGTACAAATGCTGTTCATAGACATCAGTTTAGTGTTCAACAATCATCCCTCAACACCTAATTGAGCAGCTGAGCCTGCTGGGCCTGAACACCTCCTTCTGCAGCTGGATCATGGACTTCCTGCACCACCACACTGAGCACTTGGGCCCCTCAGGGCTGTGTGCTCAGCCCACTGCTGTTCATTCTGCTGACTCATGACTGTGTAACAATGCACAGTTAAAACCACATCATCAAGTTTGCCGATGACACGACCATGGTGCATCTGATCAGCATACAGAGTGGAGGTGCAACAGCTGACAGCCTGGTTTAGAGCCAACAACCTGTCTAAACTAAAGAGATACTTGTTGACTTTAGGAGAGCCCACAGTGGCCATTCTCCACTGAACATTGACAAATCCTCTGTGGAGATCATCAAGAGCACTGTTCATCTGGCAGAAAACTTCACCTGGTCACTCAACACCAGCTCCATCATTAAGAAAGCACAGCAGAGTCTCTACTCCCTACAAATCTGAGGAAAGCCCATCTCCCTCCCCCATCTAGACTATGTTCGACAGACTGACCATTGAGAACAGACACTCTTCACCATCCTGCCATCTGGAAAGAGGTACCGAAGCATTAAGCCCTCAGAACCGGTGGCTGTGTAACAGGTTCTTCCTCTAAGCCATTAGGCTCCTCAACACCAAGAACTGAACTGTACTGGACTCACGCACACACACACAAACACACACACACAAACACAAACATACACACACACACACACACACACACACACACACACACATACTCACTCACTCACTCAACTGCGTGAACTGAACTGTTCCAAACTTGACCTCAAACATACACACAACCTTCAATTCAACTCAATATTCATCCATGTCTGTAGCACCACCCATATTACAACTGTTTAAATGTTGTTTTTGCTTTTACTCAATTGCTGCTGTTGCTGTTTTGCATACCTACATTTCAAACTGCCACCAACTTCTGCTGTTACAGAAGTGTATGTGTTACCAAGTGCCCTCTTTGTTTACAGTTCTTTTATTTTTGTACATTGTACTGTATACTATATTATACAGAATGTGTAAAAAAAAAGTACTGGTCTGTTCTATTTTTGTCTATTTTGTGTATGTGTCCTCTAGTGTTTTGTATCGTCTGTTTGCACTGTCTTTTGTCTTGCACTGTTTGCACTAGGTTGCACATGATGCACTGTTTTATGTAACTCTATGTCTTTATTATGCTTTATTGTTGTTGCTTCAGATGCCCTGCAATGAATTAATGTCCAATAATCTTCCCACCTCACACCCTGTATTGACAGGATACAACCTGGAATCTACCCAATGATTGATAAAGACAAAGAAGTTGAAAAAGAATAAGTGGATTTTTTTCATTTTCTGTTTCAATTTTTCATAAATCTTTGCAACAAACTACATGTTGGGGCAGTGGTAGCTCAAGTGGTTAATTTTTTTTTCCCAACACAGCTTGCATTTTGCATATGTCCCTTGTTTTTATTTTATTTTTTGCCTTTTTTTGTAATTCCTCATGACAGAGGAACAGATTGTCATGAATCATACTGATGAAATTTTATCAGAAGACAAGGAAAACACATTGTATACAAGGTTGCTGGAGAGAGAAAAGGGAAGCTGCAAGAGAAAAGGATGGTGCCCTGAGAAGACACTAATTAGGGATTCCCTGTGAGCTTGTACATTTCTGTATATTTCTGATGCTAAGCCCCATTCTGTCATCTTTATTCAGTGCTGTGTCAGCTCTCTGTATATGCAGGTGTGTATAATTAGACATGTTCCTGAGAGAACAATTACAGTCACATCTATTTCAAGCAATGGACAATAAAAGCCAAGTACACACTAACTATGTAGCACCCAAGATGTGTGTAGCATTCAGAACACTGCCTGTTGAAGAAAAGTAGATTTTAATAAAATAAATAAATAAAAACCTTTCACCTGTGACTCTTGTATCTTGTAAATGTTCAGGGCAAACCAAGCCAATTAGCCTCAACCCTCTCTCCATCAACACACACACACACACACACACACACACACACACACTGTACAAACATATACAGGTGCATCTCAATAAATTAGAATGTCGTGGAAAAGTTCATTTATTTCAGTAATTCAACTCAAATTGTGAAACTTGTGTATTAAATAAGTTCAATGCACACAGGCTGAAGTAGTTTAAATCTTTGGTTCTTTTAATTGTGATGATTTTCGCTCACATCTAAGCAAATTAGAATATGGTGACATGCCAATCAGCTAATCATCTCAAAACACAAGCAAAGGTTTCCTGAGCCTTCAAAATGGTCTCTCAGTTTGGTTCACTAGGCTACACAATCATGGGGAAGACTGCTGATCTGACAGTTGTCCAGAAGACAATCATTTACACCCTTCACAAGGAGGGTAAGCCACAGTCATTCATTGCCAAAGAAGCTGGCTGTTCACAGAGTGCTGTATCCAAGCATGTCAACAGAAAGTTGAGTGGAAGGAAAAAGTGTGGAAGAAAAAGATGCAAAACCAACCGAGAGAACTGCAACCTTATGAGGATTGTCAAGCAAAATCGATTCAAGAATTTGAGTGAACTTCACAAGGAATGGACTGAGGCTGGGGTCAAGGCATCAAGAGCCACCACACACAGACATGTCAAGGAATTTGGCTACAGTTATCATATTCCTCTTGTTAAGCCACTCCTGAACCACAGACAACGTCAGAGGCGTCTTACCTGGGCTAAGGAGAAGAAGAACTGGACTGTTGCCCAGTGGTCCAAAGTCCTCTTTTCAGATGAGAGCAAGTTTTGTATTTCATTTGGAAACCAAGGTCCTAGAGTCTGGAGGAAGGGTGGAGAAGGTCATAGACCAAGTTGCTTGAAGTCCAGTGTTAAGTTTCCAGTCTGTGATGATTTGGGGTGCAATGTCATCTGCTGGTGTTGGTCCATTGTGTTTTTTGAAAACCAAAGTCACTGCACCCATTTACCAAGAAATTTTGGAGCACTTCATGCTTCCTTTTGCTGACCAGCTTTTTGAAGATGCTAATTTCATTTTCCAGCAGGATTTGGCACCTTCCCACACTGCCAAAAGCTCCAAAAGTTGGTTAAATGACCATGGTGTTGGTGTGCTTGATTGGCCAGCAAACTCACCAGACCTGAACTCCATAGAGAATCTATGGGGTATTATCAAGAGAAAAATGAGAAACAAGAGACCAAAAAATGCAGATGAGCTGAAGGCCACTGTCAAAGAAACCTGGGCTTCCATACCACCTCCATGCCACGCCAAATTGAGGCAGTAATTAAAGCAAAAGGAGCCCCTACCAAGTATTGAGTACATGTACAGTAGATGAACATACTTTCCAGAAGGCCAACAATTCACTAAAAATGTTTTATTATTGGTCTTATGAAGTATTCTAATTTGTTGAGATAGTGAATTGGTGAGTTTTTGTTAAATGTGAGCCAAAATCATCACAATTAAGAGAACCAAAGACTTAAACTACTTCAGTCTGTGGGCATTGAATTTATTTAATACATGAGTTTCACAATTTGAGTTGAATTACTGAAATAAATGAACTTTTCCATGACATTCTAATTCATTGAGGTGCACCTATATCCCTGGCCATCAAGGACCCTCTTATTTCCCAGCCTACAATACATTATATGCCTCTCTAATGAATTCACCTCTGTTTCAATGATCACACAGGCAGCATGTCCAACACAAAAGATAACTGTATGAGCTCAAAGCAACAGATTAAAATGGTCTATAAATTAAATAAGGCCTTGTTTACAGAGCCACTCAGTAACACATAAAAGTAGGTTATTGCATGGAAATCAAACATTTCCTGACCTGCTTTTTGAAACTTTATCTATTCAGTTGTTACATCTAGCACATAAAAATTAAATATACCTAAATATCCAATAAATATTTCATTAAAACAGTAACACCTGCATTTAGAGGTGCTCTAAATAGCAGAAGGAGCTGGGTTATATTAGTTTGAAATTCTTTAAATAGCCGATACACTGAGCAAATATGCTGTTTGCTCAGTGTAAGGAAATCCTAATTTAGAAATTTAGGCTTGACATAAAGGTGTTTATAGAAAAATATTTGAATATTTAAGTCTTTGATTCAACTTTACAAAAATTCAATCACTAGGGTCACAGTTTCCCCCATGTGAATGCCATGTGATTGTGTTTGTTTTTTGTTCTACCTTGTCTCTACCTTGCCTCTTTTGTTCTACTCTGTCTCTACCTTGTCAGTGGTTTGTTCCTGGATTATGATTATCTGTTTTGTGTTTAGCTCTGATTCATTTGTCTACTTATATTATGTTGTGTCATTGATTCACTAAAATGCCATACTTTGTCCAAGCTTTGTTCACCTAGTCCAAGTTCCTCTTTCATGTTTAGTGTATTGATTCATACCATTACAATTGCTGATTATGGATATGCCTATGATTACCCTATAATGCCTATAAATATTTCACACTTACAGACACTCAGAAAGCATTCAGAAACCATTTATATTCAATGAGAGCTGGCAACTTCCGGGTGACATGAGTGACTGAGAAATTGAGAAATTTATGCAAATATGGATTAAGAGGGCCCAAACCCCAGCCACTGGATGCAGTGCCGGTCCCAAGCCTGGAAAAAAGGGAGGGGTTGTGTCAGGAAGGGCATCCGGCGTAAAACATTTGCCAGGTTGTTGTGCGGACCAGTTGGTCTGCTGTGGCAACCCGAACAGGGAGCAGCCAAAAGCAACTTCTTCTTCATGCAAATATGGATTAACTTGATGCAGTGCTAACCAACGGGAGAGAAGACAGTAGAATGCATGTGATTTGTGAAAAAGAGCACACAGTGCTTCTCCTTCATCTGGTAGGATATGATGCATATACAGTGATCTTCTTCCAGAATTTTTCATTTTAGCAGAAAAAAATGGTTTTAAAAAAATGTATATGGACACCGAATATACTAAAATGTTGTTCCAAAAAGTAGCAAATTTTTAGTCATGAGATGATTATACTTTAGTCAGGGCTCCTTAAAAACAAGGCTTTGAACTATGTCTAGATTGTAGCTTGAACTATTTCCATCACTTTATTCTAGCCTACTTGCATTTCCCTATATCACTTTTCAGTCTTTTGAACCTTATTTTTTGTGTTATTTGGTCAATTTTTTAAAAGGTTTTGATTCTACACTGCTCATTTTGTGATTCCCTCAGTCCTTAAATCTGAAGGATGAAGTTTGGTGCTTGGTCAGAGTTGGCTGGTGGGCACTGATTTTTCCCATCCTGTGAAAGCTAAATAATGACTCCAAATTGCTCATTCCTAATGCTAGAACCAGTTGGTTCTTCATCAGAAAATAAGTTTTCAAGAAATATTAATAAAAGAGTGAGTACAAAGCAGTGGCATAAATAACATTGTTTACTTGCTCACTTCGGTAACTTAGTAATAAATGAAACATTTCTACACCAGCTGTTTTCAGTTGCTAAAACATAACCAAGTTTAATGTCTGCGAACCAATTGTTTTTCAGTAGAAAAATCATTAATTGGTTCAGCACCAATATGGCTATGATGAATCGTTTAAAATCAGTTCAGTATAATTTTTGCTTATTCATGATCCTAGGATGTATACATGGCTACTTTGTTCATTTGTTTGTTCATGTATCTATTTTTCTGGGTCACAATGTAACTGATTTGCTCTTGTTCTTGTCTTCCTTTATATAAGCCTTTGGAATTTTCTATATCGCCTCAACTGTGTTCTTTGCATGCACACATCAGTATAAAACTGGACTGCTTTCAACTTATATTTACAATATAGAGTGCCCAGGCTGATCTCTTTGACTATAGCCTGACTTTTCTCCTGATTCCTCTATGACAGCCTCCTAAAAGATGTATAAAGATAGTGTTTCTGATGCAAGCTGGCCTCTCCTAGAACACACTAATTTACACTCATTACTCAGTAATCTTATTCTTTACTCGAAGTGGATTATTCCCACTCTCCTCTCATGCCAGGATTGTTAAAATGTCTCCTTGCATTGTAAAAAAAAGTGTGATGTAGTTAATGGGATATTGCACTGCATTTGTGAATAGGGGCGAAATTGTTTATACTTTAGTTATAATGCTGTTCATTAGATTATGCAAAAAAGAGCACCTTGCCCTTTGGATGTTTCCAGTTCCAGGTAAATAAATAAATAAGGCCATGATGCAGCAATCAGAGCTTACCAACACCTGAATGTCATCCACAATGCACTAGCCCCCAGGACAATTTCACAGTAATTATTAAATACAAGTAATGACCTATAAAGTACAGATTGGTCTTGCCCCACAGTACCTAGGTAAACTTTTAGATTATTATGATCTTTCACTTTTGCTTTCAATCAGAATCAGTCTATGTTCTTTATTAGTACTTAGAATAATGAATCCTATGTCCAGTATGTGTGTTAATGGGCATAGAGAGTCATAGTAAACTGGGATGTTTGATGTTGTCCACCTTCTTACCCCCCATGATACAAACAAATCTTTTCATCCCAGGGCGCCCTTATGTCTGTGTAATGTTCTGGCTATCCCTTTAGACCTGTTAGAGTCTTCAAATACACAATAATCAAAGTATACATCCTTGTAATCTGCCTCTCTTTCTCTTTCTCTTTCTCTCTCTCTCTCTCTCTCTCTCTCTCTCTCTCTCTCTCTCTCTCTCTATATCAATCAGTATGTCCATTCCTGCTGCCCGATGCCAAAGCTCCATGGCCCCTCTCACCCACTGGACCTGTTTGATTCTTCCTGTTACTTCCTCTGCTTTGAGCTCCCGCAGGTGTGATTTACTTTATCCCACTGTGGATAGCCCCAATTGGATACTCTTAAGATTGCTATGTATGGTCTCACATGGATACCCTGTAAATTCTTTAGACATATTTCCTACTGTTCCACTTCATGGTATACAGTTGTAGAATAGTGGTGATTTATTATTTCACCATCCAGTGTACCCAGAAATTGATGTATTCCTTTTTGAGTCCTGAACACTAATTGAAGACTATTCCATAGCTGTGAGCCTTTGCCAGTAAATCTCTGTACTCCTGCTGTAGTCTTGACTATTCTAGGTATTGCTAAAGAACCCCTGCCTCTTGACTGAATCAAGCATAGCAGATAGAATAGATAGAATCGATGTGAAATTTATTGGGAGCCAATAGTAGTGAGGAAAATATAGGAGTGATATGATAAAATCATACTCAATACAGATCTGAGGGAAGTTCAGCAAATACAGGGAGAAGAAATAGGAGCATATTGCTAAGATCACAAGTGCCTGCAGTGTATTTAAAAGATCTTGCACTAAGATAACGGGGGAAAGATTTCATGACCTGTCTGACATGTCAAGTCTGGCAAAAGGAAGGATGGGGGGAGCTGAGGGAAGAAAGGGCTTGAGGAGGGCAGTTACACCAGAAAGGGAATAGAAACAAAGGAACAAATACTTGGGATACTAGCTCCAACTATAGGATCCCTTTTGGGTTAAATGTATGTTTAGATGAGTTTTACCTACTCCAAGCCAACCTACATCTCCTGAGCACACTTCACCCTGCACCAGTTCTGGGTCATCACTTTGGCTGTCCTTTGAAGGACCCTCTCAAAGGTCTCCACAGATTATTTTTTTGTTTGCATCATTAAGTGTAGTGCACAATGTAGTATGCAATTAATTGATTGATTAAATGATTGATTTATTGATTCATTAATTAATTTATTTATTAACATCATTAAGGTTAAGAACTTAAAAAGGAGATTGCAAAGAACTTACCATTACTGTGTGATTGTTTTTAGAAAACCAAATACTCCTGTAGGTTTTACTGACTTTATGCTTTATAATACTGTTAAAGCATTATTATAGTATGGTATGTAGTGTTAATACTGTAAATATATTGTAAATTCTTGACAGAATTTAAACCTTGCTCAATCTAAAGAAAAATGCCTGTAAAACCTAAATATTTTACAGTATAGTATGGTAATACATTTTACAGTACCTAACAGTTAAAATAAATTACAGTAGTGTCACTGTAAAAAAAAATACAGTAAAATACTTGTGACCACAGCTGCCAGTATTTTACTGTATTTTTTTTTTTACAGTGGCACTATTGTAATTTATTTTAACTGTTAGTTACTATAAAATGTATTACCATACTATACTGTAAAATATTAAGTTCACAGTAAAATACTGGTGACTACAGCTGCCAGTACTTTTACAGCTGTAATTTATTTCAACAGTTTACTGCAAAATGTATCACAGTATGTTACAGTAGAATATGAAATGTAACACAATGTATGCACATAGATAACGTTTTTTAACTAGTGTACTTTACCACCACATTAAGGGTAAAAGTACATTGAACTGCATACATGCTATAAATAAGGCAATGTCTGTGACTGACAATTGACAATTGCATAGCAACTAAAACAACAAAAGAGAACAAGGCAAGTGGCATTTGTAAAGAAGGGAACATTTGTTTAAAGGCAGCAATGTACTATAAATAGCAGTTGATTAATGTGTTGAGAAAAAAAAAACTTGATATCTGAAATGTACTCTTTTACACTGCCAGATGCTTAATTAATGTCAGTGCTAGGGAGTAGATTCCTTTACTTGTAGTGAAGCTACTAGTTTAGCTAAACTTTTCAGTGGCTTTGGTAGTAATGGTATAATGTGACCAAGCTCTACTTAGCTACTTTAAAAAGCTCCAAAAACTTTCCACCATGAAATCAAACATTTAAAACCATGACTTTCTACCAGAACTTTGCTCAACACACATACTGTATATTGCCTGATTACCTACAACCAGATCTCGGGGTGCTGATATAAGAGCATTCCATCTTGTGTGATATTGCTTAATGAAAAAACAGTTATTTTAGTTTCTAAGTATGATGCTATTTACCTTTATGTTGCATTAAAGAATGAACGATGGATGGTGATTGTTAAAGGTGATTGTGGCATATGGGTCACTTGTCTATACTGCAAAAAGAACTGCAGTTGTGCATTGTGAAACATGCTGTACTGCTTCATACAGTTTTTTTAGTGTAGAAATCACAGATCTTTTTTCAAAGAAGCTTCAGCTGAACCAATTCTTCAATCCATGTTTCAATGTCCTATATATATATATATATATATATATATATATATATATATATATATATATATATATATATATGGATTTAAAACTTTTATTCATCTTTTCCTTTCTTCAGAACACCGGAATAGTAGAACTAATTTAGAATTTATCTGGAAAAAAGGAAAATATAAAGAATGATGTAAATCTCATTGTCACTTAGATAATAATTACAAACTTTACCTAGAGGCAGACTAATGAAAGTGCACAGTTGCTTTACTTGTGCTAATCCAATAATCACAGTTTGTGTCCACAGCAGAACCACAGCAGTAGAATACAGGCAGGGAAATTTTAAGAGACAAGCCAGGGTCCAAACCAGCAATTAACCAAAATTTAAAGAACAAGGCACTAGAGCTAAGAACATTAAATATAGGAACTATGGAAATATGGGAAATGTCCGTCCCAGAGGTCATGAAAGAGCACGAACAAGGTTGAGGTCTAGGTTCAGGTTTTAGAACCTGATAAGGGTGTGCATAGAGGACCAACCTGACTGCTGCCCAACCGGAGAGGGAGGTGTCCATTGGAAGAGCCTTGCTATGAAGATGTTCCCTAAGAGTGTTGAGCCAAGGTGATAAACCGGGGTCTGTCTACATAAAAGGTATACAAAGCTCATGACGTGTAACTGTAACAAATTGCCAGAGGCAGATTGGATAGGATCCATATGCATATTTATCCAAATTGTCAGACAAAACTGTAAACAGGGATAGGCACTGAAATCAAATTAACCAGGAGTTCAAAAACTGCGAGGCTAACTCAGAAAACTGGTAAACAAAATGAGGTCAATGCACAAAGAGCTATCAGTAAGCAAGAGGCAATAGGGCAAGGCTTGGTACATACTAAATACAATACTTCGCATCTAGGTGTTGCGAACATGCTGCTTAAATGCTTAAGAAAACCCGGAAGTGTCCCTTGTTGGTGGCGTCAAAACTCAGGCAATGGCTCCCTCTGGCAGCCAGGTGCCGGAGGTGATGTCACAAAGCCCGCCTCTAGAAACACCTCTTGGTGTTCTATGCCAAGGGCGCCCCCGGAGTCATGGAGTGGGTCTGTTGGGGTGGAGGTGATGGAATTCCTCCACCAGTGAGGGGTCCAGAATGTCGTCTGCATTGACCCATGATTATTCTTCTGGGGCCTACCCCTCCCAATCCACCAGGTACTGTAAGCAGTTTCTATGGTGCCAGAAGTTAAGGAGCAACCTCACCCTGTAGGCTGGGTCCCCGTCAATGTCAAGCAGTGGGGGTGGCTCGCTACTTGTAGCTGCTTTATCCTGTTGGAGGTATGCTGGTTTGAGCAAGGACATGTGGAATGTGGGAGAGATACGGTACGAGGCTGGGAGTTGCAGGCGATAAGTCACAGGGATCACCTGGCGGACGATGCGGAATGGACCAATGAACCATGAACTCAACTTACAACAATGTAGTCTCAGTCTCAAGTTCTGTGTTGATAACCAAACCATTTGGCCCACTTGGAACCTGGGGTGCGGGCATCTGTGGCAGTCTGCCTGGATCTTCTGTCTCTGAATGGCTCATTGCAGGCGGATGTGGGCACTTTCCCAGACCCCCTGGCTCCGGCGGGTCCAGTCGTCAGTGGCCGGTACATCAGAGGGTTCTCCTGACCATGGAAACAGGGATGGCTGGTACCCAAGGATGCACTAGAAGGTGTGAGCCCCGTGGACAAGTGGATGAGGGAGTTCTGGGCATACTCCGCCTACTGGAGGAACTCACTCCAGCACTGCTTCTCTTGGCTGCAGTAATAGTGCAGGTACCTGCCGATTTCCTGGTTGAGTCATTCAGTTTGTCTGTTGCTTTGCGGGTGGTAG
This sequence comes from Hemibagrus guttatus, assembly GCA_033459395.1. Lineage (NCBI taxonomy): Eukaryota > Metazoa > Chordata > Actinopteri > Siluriformes > Bagridae > Hemibagrus > Hemibagrus guttatus. Next base: position 21,991,734 of record JAUCMX010000004.1, read on the forward strand.
CCAGAACTGAGGCTCACATTGATCCCTAGGTGCAGAAGGCCGTCCAAACTCTTGATGTGTATTGCGGTCCCCGATTAGACACGATGTCCTCTGGGAGGTCGTAGTTGTGGAACACCTGATGAATCAGGGTTGTAGCCATTTCCATGGCTGAAGGCAGACCCTTGAGCGGCACCAGTTGACATGCTTTTGAGAATCTATCAATCGCCAACAGGATTGTGTTATAACTCTTGGAGCTAGGGAGATCGGTTACAAAATCAACCGCCATGTGAGACCAGGGTCACTTAGGAATAGGTAAGGGTTCCAGTAAGCCCATGGGGAGCTGTCAGCTGGTTCGTGACTAAGCACAGGTATTACTGGACTCTAAGTACCCTTGAACGTCCTTAGTGTGGGTTAGTGTGGGCCACCGGAACCGATTGCTGATCAGAGTCATAGTGCGATGGATGACGGGATGTACCGAACTGGGCGCCTCATGTACCCATTGTATTACCTGGGGTGAAGAGCGGGGCGTACGAAGAGCTTGGAGGGAGGACAAGCAGAAGGCGGTGGTTCAGTGGTCTGGGCCCATTGAATCTCCTCCTTGATGTCCCAACGTATCTGGGCGAGCACCATGGACGGGTGCAGGATTAGTTCTGGACAGGAGGGTGTACTCACAGGGTCATGATGATGGGACAGTGCTTTGGCTTTACCATTCTTCATGCCGGATTTGAATTGGAAGCGAGTGAAGAACAGGGCCCATCAAGCTTGATGCAGATGGGCCCTGTACAGAGAGCAGCTCTCGGTTCCCTATGATGTAATTTGCCTTGGCCGATGTCAGCTTTTGTGAAAAGTAGTCACACGGAAAGACTCTGCTGGGGTTCCCAAGGCCAGGGCTTCATCGATGTATTCCTCCATGGCCTTTGTCTCGGGGAGCAAAAGGGTGCAAACCTTGCATTTTGGTGAAATGGTGTTAGGTAACAGGTTAATCGCACAGTCCCAGGGGCGTTGGGGGGGTGGGGGTAGCCGAGTGGCCTTTTCCTTGCTAAAGACTTCACGTACATCCTAGTATTTGCATCATCATGGTGCTCATGGGAGTGTTTGGACTTTTGGCAGAAGGTGGTGAGGCATGGGCATGACAGGCATTTGTGAAGACAGTGTTTCTGGCAGTGGAATGACCAGCGTATCAGTTCTCCCTCTTTGCATGACATGACTGGTTTATGATGCTGAAGCCAAGGAAACCCCAAGATGATACAGTCATTAGGAGAGGAGATGACTAAAATGCAGTTTTCTTGAAGTGTAACATACCGACCTGTAGGGTGAGTGGGCTGGTCTGCTGGGTGATGAGCCCAAAACCCCAATTGGATGATTATCAACTGCCATAACTCGCAAGGAGGTTTTGCATAGTTGCATGGGAAGGTGAAGCTCCTCTGCGAGACGACAGGTGATTAGGTTGACGGCTGACCTGGAGTCCACTAGTGCTGAAACCACAGTCGACCCATGAATATGATGCAGGATTACCTTCAACGTTAGATGGGAATGCTAGAAACTCCTTTCCAGTTTAGAGGTGGGCAGTTCCTTGGGACAGTGTATGACTCGGTGGTCCGAGTTTCCGCAGTAGAGGTCGAGGTTTGGGTGGATCCGACGCTGTCTTTCCTCTGGGGGTATCCTGGTGTCCCCCACCTGCATTGGCTCTGACCCTTCCTCCTGAGCTTGGAGTTCATATCGGAGTTCATATTCATGGTGTTGCTATCATGGTAGATTGTCCAGGCAGATGGCAGTGGTAATATATTCCGATAATGTGACGTTAGTACTTCAACTTAGTACTTTGTGTCGGTGCGACGATAGTCGAGGGGGTTGCCGGTGCTCGCTGGAGCTGTGAGTAAGAGGCCTGCAGCGCTGTGAGTTGCTCCTGATATGCACGAATGATGGCTCCTTGGCAGCTCACCACTGCCTGGAGATTCATGTGTTCTGCTGGAACCAATATTGGGGAAGTATTCTGTAAATTACAAACATGCTGCTTAAATGCCTAAGAAAACCTGGAAGTATCCCTCGTTGGTGGCATCAAAACTCGGGCCAGATGCCAGCGTTGATGTTATAGTAACTCTTGTGACCCTGAAAAGGGTGTCTGTGGTGGTAAAAAAAGACCCTGCTCCTGAGCCAAAGTTGAAATGGTCTCATGTGTAGCAGACCCAAAGGAATAGTTTTTGCCACTGCCTCCATGAGCCAAGCACCCTCTGTACCTGGGTGGCAGAGAGGCATTGGCCAAGCCATATGTTATTTATGGCAGAAAGGATGTGCCCGCATCATAGCTGAATCTCCAAGAAGGTGGTTTTCTGTGAGGGCGAAAGCACACATTTCCCTGGGTTGTCAATCAACAACATCCCTCGACTGAGCCAAGATGAGCCAGTTGTCTAGATAATTGAGTACATGGATGCCTTGATGATGTAATGATGCCAGAGCAGCCTCCATGCACTTTGTGGGGGTGAGCAATAAGACTAGGCCTAAAGGGAGAACCTGTCACTGGTAGACTTCGCACCCAAAAACAAACCTGGCAAGATGCCTATGTGAAGATAGGCATCCTTCAGGATTACTGTTACAAACCAATTTTCGGACCTGATATGTGATACAATGACCTTGAGGGTTAACATCTTGAACTTGTACATTTCAGCGTACAATTTTGAGCATGCGGGTCCAAAATTGGGTGTAGTCCTCATCCTTCTTGGGAACCAAAAAATGCTGACTGTAAAGTTGGAGGCTCCATCTAGTAGGGGAATATGCTTTACAGCCCCTTTCTCAGATGCGAGAGAAGTTTTAGTCTTAATCTATGCCAACAACAGTGGGCAGCACACCCTGATTGAAGGAGGACAGGAGACAAACTGGATTCTGTAGCCTTTTCCCACAGTATCCAGAACCCACTGCAACACACCCGGCAGAAGCTTCCATGCTGCTGGAGCATAGGTGGTCATGGCTGAACCTCGAAACACTGGAGGTTGCAGGGTAGGCAGAAGTGAAGATGGCCCTAAAGGTAGATCACTAGAAACCCTAGCCATCAGACGTTAACATTCCTTTCTCCCACCTGGTGGAGATGAATAACTGCAGGTAATCTCACATCTGGCGGCCTGCCCCTAAGCACTGGCTGGCTGCCTAGATTATACACTAGGGTAGCTAGGGCTCAAATGTTAGCCTCCTTTTCCTGCTTTATCAGGCCAGGCTGGGGCCGGGGGTTACTGGTTAATAGCCCTAGCTCCTTACTGCAGCAAGGGAAGAACAGGCCCTTAGGAGAAATCAGTCTAAAAGAAAGGTTTTGTCACTTTCTTTATCTTTGTCAGATTGCCTCTCAGTGGCAACCAATGCACTCATGATGGCTGATGGCATGGGCCGTCTGCATTATGGCACAGAGGGCTAAATCTGAGCCCAAGCTAAGCTTGGCAACAGCAATTTGACTGCTGATTGCTCCTCGTTGCCCACACTGAGATCCCCAGTCTGATGTAGACAATAATAATAATTCCTCATTCAGGTCAGGAGAAATCAAAAAGTGAGCTCCCAGAGTCAGCAGAGAGGCAAAAGGTACTTATCCATCTCTTGTTCCATTTCTGCTAAGACAGCCTGTAACCTTCATGACTGAAGCCACACAGCACAGTTGTGTTACAGCCAAGTCAGAGAAGAGATTGCGAAGAGCAATCATTCGCAATTCATGCAATCACACTCCCTCAATGGTCGATTGCTCGCCATGATAAAGAAGAAAAGAACCTATTCTTTATAAATCTTCTTTTGACCTAGTCTTTGACAATGCAAATTGAATTGAAGACAAATCTTCAATTCAATTCAATTTATTTGTATAACACTTTTAACAATGGACATTGTCTCAAAGCAGCTTTACAGAAGTATTGAAACATAGAGGAAAAAATTATACATTTTTTATCCCTAATGAGCAAGCCTGAGGTGATGGCAGCATGGAAAAACTCCCTGAGATGATACGAGGAAGAAACCTTGAGAGGAACCAGGCTCAGAAGGGTACCCATCCTCATTTGGGTGACACTGGACAGTAAATAATGTAAATGTAAATAATGTCCTTTCTACGACAGTAACCAAGGGCTCTCGAGGAACTATTAGGTCAGTGTAGTTTCTGAGTTCATTATAGTCACTAATTCCTGAATAAATAATTACTAAAACTAAAACAATAGACACCAACATACACAAACTCAATGTGAGTGCTACCTGAACACAAAGAAGCTGGAGTAATGTGATTTAGATGCCTTTTATGGTCTTGATGGCACACTCCACTTCATGTCATGACCGTCTTCATGAAGAGGTGCACCTAGCCCTCCTTGCCACCAGACAGACGAACAGTGCTATCGGCTGTTTGATGGCTGCTGTGGTTGTCAAGGATTGTCATCTCCTGAAGGGCTGCCAAGGAAAAGATCTCAGGTTTCAGAGAGCAGTCTTCCTCTGGGTGGGTCCGAGATCACCATTTCATAATTTCTTTGACTCCTACTGATGTTCTCAGGTGTAATGTGAACACCAAGATACACTTTCTCCTCTAGTTTTCTCCATAGAAAAGTCCAGATGAATGGCACGGACCATAAATCCTGAGAACGTAAAAAAACAAAACAAAATATCAAACATGGAAAAGACAATAATCCAGATAGAGGATTATTCAAAGGGCGAGACGGGACCATGAGTCGAAGTGAAAAAGAGTGGTCAAAAAACAGGTAATCCGTAAAGTAGCCGCGTAGAAACCGGACACAAAATCCAGCAAGGATTTAAAGTAACTAAGGCTATATATACTGGTAACAATAAGGAGGAAAATAGAGAACAGGTGTGTGAGAGCTTCTGTGAGGATATCGAGGCGGAATCAAAACTCCAAGGGGGCAGGTAACTAGGCGTCTGAGCTGTGAGATGTGAAAGGTGGGGTTGATGCAGTGCATGGTTAGGGGCAGGCACAGTCTAACCGCACAGGGATTGACTACCTTGGTAATGGAAAATGGGCCAATAAACCTGGGGGAAAGCTATATGGGGATGTCCCTTTTGGAAAGCATGACTCTGTTGCCAATCCAGAACCTAGGAGAAGTGGAGCAGTGCTGATCTGTCTGCTGCTTGTAAGCCCTGACGGATCTGAGGAGCTGTAGAAGTGCTCTCTTCCAGGTCTTTCAACAGTTTCAGATGAAGGCTTGGGTGGACAAAACTGATACCTCCTGTTCCTGGGTGGGGAAGAGGGGAGGCTGTTAGCCGAGGCAACATTGAAAGAAGACAGTCCCATGGCAGCATTGGGCAGGAAGTTGTGGGCATATTTCACCCAAGGGAGAAAACTGTTCCAAGATGTGGGGTCCAACAAGGCCATCTAAGTGTGGTCTCCAGCTTCTGACTAGTCCTCTTGGTCTGTCTGTTAGTTTGAGGATGATATCCAGAAGAAAGGCTGGGAGAAGCAACAACTAGCCCGCAAAAAGCCTTCCAGAATTGGGCAGAAAACTGTGGCCCCCTGTCGGACACAATATCAAAGGGGAGCCCACGAAGGTGAAAAACATGAAGCACAAGGAGTTGTGACATATGGCTGGCAGATGGGAATTGTGGTAGGGGAATAAAGTGGGTGGCTTTAGAGAAACTATCCACCACCATCATGATGCATGAGTTCCCCTATGAAATTGGAAGGCCAGTAACAAACATCACATGCAGCCACAAACTGGCAGATATCCTACTTCATGTTGGCCCACCAGAAGCATTGTTGAATTAGGTAGAAGATACAGACCCCTCCTGGGTGGCAGGAAATCTTGGAATAGTGTCCCCATTCTAGAACTTCTGGGTGCATGGAAGCAGGTACGAACAGGCATTTATGGGGCCAGGCTCACGTTCCAGGGCCTGTCTGAGCTTTTCCTCAATATCAAGTACTATGGCTGCCACAAGGCACTGAGACGGTAAGACAGTTTCTGTGGATGAAGGTTCTTGAGGAATATTGAAGGCCATTTTCCATTCATCCCCCTCCTTAATACGGACCAAGAAGATATGCATTTCTAAGATCCAGTTTGATAAAAATACATGCCCCCTGTAGATGCCCAAGGCAATAGTCATGAGGGGTAACGGGTAACGGTTCTTGATTGTAATGTCATTGAGTCCACAAAAATCAATAGAGGATTGCAGTAACTTGTACTTTTTCTTACCAAAGAAAAACCCCGTTCCTGCTGGAGAGAAGGAGGGTTGAATTATGCCAGCTGCCAGCGACTCAGAGATGTACTTATTCATAGCCTCAGTCTCCGGGCCTGACAAAGAATACAAACAACCTCTAGGGGTTGTGGTATCTGGGAGGAGGTCAATGGTGTAGTTGTGTGAAAAGGAGGCAGAGAGACCGGTCGTGACTTGCTAAAGCCCAATCAAAGATCTAAGTAGTCAGGGCAGACCATGGAAAGGTCGGGGAACTCCTCCTTAGTGGTGTGTGCAACAGAGTTGAAGGTGCCAGAATGGAGGCAGGTAGAGAGACAGGACGGGCTCCAATCAACAATAGTATTTCTGATCCAGTCAATACGAGGGTTGTGTTGGGTGTTAGCCAAGGGCATCCCAGAACAATACAGGTGTGGGATCTTTTTATGGCAAGGAACGAGAGCATCTCAGTGTGGTTGCCGGAGACCCTTAACTAGACAGGAACAGTGTGGTGGGTGATAGGTTCGAGGTTCGAGCAGCTTCACCTCATTCACTGCTCTGTGCACAACATAGCATACAGTTTTTTACTTGTAAATGTTCGGGGAGAATCACGGATTGTTTTATATCCTGGTTGGGAAATGTTCCACCAGTTTCACGATAAACCCCACAACTGCTTCCATAAACACATTAATGTCATTAGCGCTATGTCTTGACATGTCCTAGTCTGTGTCATCTAGGGCATCCTGCAAAGCAGCCACCCATACAACCTCCATCTAAACTGTAGCTTTCTGTTTCAATCTTTGTATGTATCAAGGCATGAAGAATTGCAACATGATCCAAATTCTCAAACAGTGAGATTTGCATTGTAGCTACCTTTGAATATAGCAATGGTCTAGGATCCTTTCCCCAGTAAGGAAGGAAAGGGCCAACAGTGACAGCTTGATGGATTCTAACTCACCCCCTGGTCTAGCCATGATCCTTAATCACCCCAGAGTTTCAGGCCTGGTCAAGCGATGGTGGTGGTTTTAGAGGTGGGTCTCTGTCATGGATATTTAGGATACTTCCATGCAAGACCAGCAGAGGGCACCCCTGCATGTTAAAGTCTTCTTCAGTTGTTTGTTTCATTTTCTTTGTTCTTTGTGCTCACCTGTTCTGGGTTTAGTAATTAGTCACCATAAGTTCCTGTTTTTCACATTGATGTTGTCTAGCTTCTGTTATTAACCAATGTGTTTATAGACCCAGCCCTGATCTAGTTTTTGAGGATTTCTGTATGTTAGTATTTGTTTTTGTTTTCTTTGTTCTCAATCCTTGGTAGTAGTTTTTTCTATTCTGCATTTGCATCTGCCTTCATCCCCAATTTATAACTGTTATCTGCTGCACAACCATGCTACAAATGAGCCAAATTAATTTTATACTAGTCTGTGCCAAAATATTCCTTTTTTTCAGTGTAGCTCTTCCAAACACATTGTGTCTATCATCCACTATTTTTAAATCCTGTCAATCTTGTTTGTCTAAGATTAGGGCAAAAAACATATATAAAGAATAGGGTTCATGATGACGAGCAAACAATTAAAGAGATTTGTGCCCTTGTCCCCTCTGATACATTACAGTGGATGTACAGTATAACACACTCTCTTTGTGTTGATTGTTTAGGAGAGGAGCATGCATGGTTGGCTCTCAAGTGGGCTACTTGCATGCATTGTGAGAGGCTTCCTCTGCACAAGCTCCACTCCTACTTGGCTGTTTCTCTGACCCTGATATCCCTGCTTCACTTTTGGAAGTTTGATCTGCGATTTCTTCCAAACTGGATGAGGATGTAATGTTGTCTGCATCAGGCTCCAAGGAGATTGATGAAGGTGACGATGAACAATTAACAGCCAAATTGCCATTGCAATCTGTGGCATTCAAAGAGCTGTTGGAGGTCGTTATGTGTGCAGTTGCTTAGCTTGGCTTAAATTCACCCAATAAGTAGGCTAGTGTCATCCGCTCTAAGCTTGACAACTGGTACCTGACTTTGTGCCACTTTCCACCCCCACACAGACATCTCCCTTTCTTTCCAGATGCAAATCTGGTCTCCATGCAGTGCCTTGTGCACTGGGTAAATGAGGTTATCACCCAGGCCTATAAGGCACGTGATGTGCTTTTGCCTCTAGGTATTAGGGCTTACTCCACTAGGAGTATCACCTTGTCCAGTGCTCTGGCTAAGGGTGTTCCCTTCCAGGATATTTCTGATGTGGCAGGCTGGTCCTCTCTGCATACTTTTATGAGGTTCTATAACCTGGACCTGGACCCCACCCCTGGGTCCTAGGTCCTACAGGGCTAGTCTGTGTTCTGCTCCCGGGTCACTTGTGCTGTTTCATGGCAGTGTTGGTATTGCCATTCCCATAGCATCAAGCCAGTTCCCTCAAAAGCGTGCAACACCATAAAATGGGAATTAGAGGTTGCATCACTTGCTACACTCCCTTTATGCTTCCCTCAGACAAACAGAAGCTGAAGGGATGTAATGTTTATAATCTTGCTGTCACACATTGCTTCATCACATAAGCCAATAACTTGGTGTGTTTTCGCACAGAGACACAACTTCCACAAAGGGGCATTCCCTTAGTGTCAAGCCATAATGCAGCATCTTATTCCCTTCCCTTCCCTTATGTCATTTTATGTTTAAGATCTTCTTTTTTTTCAGATAAGATCAAATAAATAAATTCTGGGAGACATGGGGCATAGACTGTTGTGTATGTTTTCAGGATCATGAGCTTTTCCTTCATATTTTGATGACTGTGATTCTTATTTCTTCCTATATAATGAATAAACTGTTAAATTAAAAGTAATTGGAATGTGAAATGAGAAGAATAGGAGATGACAGTAGATGTAATAAAAAAAATTAGCTTGAGTAAAGATGTGAAAGTAAATCCAATATGGAAATCAAACTCTTAATTAAAGACTGTAGATATTAAATGATTTCCTGATGGTTTTCCCCACATTTTTCAACCAGTAAGCCCATTCAAGCATTTATGTGATACTATCCATAGATTATATTATATTATATTAGATTAGATTCAACTTTATTGTCATTACACATGTACAAGTACAAGGCAAAGAAATGCAGTTTAGCATCTAACCAGAAGTGCGATGAGCAGCAAGTGCTTTATATACAGAAGTGTATATAAACTAATATGTGCAGATAAGTACATATGTACAGATGCAGTACTATGGAGATAGGTTACAGTTGTATACAGTGTATATACAGTATTATCAACATCATATGTAGATACGCATATGTGCTATGGACATGACATACCGAATACTATGAATTATGTATAGGTAATACGATATGTACAGATAAGGGCAGATGTCCAGATAGAAGCTATGTGTCACGACTCGCACTAGAGGTGACCGCGAGAGGGAGCCCTCGCCCGTATTTTGAGTTCACTTCCGGATTACCTGGGGATTTAAATACGGTGCGCACCACCTGCATGACGCGAAGTAATGTTCTTGTTGACTATACTGAGCGCTTACCCTGACGGATTTCTGGCTTTGACTTGGATTGTTTATTGGATACCAGCCAACCCCATGATTCTAGGGTTCCGTGGTTGAGGCGCCACGATCCACACATTTCCTGGCGGTCGGGGGAGCTGGTGCGCTGGTCCATCACGTGTCTGAGGGGATGCCTACGGGACCCCGTAGCGAGACCGTGCAGGACTTCTCAGGTGCAGAGGCCCCTCGAGGCGGCTGGCGGTCACCTTCCCAGCCAATACATGGACTTCCACATGGTGTTCAGTGAGGAGAGGGCGGCTCGTCTACCTCATCATCAGGTCTGGGATTGTGCCATTGACCTGCTACCTAACGCCTCTCCCCCCAAGGGGCGGATCTACCCCCTCTCTCTTCCGGAGTCCAAGGCCATGGAGGAGTATATCGAGTTGTCACTGGCAGCAGGCCACATTCGGCCATCCACGTCCCCAGCAGCCGCAGGGTTCTTCTTTGTGGGGAAAAAGGATGGAGGCCTTCGGCCGTGCATCGACTACAGGGGGCTGAACGCTGTCACCATTCTGTACCCCTACCCGCTGCCGTTGGTGCCCGCAGCTCTGGAGCAGCTGCGGGGAGCGCGGGTGTTCACCAAACTGGACCTCCGTAGTGCGTACAACTTGGTGCGCATCCGAGAGGGGGGCGAGTGGAAGACTGCATTCCACACGACTCATGGACATTATGAGTATTGCGTGATGCCTTTCGGCCTTACCAACGCCCCAGCAGTGTTTCAGGCCCTTATCAACGAGGTTTTCCGGGACCTGCTGGGAAGAAGTGTCATTGCCTACATCGACGACATCCTGGTGTACTCGGCCTCCATGGAGGAACATGTGATTCAGGTTAGGGAGGTACTCGCCAGATTGCAACAGCACCACCTCTATGTCAAGTTGGAGAAGTGCGAATTTCACCGTTCCCAGGTAACGTTCCTAGGATACGTGATTTCGCATCAGGGAGTGGAGATGGATACAGTCAAGGTCCAGGCAGTTACGGGGTGGCCCGAACCTTCTACGGTGCGGGAGCTGCAGCGTTTCCTGGGCTTCGCCAACTTTTACCGGCGGTTCATACGGAACTACAGCTCAGTAGCCGGACCCCTGACGTCATTACTCAGGGGGAAGCCCAAAAAACTGTCCTGGACGGACCAGGCCCGTACAGCCTTCCTTCAGTTGAAGGATCGATTCACCACAGCACCCATCCTAAGACACCCTGACCCAGAGCTGCCGTTCGTGGTGGAGGTTGACGCCTCCTGCAGTGGCATAGGGGCGGTGCTCTCCCAACGGCGTGGGGAGCCCGGGAAACTCCATCCTTGTGCTTTTCACTCAAGGAAATTGACGGCCGCGGAAAGGAACTATGATGTCGGTAACCGAGAGCTACTGGCCATCAAGGCGGCACTAGAGGAGTGGCGCCACTGGCTGGAGGGGGCACGTCATCCGTTTCAAGTACTCACTGACCACCATAACCTGGAGTACCTCCAAGGAGCCAAGCGGCTGAACCCTCGACAGGCTCGGTGGGCGCTATTCTTCACCCGGTTTGTGTTTACTGTGACGTACCGCCCTGGGTCCAAGAACGGCAAGGCAGATGCTCTCTCCACACAGTTTGAGTCGGCCAATGATCCCAGCAAACCTGAGCCCATCCTGCCGGCCACCGCTCTTCTGGCACCGGTCCGTTGGGACCTCATGGAGGAGATTCGGCGAGCTCACGCCGACGAGCCGCCACCCGCCAGCTGTCTGCCGGATAGGACCTTCGTGCCCCAACTATTCCGGCAACAAGTGATGCAGTGGGTGCACGAGGCCCCCAGTTCTGGCCATCCAGGTATTCACCGTTCGACGCAGCTCACACGTCGCCGGTTCTGGTGGCCCTCTCTGGGCTCGGATGTAGAGGAGTACGTGCTTGCTTGCCCGACGTGTGCGCAGTCGCGGACCAGTTGCCATCTCCCAGAGGGACTGCTGGAGCCCCTTCCTATTCCCCGGCCCATGGTCGCACCTGTCGGTGGACTTTTTAACCGACCTGCCGGATTCGGGGTGATTTACTGCCGTTATGGTTGTGGTGGACCGGTTTTCCAAAGGGTGCCGGCTGATTCCACTAAATGGACTGCCCACGGCCATGCAGACGGCCGACGCCATGTTCCAGCATGTGTTCCGCAACTTCGGCCTACCCGAGGATATTGTGTCAGATCGGGGCCCGCAGTTCACCTCCCGGGTGTGGGGGGCGCTGTGTGGCCGTCTGGGCATCGGGGTGAGCCTAAGCTCAGGTTATCACCCTCAATCTAACGGGCAGGCGGAGCGGCTCAACCAAGAGATTGGACGCTTCCTCAGGTCCTACTGTAGCAGGGAACAGCATCGGTGGAGTGAATTCCTACCGTGGGCGGAGTACGCTCAGAACTCCCTTATTCATTCCTCCACAGGACTAACGCCATTTCAGTGCGTCTTGGGCTACCAACCACCATTGTTCCCTTGGTCCGGGGAGCCTTCCGACGTCCCTGCTGTGGAGGAGTGGTATCGTCTGAGCCAAGAGGTGTGGGAGCGCGCTCATGTTCGACTACAAAGGGCTGTGAGGAGGCAGAGGATTCAGGCGGATCGTCGTCGCCGACCGCACCCGTCCTACCAGGTGGGACAGAAAGTCTGGTTGTCGACCCGCAATCTCCGTCTTTGTCTGCCCTGCAAGAAGCTTAGCCCCAAGTTCGTCGGCCCGTTTGAAATCATTCGTCGGGTCAACCCAGTGGCTTACCATCTCCGGCTCCCAGCATCTAATCGTATATCCCCGACCTTCCACATGTCTCTGCTCAAGCCTGCGCACCCTGCGGTCAGGGAGGCGGGGACCGGTGCGGCGCCGCCACCACCCCTGGACATTGAGGGGTCTCCGGCGTACCAGGTGCGGGCCCTCCTGAACTCCAGGCGAGTCCGGTCCCATCTGCAGTATCTGGTGGACTGGGGGGGGGTACGGCCCCGAGGAGCGCTCGTGGGTGGACTCCGGGGACATCCTCGACCCGTCGCTGATTGAGGACTTCCACCGAACTCATCCGGGGAGAACTGCTCCGCGCCCGAGGGGGCGCCCTCGGCGTAGAACCTCGGGAGTTGTTCCTAGAGGGGGGGGCTCTGTCACGACTCGCACTAGAGGTGACCGCGAGAGGGAGCCCTCGCCCGTATTTTGAGTTCACTTCCGGATTACCTGAGGATTTAAATACGGTGCGCACCACCTGCATGACGCGAAGTAATGTTCTTGTTGACTATACCGAGCGCTTACCCTGACGGATTTCTGGCTTTGACTTGGATTGTTTATTGGATACTCTTTTGCTCGTTCTTTGATGTTGGTTTGTTTGGTTTTCGGACTTTGGACTGTTTTCGTGTTTCCCTCTTTGGATTACCCTTGTCGGACTTTATTGCTTGGATTTTGGATTACCTGTTGCCGATTTATTGCCTGTCCCCGATTTACGATACTGTGTTTTCCCTACTGCCGGCTCGGCATATGGATCCGGACACTTCCGCATAGTCACACTATGGATTATGTAATATAATACAATATGTACAGATAAGGGCAGATGTCCAGATAGGAGTATTATAGATGTAGGTGGATATATACAATTTTCTACATGATATATTAACATGATATATAGATGTGTGTGCTATGGACATAATATACAATTGACAATATACATATGTGCAATGAGAATATATACAGGAGGTTAGTGCCATGTGCATACAATACAAATGGAACGTGCAAGTGATGTATAGGCTGAGGCTATGAACAGTTATATATAGCATGTGAGTGTGTGCTAGATGCATTGCTTATGTGGAAGTGACATGGTTAGATGAAGTAATACAGTAAATCAGTCTTTGAGAATGCTGTGAGCCCGACGTAGACAGCGCTTCTTCTGAATGTCCTCAGTTGCAGGAAGTGGGGTTCCTATAATGCATTGAGCGGTTTAACCTCTCGTTGCAGTGCCTTGCAGTCTGCGACTGAGCAGTTCCCATACCAGACTGTGATGCAGTTGATCAGGATGCTCTCAATCGTGTAACGGTAAAAGTTCACCAGGATGGTTGAAGACAGGTGGTTCTTCTTCAGAGTGTTTAGGTAAAAAAAGGTGCTGATGAGCCTTTTTGACCAGACTGGAGGTATTGGTGGTCCAGGACAGATCCTCTGAGATGTGGGTCCCCAGAAACTTGAAGCTGGATACACTCTCAACAGCCATTCCGTTGATGTGGATGGGGTCGTGCGTTCTTCCTTTCTCTCTCCTGAAGTCAATGATGAGCTCCTTCATCTTGCTGGTGTTAAGGAGCACGTTATTGTCCGCACACCATGCAACCAGGTGTTGCAGCTCCACCCTGTAGGCTGTCTCATCATTGTCACTGATGAGGCCGATCACTGTGGTGTCATCTGCAAACTTGATAATGGAGTTGGATCCATATACAGGCCTGCAGTCATGGGTGAAGAGGGAGTAGAGGAATGGGCTCAGCACACAGCCTTGTGGTACGCTGGTGTTGAGTGTGATGGTGGTGGAGCAGATGTGGCCTGACCTAACATGCTGTGGTCTGTTGGTCAGAAAGTCCATGATCCAGTTACGGAGGGATTACAGTCCGAAAGTCTCTTGCTGTGTGCAATGTGAAGTCGTATCTCGTCCATTTATTCACCAATGACCGCACATTAGCAAGGAAGATGCTAGGTAAAGAGAGCCAGTGTGGTGTTAGCTTTAGCTTAGCTCTTAGCCCTCCGTGTTTCCCCAGCCTTTGTTTACGGTCTCTTTGCCGCCTGCGAGCACTTCCTCCCAGTTGGGTAGGGTGCATAGCCTCGAGTGGTCTGGAGAAATCAGGGATGAGTCGAAGGTCGGTGATAAAACTGTCCGAGTGTTGTAGACCAATATCCAAAAGCTCTCGTCAGGTGTAGAATATTAACACTAAGCTGTTCTGTGTGAACAGACCCGAGATGAAAAATACTGCAAAATCGCAAAATCTGGGGAGACGATGTGCCTTGCATTGTGCACGCGCCGCCATCTTGGTCCACCTTATGACAAGACTCCTGTTTTCTAAGAACTCCAACTCCTAGAAGTTCTACCAAATATATTCTTCCCAACTCTCCAATATTTTTATTAGGATTATCTGTGTTTCTTTTTGACTGTTTGCATACTGTATGTATGCCTTAGTTTTTTTCAATGCTTTATTTCTTTTATGTGCTACATACATTGCCCTTTGTTTTTTTCTATTTTTAAATAAAACTGTGTTTATTATAATTTCTTATCTAGTCTACTTTATTCCACACCTTACAGAAGACAATACCATAAAATGAAGACAGCAGGCTCTGATTATCAGTTATCAGCAATTGCTATCCTCACATGGAACCCCTGCAGATGGGTTAACATGTTAGGGTCAACAGCTAACCTCTCTTGTCCTCAATGTAGACTATGTCTGGTCCAAGTTTGGCATTATTCCTGTGAACATGAATTTTCTGTCTGGCTTGGAAATTTCTTGCACCAATTGCCTAAACTGAGACCAGAGTCATTGGGGTCTAAAAGCACAGCTGCACATACTTTATAAAGCAGCTGTGCTTGATATAATAACCAGTGAGTGTAGCTGCAAGGCAGATTATGAACAAATTTCAGTGATTGGAAACTATTGTTTAAATCCATATAAAATTGATACACAAGTATATATCCTTTTTTTTTTCAAAAGCCTGCCTTCATTCAAAGAACAGTGGGTAATTCCCTGGTTTCCTTGGAACTCTAAGATATGAATGACACATTTCTTAGATGTTTTTAGATCCTTCACAAATGTGACTGCATTGCCATCCTTGAACTTGATACATGGCTATAGACAGTACTAGGATTATAGTATGGCAACCAGCTCAAGAATTACTGGCACCTATCAAGAAGGCAAAAATAATTGAAAAAATAAAGTCAAACATTAGGCTCATTTTCATACAGGGTGCCAAAAGTTTTTTTAAGTTTTTTTTTTAATTTTAGAGATCTATGCATTTTTAACTTGTATCAACTATTAAAAGAGAAGTTCACTTTCAGAACAAAAATGTACAAATAATTAAGTATACAATTTTTTATTTTTCTAAGAAAAAATAAAAACTTATCTAGCGGGCCCGTTTTGCTAGATAAGACCCTTCTTCCTTGGCTGGGATAGTTTAGAGTCCTTTGAAGCTGCATTTAAACTGCATTTTGGAAGTTCAAACTTGCGAGCACCATAGAAGTCCACTATATGGAGAAAAATCCTGAAATGTTTTTCTCAAAAAACATAATTTCTTTACAACTGAAGAAAGAAAGACAAGAACATCTTGGATGACAAGGGGGTGAGTAAATTATTTATATTTGTAAATTATTTTTGTTCTGGAAGTGAACTTCTCCTTTAAGTTCTTATTTATAGTGGCTCGGTGAGACAGTTGCTTTTACACTTGCATAGCATTTAGCTAAAATAACTACATTTAGACTTTTTTATGTAGAAAGTGTGTTAACAGGGTCTAATGATACTCTTGAAATAAACACACCTGTGTGGTGGCAGGGGCGTGGCTGAGAGCCACTTGTGAATGGAGGGCAGCGTCCTGGAGAAGGAGTGGATAATTGCATGAATGAGCATACACCTGTGTCCTGTGTCTGAAAAAACATGCTTTTTTTATATGCTGTGTCTAGCAGTGAGGAGAATGTCAAGCAGAGAGACGTGTAGTTGCAGTGCAACTTCCCCTGGAAGCATCCTGCTGAGCTTGTGTGTGTGTGTGTGTGTGTGTGTGTGTGTGTGTGTGTGTGTGTGTGTGTGTGTGTGTGTGTGTATATGTGTGTGTGTGTGTGTGTGTGTGTGTGTGTGTGTGTGTGTGTGTGTGGGGGGGGAAGTTTTTATTCACATTGAGTTATTTCAGTAAAGATGATTACTTAGCTGAGGAGCACAGACAGACAGAGAGACATAAATAAAGTCAGCTTTGCTCCATTTCACACAATCCTTGTTCACCTAACATTGACCAGGATGTTAAAATCTGATAATACTGTGTCTGCCCCTGTATGGTCATTGAATATCTCCCTCATGCTTACTGATAGCTCTCAACTGTTTTTAGTTTTCCAATTAATAAGTCTGTGTATTTAAACTTATTTGCGTCTGTGTTTACAAAATAAATGTTTTTTTTTTTTTTTTTTTAAAGTACAGAAAAATCTTATATCAACTCAGAAGGCTGGTCATAATGGTAGAGCTGATCATACCTACTCCCTTTTATGGAGAAATTGCTAGTATTTGTGGGTATTTATGGGGAATTGTAGTGCTGTTGAACATGGAGGGTATTTTTATTGAATATTTAGATGCATTCATTTATTTATGATGTTCTCCTTTTCTAATAGTGATTAAAGTTCATTTTGTTTTCTTTTTAGTTCAGCTCCCTATGTATGTCTGTCTTTTTTTTTTTTTTGCACACACAGGCACATAATCATATTTCACATTTATACAACAAATTTGCAAATTCCTTATAATTATTTGCATTTCTTGTCATTTCTTTCTAACATTTCTTGTTATTTGCATTTACAGTCTCTGACAATCAGCATAGGAACGAAAAGTGGTGTCTCATAAACACCCATTTGATATTGTTGCCCCCAGGAACTGTGGCTGATGCCAATTTGTGATTACAAATGTCTCACTGCACTCTATCCTCTTTAGAGCAGTTGCCCAAACAGCAAATGCCTCTCTAACACACTTCATTCTCAATCAACTCAGCCTTGTCCAGCCATGTTATCCCTAAAGAGTTTAAAATGAGACTCAAAAGTGCTCCGTTAGTCCTTAAGTGTAGCTGAGGAAAACTGAAAGCAATTCAATATTCAGTACATCTATATTTATATTTATTTGTAAATCCCAGTTATCTAGAATAACTTTTCCTAAGGTTTTTTTCCATAATTGATTGATGAACATGTCCATA
This sequence comes from Hemibagrus guttatus, assembly GCA_033459395.1. Classification (NCBI taxonomy): domain Eukaryota; kingdom Metazoa; phylum Chordata; class Actinopteri; order Siluriformes; family Bagridae; genus Hemibagrus; species Hemibagrus guttatus. The sequence goes on from JAUCMX010000004.1 coordinate 22,009,248, forward strand.
TATTAATGAACTAATGAAATAGGAGAACTCCATAAATCATACTTTTTTGTTATTATTTTTTTTATTCCAGCATCTCTAAGTAGGATCTCTAATTCGTTCACTTGCAAATTTCCACACCTTTTTAACAAGACACCAACTGGAACATTTTTTAATCATTTCAGGTCATATTTCTTTACATGAAAATGAGTCAATAATTATTAGTTCTACTTTCCACTCTTTTTCTATTTAGTCAACATCATTATTGAGAAATACAACAAAGAAATTTCTAAATCTTAAGAAAATATATTGAGAATACAATATTGAAAAGTGTTTTTCTTGTGTATACTAGTAAACAGAGAAGGAATGAAATAAATAAATTGCTAAATTAACTATGATTGAGTAGACAGTAACAAATCTGATAGAAAATCTGAACAATGTAAAAATGGCAAAAAAATGGCATATGTCACAAAACGCTGAGCTTACGGCGCACGCTGGTTGTGCCGGTGTAGATGAATCAGACCCAACGCAGAGATAGACGGCAGACAGGGGTTTATTAAACAAAAGAACACAGATCCACACAGACATTACACAAAGACGCTACATAGAGACGATGACTAGCAAACTAACTGAGACAGACGGCCACTATAAATAAGGAACATGATTTATGTGGCTAAATTTTCGTGGCTAAAACAAACACATGATCAAACAAACACAACCCCTGCTGAAGGCCCCCTAGTGGGCCATCGAGGAATCTTGCCCACTGTAACAGCATAATGACTGTGCATTACTAATTTGTATACCATTTTTTATTTTTGCACTCTTGTTCCTTGTTCTACTCTTTTAAACCTTATTTTTACTTATTTGGAGAAAGGGTGCAAAATCACATTTCCTTGCAGATTCTTTCCAAACTGATGCGTGGCTTGATTCTGAAATTCTTTACACCAGACTCGCCCATTTTTTTTTATTATTTTGTTTCAGAACCTACAAACAAAAGAGGACTTTTTGGCTTTAGGATGCATGCCATTGTGCAAGAATATTTCCCTAAGAATGACCAGTAACATATAAAGAATAAGTTTTTAACTATGCTCTAACACTACAAACTCTTAGTGCTACAGATCGTTCAGATGCTCAGTGTAGTTCTATCTTTCTCAGTTGAGCTTCTCATACATATAAACAGTTTGTGGTTGTGGCTATTTGTGTTTTTGCCTTATTTGCATTATTTCCTACATATTGATATTCAAACATCCTTTAAATTAGTATCATGGTGTCCTTTTCTGCTAATTTTTGATTTGGCTCTGTTTTTTCTGTGAAATATTTTCAACAAATTAATTCATTTCATAGACTCACCATAAACTATAGCAAGTACTTTTTTTAATAATAATAAAATTGATTCCAAAACATCTGAGCAACATTTGTAACATGAATTTGATGAGCCAAGGCCATGAAAAATGCTCTGTAGAAACAATAAGAAAATTGATTTACAGGAATTGAGAACTGGGCTGGGAGTGGTGAGCAAGGAAGTAATGGTGAGACTAATCCATTAAGGATTACTCTGACTAAGATGAATGCACTTTTGGTTTGTGTCTGTCAATAGCTTCTCAGTTTTTCCACATGACACCTATCATGATTCAGCCATATTCAGAGAACTGCAAACCTATTAAGCATTCAAGGTCAGGTCCACAAAACTCAGCTTCAGTTGCAATTCACCACAATCAGTAAGGAAGACAGAAAAAAAAGAAACTCAAGCAGTCTAAAATATGCGATTGAAGGACATTGTTGAGTCTGTCATTGTTGAGTCAGGTCAAGTAAATACTTTGTTGGCAGTCCATCCATAGTGTAGAAACATCCCTGGCCTTGGAGCATCATATAAAACAATAATAGTTTAAAAAATTTAAGTTTCAAAAAGTGACAGGACCATGTTCCATGTGTCTGTGTGAGTTTGTGATGATAGTAGAATGATATCCTGAGTGAATTATCACCTTGCATCTACCATTCTTGAGGGGCTGTATTTGAAAAACTGACCAGAATTAAGTTCTTACAGTATATCAATTAATTAATTAAATAAATGTAATATCCTTTGTGTCAAACAGGTACAATCCAGAAGTAATTATTGCTATAAAAATATTCTGTAACAAAATATATCATAATTAGTGCATTATAATATGATTCTTGCTTACTGTACTGAAGACAAAGAGACAACAAGCAGAGAACAACAAATACAGAAAGAATGTAACTGTGCAATGTGCTTTAATGAAGAAAAAAAAAGATTCCATTTCCTGCCACGATGTGTAGCATGACATAGTCAAGCTGGGTGCTAAATAGGCCTCCGCTGATGAATATGTATGAGCTAGGGTACAAGGTGGTAAATTGCATGTTCCATGATTGCCGACTTCTTTTAAATTATTAACCACTGGCTGGAGAAGGAAAGATGGCAAAAGAAGAAAAAAATTCTTTCAACAAGGTTCTGGGAGCTACAGCGTGCACTCGCTGCCCACTTGCCAACAACCTGTCCGTCTCTACTGTGCCTTTGATCTCTTCTCTGTCTTTGAGTAAAGGTCATCAGAGATTAAAGTATGTGTAATAAAAGCAATATTCCAGCCGTTGTTAAGAAGAACATTGGAATAGAATCTAGGCAAAAGCATGCTTGTGTATGTGGAAATACATTTAAACAGGAAAAGGATACAATCAGCACTGCTTAGTCTTCAATTTAAGGTCTGCATGGTGGTAAACAATGTTTATACTATAAATACATTGTGGTAATTTTGAGGATATATTACTAGAAAATCCAGTGTTACTGACTGAAAGTAGTAGGGATGACAATGTTCTAAGTTCTATTGTTGTCTGATTGTAGTATCAGATATTTATGTTATTCTACATACTTTTAATAATTTTGCTACATGTAATAATTACTTTATTTTTATAAAATGGGTAAAAAAATAAAAAGGCCATTCATTCATTCGTTCATTCATTCATTCATTTGTTCGTTCATTCATTCATTCATCTTCAGTAATGTGTTATTGTGGTCAGGGCCAGGTAGAGAGAATGTAAATCTAATGCAATGCACCATGCATTTGCATATGTTAACATATTCATCTTAAGGCAATTTCGAGTAGACAATCCACCTACATTTATGTTTTTGGAAGGTGGGAAAAAACTAGAGAAGAAACCCAGAGCAGATAGGTGAGTATTCAAAACTCCACATATACAGTAAATCGAGTTCAGGATTGAACCAGGGACCATGGAGTTGTGAGATGGCAATATGCAACCATGCTACTCCAAGCAGGTTTTGTTGATTTTTATTTAATTGGCCTTAAATTTTGCTGTTCAGAATTCTCACATTGGAGGGTCATAGTTATGATCATGTCTGAATGGAAATCAGCCTTAATTTGTTTGCAGTTTATATACACCATCCAAATATTTTTATTGTACTACAGTTGTACTTCTCAGAATGCACAAAGCTTTTATGTGCACTCAATAATTGTGTATACATTCATTCATTCATTCATTCATTCATTGTCTACCGCTTATCCGATCTATTCTCGGGTCACGGGGAGCCTGTGCCTATCTCAGGCGTCATTGGGCATCAAGGCAGGATACACCCTGGACGGAGTGCCAACCCATCGCAGGGCACACACACCCTCTCATTCACTCACGCAATCACACACTACGGACAATTTAGACGCCAATCAACCTACAATGCATGTCTTTGGACCGGGGGAGGAAACCGGAGTACCCGGAGGAAACCCCCGAGGCACGGGGCACACACCCATGGCGGAGGCGGGAATCGAACCCCCAACCCTGGAGGTGTGAGGCAAACGTGCTAACCACCAAGCCACCGTGCCCCCTAATTGTGTATAAGTACATTATATTGTAATAGTATAAAAATCAGTATCCAGCTGTGCTTTATTGCCCAGTATATTCACAGATATAATGATTTTTTTGTCTGAATTATACAAAATATATTATTCATTATACATTATTATACATATATTATTACACATTTTTATAATACAATAATATATAACTATCTTCATGTTTCTGTTTGAAACCTACTCTGACTCCACCCTGAACACACCTTATCATTTATGCTATAGTCTCTTTCTTGTTGCTAGTCTAATCTTGTCATCAGTTTTTTTATTTATTCATTCATTATGTATTTTATAATTTGTGTCATGCTTTATACTCTTTTTATATTCCTTAATTTACTTTTTATCCTTGTTTCCTATATATGTTCTTAACATGAGCATATACTAGTACAAAAGATCTCAAAAACTGAGAGCACATCACACTTATTATTTATTTTAAAATTTCTTCTACATAAGAGTACATAAGAGTAGATAAACTAGACAGAGGTCCAGAAGTTTGTCCTGCTGAGAATAGATCAATAAATTTGATTTTGGAGGAATACTTGTACTATATGGCATAAATATAAACTTTAATGTCAATGTTTTCTTAAAATTTAAATAATACAATTCTTGACAAGACACATGTCCAGAAGAAGCAATACAATCTATTCACCTCAGCATTCAATCTTCACATAAACACTCCTATGACTCACACACACACTTATAGGCTTGTTTTTCTCCCATTGAGAATACACTGTGACCTTCCAACTTATGCAATTGCATTTATTTAGATGCCAATTGGATTATGATAGATCCTTCCATCCATACCTATACTGCACATTCATTATATTAATGTAGCCAGTGGACATAGACACTGCAGGGCTCTTCCCTCTGTATTGATCAGATGTTTATTAAAATTCTTCCTCTGATGCAAGCATCCTGACATTACTGTCCATACTGAGCTGGACATCCACGACATGAGAAAAAAGGATTGTAATTATGTTGTGATTGTTAGCAATCAATATTCCAGTTTCTTTTGAATCACCATTTATTTTGAATTGAAAAAAAAAAATCTGATATTCCAAAGAGAAGTGTGCTGCAATAGTTGCCACATGCATATACAGTATAGTGTACATGGTGACTTGCTGCTGAGTTTCTAAGTCTTGCAGTGTGATGAATAAAATGTGTAGAACGAAACAGCTGCTGGTGCCAGTTATAGGTCATTTTATCCTGTCACAGAAAAATGTGCAGTTCTGTAAATCACAATTGGCAATGTTTTGAATTGCACATATAGACTGCTCCAATTTTGCCTGACCTCATTTCACCCATATCTTTGATACCACCATGATGCAGATGTCATGTCCATGGATGTATGTACACTTACAACTGTGCATCAGCTGGACCATTTTACAGATGCAGTACAATGCAGATGAATTGCTCTGAACCTCACCTAGTGGCAGGCTGTCCAGAACATGTCTACCTTCCTGTCTCATTTGAAAGGGAGCACCAAAGTGCCAGTCAGGTATGGCAGGATTCAGACACACTTGGCACTGGATAGCACAAGGCTGTCTGAGTTTACCTTCTTGAAGGTATAACTTTAAATTTAAATGTCTGACCTTAGGAAACATTTGTGCTCTGGGAAATACTCATAGCCTATGAAATAGGGGGGTCTACAGGAACTGTTCATTCATTCATTCATTCATTCATTCATTCATTGTCTACTGCTTATCCAATCTATTCTTAGGTCACAGGGAGCCTGTGCCTATATCGAGCGTCATTGGGCATCAAGGCAGGATACACTCTGGACAGAGTGCCAACCCATCACAGGGCACACACACACTTTCATTCACTCACGCAATCACACACTATGGACAATTTAGAGATGCCAATCAACCTACAATGCATGTCTTTGGACCGGGGGAGGAAACCGGAGTACCCGGAGGAAACCCCAAGGCACGGGGAGAACATGCAAACTCCACACACACATGGCGGAGTCTGTAGTCTGTAATCTGTAGAACTCATCTGTTAAGAGATGAAAAGGATGAGAAGCATGACTGACCACTAAGCTGTAAGGACAGCTATGGTGAAATACAACAAACTGACTTACACAATCTTAGCTCCTGAATCATTGATTTCAGCTGAGCCATGTCTGCTCCCAAGTCATTCATTCATTTAGAGAGCAACTCAGACTGTTTTCTGGATTTTTTGCAGTGATTATCGGTTGTCAGTGAGCCTGGGCGTTCACAACCAACAGGAAAGTCTTGGGCCAGATGTGTGCATGAGTGCATGTCTTGTATCATGGTCATCAGTGGCTGCCTACTCAGTATAATGTTGCAGTACACTTTAAATAAAATGTAAGAAAAACAAACAAACAAACGAACAAACAAACCAACTCAGGGATAGTGGATGCTACGAAAACTATCCACAGCTCTGGAGGCCAGAACACCTGTAGACAGTAGACAGAAGTGGAGCTGTCTATGACAGCTTAGACAATAGTCACAATCTGTAAAGCAGCTGACTCCATACCATGTGTGTGCATGTTATATGACAGCTGTATTTGTTATAAATACTGCATCAAATGTATCTGTGTGACGTTAAGTACTCCTTGTGTAAGTGGTGTCTGAAGCTATGTATGAAATCATGCCAATCTATTGGTTATAGAGGTTATTTGATGAAGCGGAGCATGGCAGCAAAACCATATAAGGGCATATACGTCACATTTCTCTAGCACCTTTGTCTTCAGGAAGCACTCTGTGTATGGGGGTGGGACTCATATGGCAATTTTTGGCCAGCTGGAAGTGACTCTGTTCACCTCTGAAGATTTCCCTGATTAAAAAACCAACCAACAAACCTGTCCAACTATAGGCCAATATCAAACCTGCCATTTATCTCCAAGATCCTAGAAAAGGCTGTAGCACAGCAGTTATGTTCATACCTACATAGGAATAACATTCATGAAATGTATCAGTCAGGATACATTTAGGGCTCATCATAGCACAGAGACAGCACTGGTTAAAGTGGTAAATGACCTGTTACTGGCTTCTGATCAAGGTTGTGTCTCCATACTGGTGTTACTCGATCTCAGTGCAGCTTTTGACACTATTGACCACACTATTCTACTTGATAGGCTAGAACATGTTGTTGGTGTTAAAGGAACAGCCCTCTTGTCACACCCCACCCAAGATCTGGCAACGAGAGGGAGCCCTCGCCCGACTTTTGAGGCGATTCCGTGCTGCCACATGGGCATAAATACGGAGCTCACTTCCGGCTCTGTGCGAAGTATCGTCACCTGTTGACCTACCAAGCGTTTGCCTCGTGCTATTTTCTGGATTGCTTTTGTGGATATTACTTGGATTGTTTCTCGTTTTTTGTCTTTGGCCTCGTCTCTGATATTCCCGATTTCTGTGTACTGACTCTGGACTGTTTTTTGACCTCCCCTTTGTCTCTGCCCCTTGGATTATTCTGCCTGTTGTTTGCTTTCCCGGTTATGAACTTTCTGCCTGCCCCCGACTACGATTCTCTGACGGACTGTTATCAGTTTGTAGATCTAAATGGTGACTTCTCTATGCATACTAAGGTTATGTTCGGTGTTCCACAAGGTTCTTTCTTAGGCCCACTGCTTTTCTCTTATATATGCTACCCCTTGGTGCAATTATTCATAAACATGGTATTAGCTTCCATAGTTATGTGGATGACACACAGCTATATGTTTCAGCTAAGTCAGATGAGATACATCAGCTTATTAAGATTGAAGAATGTGCAAAGGACATTAGACAGTGGATGCTTACTAACTTCCTCCTGCTTAACTCTGACAAGACAGAGGTGCTTACTCCTGCTTAACTCTGACAAGACAGAGGTGCACCATTATTCAGTGCAGAGGTGCACTGAATAACGGTGGATGGTCTTTCTGTTTCATCTTGTCCAGCAGTAAAAGATCTTGGTGTGATTATTGACTCTTGTCTTACGTTTGAAGCTCAAGTAGATAATATCACTAGGGTAGCAATGTTTCCAATGTGACCACTCACTCTACACCTGGTCGGAGTCTCGTGTCACTTGATGATGCTCACTGATGCTGTGGATGGATCTGTGTGGACAGCCTGTGACCAGGAGACAACCATGGACAGAGCCACTTGGGGACTATAACCCCGTCACCGATCTGCTGTTACATCTGTCAGCTTTTGACAGCAAGGAATTAGTGTCTATAACAAACTCAGAAACTACATTGACCTAATAGTTCCTCATGGGTCCTTGGTTGCTGTTGTAGAAAGGACACTATTTACATTTACATTATTTACTGTCCAGTGTCACCCAAATGAAAATGAGTCTGGTTCCTCTCAAGGTTTCTTCCTCATATCATCACAGGGAGTTTTTCCTTGCCACCGTCACCGCAGGCTTGTTCATTAGGGATAAATAGGAATAAAATAGTTTAATAATTTAATGATTCTTTTTTTTCCCTCTCCTTTCTGTTTCTCTATTTTTGTAAAGCTGCTTTGAGACAATGTCCATTGTAAAAAGCACTATACAAACAAATTGAATTGAATTGAATTTGACACCTGTCTCCTGTGGTTTTCTATTTTCACTAGGCCTTTTGGGGCTGGACGCCATGGTGTAGACATAGCCAACACTCCATCTGTATGTTTTCCCTGATAGCTCTGCTGATGGGCATCCTAGTCAGGGTATGTCGCAACCTCTTGTTACTGGTGTCTCCTCAATTGCCCCTTGTTCTTCATGTTCAGGAGGGGGACCAGCTCCTAGACCCTGTCCACTCAATCGAGGTTGAGGAGACTATGTTGAATGCTAAGGCATCTTCCATGAGGAGACTATATGATCTGAAGCAAAGGTTCTTTTGCCTCTGGTGCAATTAGCATCATCATGATCCAGTTCACTGCCCTGTTGGTACAATGTGAGAGTTCATGCAGACATGCCTCTTTGAGGGCTTGTCATCCTCCACCTTAAGGTATATTTGCTGCCAGTCACATACCTGTTCTTGTGGCCTCCTTAAGGACGCACCCTCTGTTTTCTCTCTTTCTGCACAGTGACAGGTGGCTGAGGCTTTCCTGCAATCTCCCATCCTGGAACCTCTCAGTATTCCTGAATTGGCTGCTTCAAGCCCACTTTGAGCCAATGGAGTCAGCCTCTGACTCTGCTCTTCCCTAATAATGATATGAGTTGTGCAAGCCCTGTAGATATGTTCCCGAAGGCCCCATTATGTCTTTGGTCATTGAGTCTTTGTACAGGCCCTCCACCCCATGAGCTGACTGAGCAGGAGAGACTGCACCTGCTGAACCCAGTTCAGGCTCTCAGCACTTACATCCATCACTTGAGCAAGTGGTGTAAGTTCTATTTCCTTTTTGTCTCCTTTGGCAGTTGCAAGAAAGCAATCCAGCTTCCAAGCAGTGCTGGATAGTGGTGGCATACAAGGCGGGCGGTGTGACTTAACCTCTAGGGATGGGTCTCACTCCACTAGTGGTATTGCCTTGTCCAGCACTTTGGCTAAGGGTGTCCCCCTCCAGGATATTTGTGCTGTTGCGGGTTGGTCCTCTCCTCACACCCTTATCAGGTTCTTTAACCTAGACCCTGAACCCACCCCTGGGTCCTGCACCTTACCAGGCTAGTGGTTCTCTACGCATGGCTTGTTCTTGCCCTTTCACAACTTCTGGGACAGATATCTCTTGATGTGTGGTGCAGTTATTATACACTATACCCATAGATTCAGCTATGATGCAGTGTTGAGTTCCCTCAAATGAGAACTACACCAGTTTACGTATGTAACTAAGTTCAAGTAAAAGCTGGAGTAATGTGAGATAGATGCCCTTTTATGGTCTTGCTAATGTGCTCCGCTTTGTCACATGACCTCTTTAGCCAATAGATTGGCATGATTTCACACAGAGCTTCAGACACTGCTTCCGCAAGGAGCGTTCCCATATTGTCAGCCATGATGCAGCATCTTGTTTCCTTCTCAGGGAACTGGGTTACATACGTAATGCATACAAGGCATAGTTTTAGCCTACATTTATATAGTATAGATATAGTATGGCCAGCTTCATTTTTGATTTTGTCATGTGATGATGTTATCATAAATATTCTCTAAAGATTATTTATTGATTTATTTATCTTTTACTTTTTTACAAATCTCCTGTTACCTCATCAACTACTGTCTTTACTCCTGCAAAATAGAGAAACAAGGTGTCTGGCTTCATGTCTTCAAGTAAACTCTAACATCATGGGTGCCTTCTCAGGCAAATCCGCGGCCATCAGCATGGGGCCAAGAGCCTATAAGGGCACATGCCAATGGCCGTAGATTTGCCTGAGAAAGCACCTGCAATGTAACAAACATAAAATAAAAACAGAGGGTAGCTGCTGCAACAGCTGTGAATTATTGGGTGGGTTCCCCCCCTCGGCTCAGCGGTGGCCGGTGACTCTCCTAACGTGGGGCGCACTCTCCACTTGAGAGCACCAGAGCGGTTTCCTGATGTGCTTCTTCAAAATTTACTAACATACTTGTGTAGCATAACGGTTAGTGCTTCAGGCTTTTGATTGAGGAGTGCAACCTCTGATCAAATCCTGCTCTCCCCATTTCCACAAGCACAATCACTCTGTGTCACTATCATTACTTTGCCTTTTCTTCTCACCCCTTGTCCCTGCCCAGTTTTGCTCTATCTATTCAGTTGGATAATGGACTCAGCTTGGTACCCCCCATTACATCTGGTCAGAGCCCACTCCCATTACACTGTTGCACTGCTGAATCTCAAAAATAGAAAAAAAAAAGAAATACACAACCATAATGAGTATGAATCTTTCTCAAAATAAAAAAATTAAAAGGTGTGTGAAAATCATAAGCAGCCTATGTAGCCTATACCATATCTAATAAACATGCAGTGTAGTTCTATCATATGCACTTATTGGCCACTTTATTAGGGACAAAATACCAATAATTCATGGAACCCCCTTTGCTCTTAGAACAGTCTCAATTCTTTATAGCACAGATTACAAAGAGTGTTGGAAACATTCCTTTGGAATTCTGGTCCATGTTGAATTATAGTATTGTATTGCATAATTGCTGAAGATTTGTCAGATGTAAAGGACATCCCAAAGATGCTTTACTGGCTCTATTTGGTGACTGTGTATACCACTGAAGTACATTGAACTCTTATTGTACCCACTGTAGCTTTATATAGACTGACAGGAGTGGAACTCAATGTGGTTTTTGCTGTTGTATGCTGTAGTGCATCTCTGTCATCGGTTCTGAGATACACTTCTGCTTAGCACAGTTGTAAAAAGGGTTTTATTTTGTTTGTTTGTGTTCTCTGCAGAATCCTGTGTAAAGTCTAGAGAGAGTTGTGCAGCAAACCCCCCAAGTGATCAGCAGTTTCTGAAATAATCAAACATGCCTGTCTGGCATCAATAACCATGCTGCAGTCAAAGTAACAGAGCTCATTGTAACATACTTTTATTATTATTGTTATTATTATTATTGTTGTTGTTGTTGTTGTTGTTGTTGTTGTTATTATTATTATTATTATTATTATTATTATTATTATTATTATTATTATTATTATTATTATTATTATTATTATGATGCTATACATTTTTTTTAGGTGGGGGGGGGCACAGTGGCTTGGTGGTTAGCACGTTTGCCTTACACTTCTAGGGTTGGGGGTTCGATTCCTGCCTCTGCCGTGTGTGTGGAGTTTGCATGTTCTCCCCCTGCCTCTGGGTTTTTTTCAGGGTATTCCAGTTTCCTCCCCTGGTCCAAAGATATGCATTATATATTGATTGGCATCTCTAAATTGTCTGTAGCATGTGAATGTGTAGCGATGCTCCGCCAGAGGCGGAAGTGTCCGGATCCATACGCCGAGCCGGCAGATGGGAAAACACAGTATCGGAAGTTGGGGACAGGCAGAAAGTCGGCAACAGTATATCCACAGTCCAAGCAATATAATCCAAAGGGATAATCCAAAAGAGGGAAACCAGAAACCAGTCCAAAGTCCGTAAACCAAAAACAGCAATATCACAGAGAAAGCGAGAGAAGAACCAATAACCAATCCAAATCGAAACCAAAAATCCGTCAGAATAGTGGACACAGCAAACTGTAAGGGAGCTCTGCCGGAGGCGGAAGTGTTAGGATCCATTTGACGAACTGGCGATAGGGGACGAGCAAAGACAGAGTCAAAAACAGGCTCAGAGTTCGGTAATGGTGTATTAAAGAAGAGCTTACAAACAAACAGGAAGATAGAGAAACGAAAGTCCTTAAACAGTCCAAGATCAAAACGCCAGCAATAGATATAACAGGGATAATCCAATAGAATAAACTTTAAACAGTCCAGTTCGGTAACAGCAAGTAATCCACACAGGTAATCCAAAAGAGAAAACGTTAAACAGTCCAGTTCAGTAACAGTAAGTAATCCACACAGGCAATCCAAAAGAGAAATCAATAAACAATCCAGGTCATGCACGAAAATCAATCCAATAATGAAACGCTCAGTAATCCCCATAGAAAAAGATACTTCGCGCCGACCAGGAAGTGCGCAGCGTTTTTAAAGCTGGCGCGCACCCGGAAGTAATCTCAAAACACGGGCGATGGCTCCCTCTCGCGGTCACCTCTAGCGTGAGTCGTGACAGAGCCCCCCCCTCTAGGGACACCTCCTGGGGTCCTATGCCGCGGACGACCCCTAGGACGTGGCACAGGCTTGTTTGGGTGGTTGCGATGGAAGTTCTCCATGAGGGAGGGATCTAGGATGTCAACGGCGTCCACCCACGAACGTTCCTCGACGCCGTACCCCTCTCAGTCCACGAGGTACTGGATGCGCGACCGGACCTGCCTGGAGTCCAAGAGGGCACGTACCCGGTATGCCGGGGACCCCTCAATGTCCAGTGGTGGTGGCGGCTCCCCGCCGTTCGGTGCTCCCTCAGCCGAAGGATAAACAGGCTTGAGAAGAGACACGTGGAACGTAGGGCAGATACGATACTTCGCCGGAAGCCGCAGCCGATACGGTACGTCACCATGAACTGGAAGTGGGTAAAAAACAAGGCCCATCTGGCCTGCCGTGGGTTCAGGCTCTTGGCGCCACAAAGGTACTCCAGGTTGCGGTGATCAGTGAGCACCTGGAACAGGTGACGTGCTCCCTCCAGCCAGTGACGCCACTCCTCCAGTGCCGCCTTGATAGCCAATAGCTCTCTGTTGCCCACATCGTAATTTGCCTCTGCGACCGTTAACTTCCGCGAATAGAAAGCACAAGGATGAAGCTTTCCCGGTTCGCCATGGCGCTGAGAAAGAATGGCCCCGAGGCCGCTACTGGAGGCGTCCACCTCCACCACAAAGGGTAAGTCAGGGTCCGGGTGTCATAGAATGGGGGCCGAGGTGAAGCAGTCCTTGAGCTGCTGGAAGGCCGCCCAAGCCTTGTCTGTCCATGACAATCTCTTGGGCTTCCCCCTCAGTAGAGATGTTAGTGGACCTGCCACCACGCTGTAGTTACGTATGAACCACCTGTAGAAATTAGCAAACCCTAGGAACCGCTGCAACTCCCGTATTGTGGTGGGAGCAGGCCATTCCGTGACTGACCGGACCTTGACAGCGTCCATCTCTACGCCCCGTTGTGAGATCACGTAGCCCAAGAAAGTCACTGTGGTCCGGTGGAACTCACACTTTTCTAACTTCACGTACAGATGATGCCGCTGCAGCCAGGATAGCACCTCTCAGACGTGCCGTACATGTTCCTCGGGGGAGTTGGAGTACACGAGGATGTCGTCGATGTAGGCGATGACCCATTTCCCCAGAAGATCGTGAAATACTCCGTTTATAAGGGCTTGGAAGACTGCGGGGGCGTTGGTGAGACCGAAAGGCATAACTCGGTATTCATAGTGACCATGAGTTGTATGAAACGCGGTCTTCCATTCATCCCCCTTGCGAATCCGGACTAAGTTATAAGCGCGACGGAGATCAAGCTTTGTAAAAATCCTCGCCCCTCTCAGTTGCTCCAGTGCTGCAGGAACCAAGGGCAGAGGATAGGGGTATGGAACGGTAATGGCGTTCAATCCCCGATAGTCTATACACGGCCGTAGGCCTCCATCTTTCTTTCTCACGAAGAAAAAACTTGCCGCTGCCGGGGACGTGGAGGGCCGAATGTGGCCCACTGCCAGGGTGGTCTCTATGTACTCCTCCATGGTTTTAGACTCTGGTAACGAGAGGGGGTAAACTCGCCCCCTAGGAGGAGAGGCGTTCGGCAGCAGGTCAATGGCACAATCCCAGGGTTGTGGAAGGTGGCCCGGGGTAGGGGGAGACGTCTCCCTCACACATGTGGTCCTGCAGGGCCTAGGTACCAGGTTCTGCAGACACCTTTCTGCACAGGCGGGTGACCAGCGTACCAGCTCCCCCGAGCGCCAGGAGATTTGGGGGTCATGACGCCGGAGCCACGGGAACCCCAGAATGACGGGGTTGCCCTGGTGAGGAGGTGACGTAGAACGCCAGACGTTCACGATGAAATAAGCCTACTCGGAACTCCAGCAGTTCGGTTTGACTTTTGAGATAGCCCTCCCCTATCGGCTGACTGTCAATAGCCATAATCTTAAGAGGTGGCATGCAGGGGAAGGTGGGGATTCCAAGCTTCTCCACCAGTGCCCTGTTGATAAGATTGACGGCCGCCCCGGAGTCAATTAGAGCTGAGGTAGAGACAGAGTGGTCTGATACCTGTAGTGACACTGGCACCAGCAAACTGAAAAACAGGGAGCCGCCACCCACCTGCTCCAAGGGAGGCTTCTCTGAGCACCGAGGGCTCTTATGTCCAGGGGCCAACGCAGTTGTAGCACAGTCTCATCCGACCTCGCTGTGGGTGCGCCGACTCTGCCAGCCCGGACCTCCCCAGCTGCATGGGTTCGGGAGCCTCCTCCCTGAAACTAGGGTGATTCAACCGGGCCCTGGGGCGCACCGAGGCGGAGCGAGAAATCCCTGCTTGGTGTTGGCGCATGAGATTGTCCAATCGAATGGCTGTGGCTACGAACTGAGACAGTGTAGTAGCCTCAAGGTGACACGCTAGCTCCGTCTGGAGCTTGGGGTTCAGTCCAGCCCGAAACACTGCCCAAAGTGATGCGTCGTTCCACCCTGACTGGGCCACCTTGATGGCGTAGTCCGCCGCGTTGTCCGATCCCTGGCGTAGCTCCATGAGCTGAGTAGATAGGTCCTTGCCTCCCGCAGGGTACTCAAATACCTCCCGAATTAATTCCGCGAAGTAGGAAAATGAAGACCTAACCTGATGGTCGGCATCCCACACAGCGGAATCCCACTCCAGAGCCCTACTTGTTAGTAGCGACAGTACAAAGGCACACTGGGTCTCTTCCTCTCTATACATCCCTGGCTGATGTACGAAAAACACCTCGCATTGCCGCAAAATCCCCGAACCCCGCCCGGGGTCGGGCCCCCGGGGGGGAACCCCATTCAAACCCTTTAAATTTTGGGTAATTTTTCCTTAAAAACGAACTTTGGCCGCCGAACCCAGGAAAGTGCGGCCAAACGGGGGGGGTTTTTAAAAGCCTGGGCGGGCCGCACCCGGGGAAGTAATCCCTTCCCAAAATACGGGCCCGGAAAAAAGGCCTCCCTCCTCAACCGGTCAACCTTCTTTTGCCGTGGGAGTCGTTTGGGGGGCCCCCCCAAACGGGGGTCCCCCGGGATAAACATAAAGAATAATACTTCGCATAGTGCAGGAAGTGCGCACCGTATTTAAATCCCCCGGTGATCCGGAAGTGGACTCAAAACACGGGCGAGGGCTCCCTCTCGCGGTCACCTCTAGCGCGAGTCGTGACAGAATGAGAGTATGTGTGTGTGCCCTGTGATGGGTTGGCACTCTGTCGAGGGTGTATCCTGCCTTGGTGCCCAATGACACCTGAGATAGGCACAGGCTCCCCGTGACCCGAGAATAGATCGGATAAGCAGAACAGACAATGGAAAAAAAGCTTTGTTTGTGCTAAATACAAAACACAAACATATTATTCTAATTGTTACCTACTACTGTTAGTTTAATCTGCAGATAAAAAGTTCTAAAAAATGGCTGTAGTTATGGCTGATAAAAAGAAAATAGGTGATTAATTTCAATAACAATACAATGTTACAATGAAATTAATGTATACTTTTACTTACTAGTTTTATTTGTTAAAGTCTCGAGATTACAGCTGATATGCACTAGTATGGACTTTTAAAGTTGAATTGGTTAAAAGTTACACTGGGCACTGAAGTGAATAGTTTACAGAATTAACAACCTTCATTTTTTATTTATGTACAGTGGTAACACATATAATAATCTGATGGTCAGTATAGCCATTTGCACATTATATTTACCAAACCAGTGTGAGTAAAACAACTTCATGTACATGCTTGACTCTTGTTTGGAGTTTTGCAGAGTGGATGCAGTGTGACGCACCTGCATCAATGTTTCTGGTGTAAAATGGCCTTTCAAGGCCACATGATTAACACTGGAGTGTGTTGTGCTTGTACAACACATATGCTGTAAAGTGGGTTTTACCATATAAATTCAGATAAATCATGTGCATTGTCATGCTAATTTACCATGTCAGAATCCTGTGTATTCAATACAGCTGGTATGAATCATACATTTAACAACTGCAAGTTAGAAAGGAGTGGAGGAACATTTCTTAGTGTGAACCTGTTGAAACTGAGAGTAAGAAATATCTAAAATAAATTCTGCAAAAAGCTAGTCTTGGCTGAGAAAAAATTCATTCCTTTATTTAGCAATGGAACTGTGTTCCTTCTGTGCTAAGTTCTTCTGCCAGCTGTTTTCCACAGTCAATAACGCTTCATGTCTTGACTTTCTCTTCTTCAGATCGGAAAACCCGACTTCCTCCAAGTCATTTTTGCCTTCCTGTTCCTTCTTCCCTCTTCCTACTTTAGTCCATACCACATTTTGCTAACATTTTACTAAAAAACCTAAATCTGTAACATTGTTATATGCCACTACTTCAAAAATAATATATAAGCAGTTTTCAAAAATGAAGAGAGGGAGAGTGAGAGGGATTGTGAATGGTGTTTGAGTCAAGGAACCTGAAGGTTTGTCATTTTTACTATCTTCTTTAATTTTTGTACCTAAATACATTTTGAGTAATTCAAAATACTTCTCTCAAGTTTCTCACTGCCTCCAGAGGTTTTGAACTCTACATTTAAGTGTTTATTATCGTCCTGTGCTCAGGCTAGCAAATTAAATAACAAGAATACTTCCATACCACTTTTAGCCATTTCCTGAAATTCAGGTAAATTTTTGAGTGCTTAGCAAAACTGCTTTCACAATGTTCTGGCATGTGCTGTGCTTGCCATTCTAGTGTACACCATTCTGTAAAAAATAACAATGTGCCAGGCTGGGTGAAGTAGTAGGATTTATACTACTGGAGACTGCAGAGTGTGTCTTCAACAGTGAATGTTCAAGAAATCTTGCTTAGGCCAAAAATAAAAATTTATTAGATTTAGTTGCAGAAGTTCTCCAATAAAAGCTTTTTTTTTAGTTCATGTTTAAAATAATGTGATGGCAAGTACAGATGCATGTTATAATTATGTAATTTGTCAATGAAACCATAGAAATGGATGCAGTGAAATGTATTGCAGAGGATCTATGGTGTGCTGTTCATACAATTGTTGAACAGCAATTTGAATAGCAATTTGAATAGCAATCAATATATTAATATATGTATATATTAATATATTGATGCCTCAAACGGGTGTTTGGAATCCAGTGTACACCTCTAGTCTTTACCCATAAAATATAAATAAGATGTTAGCCTGCTGGTAGGATCTGCCCCTATCTCAGGCGTCATTGGGCATCAAGGCAGGATACACCCTGGATGGAGTGCCAACCCATCGCAGGGCACACACACACACTCTCATTCACTCACACACTACGGACAATTTAGAGATGCCAATCAACCTACCACACATGTCTTTGGATTGGGGGAGGAAACCGGAGTACCCGGAGGAAACCGCCGAGGCACAGGGAGAACATGCAAACTCCACACACACGGCAGAGGTGGGAATCGAACCCCCAACCCTGGAGGTGTGAGGCAAACGTGCTAACCACTAAGCCACCATGCCCCCCACTGCCATCATTGTTATTATAATTTTTTGTAAGAGCATGTTGAAATACAAGAGCTTGAAAAATTCACAACATACACTACAACACAAAAAATAGGCACATGATATATGAAATGATCTATTAATTAGTACTAAATATTCTGTCACACAAAGTGCATGCCAATGCATCCTTTTTACAAAATTGATTATATGCAATATTTTATAAGATTTTATGTACTTTGAGTCAATTTATTCTGCTCCTTCACAAGACAAGTAACATCAACTTCACAAGACAAGTAACATCACCAGTGGATTCAGACCGCCAGAGGGAGTCCACCAGTGAAGGAACACTTCCGGGTTCTAGAACATTTAAGCAACGTTCAAACAACATGTAAACGCGAAGTATTGTTCCTTGTTGAAAGATACCAAGCCATTTGTTACTGTGCCTGATATTTGGATTATCCATGTTTTGACCTTTGCTTATCATTCCCATTTTTCCGAGTTTTGGTTTGCATTTTGCACGGTTGCCAGTTTCATCATTTCTCCGATGTTTGATTCATGTTCGCTAGTCTACGGTTTCTGATTTGGTGATTATCACTTTGGATTTGTTTAGCTACACTTTGCAAATGGATCCTAACATACCAGCCACTAGGGATTCGTTACAGAATACTTCACCAAATGTGGATCCAGTGGAGTATGCCCATATACAGGCAGTGATATCATGCCAGGGAGCTATCATCCATGCTTATCAAGAACATAGGCTGCTCTGCAAGCTGCCCAGGACATACAACAGTGAGCCCCACCTGCCCAGACGACTGTGCCAGCCCCACACACAGTGAGTTGGTACGCATGGTGCTACTGGAGAAGTTTGATGGCTCTGCCGGCTTTTTGTGGCAGCGCGATAACTTCTTCCCACACCAACCTGATGTCTACCATGAAGAAACTACCAAGTTTGCCTTCTTCATATCACTACTCACCGGGAGAGCTCTCGACTGGGCGTCCGCAGTTTGGGACCATGACCCACAGGAAAAAAACTTCCTTTGCATATTTCATGGGATTGATCCGGCAGGTTTTTGAATACTCTGCAGGGGGGCACAATGTATCAGTGCAGCTGTTGGAACTACGCTGCTCTTCTTGGAACTGATGTGGCTCTTCTTCCCATGTTCCAGGAGGGACTTCGACCTGCCCTGCTGGTGGAAATGGTATGTCGGAACACACAGACCACCTTATCCGAGTACATCACCACAGCCATTCATCTGGATAATCTGCTAATCCAATGGAGCTTCGCCTTCCTACCCTGCGAGACTCCTCTGCGAGTGATGGCCGTGGACAATCGCCCCATTGGGATGGGCCTCATCACACATCAGACCAGCCCTCTCACCCTCCAGGTCGGACTATTACATTTCTCCCACCAAGCCCATCATCCTGGGCCTTCCCTGGCTCCAGCACTACGACCCTCAGGAAGGAAGGGGAGCTAACCCGCTGGTCATCATATTGTCTGGGTCACTGTATCAAGAACATCATCATGCGGCCATGCCTAGCTACGTCTATAGAAAGCCCGAGCACTGCTGAGAGTTGCCACGATTCCAGAGTACCAAGCACTACGCAAGGTAAGGAAAGGGCCATGGAACTCCCTTCTTACTGCCCCTGGGACTACGCCATAGACCTGCTACCGAATGCTATTCTGCCAAAGTGCAAAGTCTATCCTCTCTCGCTGCCCAAGTCCAAGGCCAAGGATGACTACGTTGAAAAATCCTTAGTTGCCAGTTGCATCCGACCATTGACCTCATCAGTGGCGGCTGGCTTTTTCTTCACTGAGAAGAAGGATGGCAGTCTCCGACCTTGCATTGATTATAGGGGACTGAATGAGATCACGGTGTGCTACCCATATCCACCACTATTGGTCCCGGTGGCTTTAGAGCAGCTAAGGGAGGCCAGGATCTTCATGAAGCTTGACCTGTGCAGTGCCTATAACCTGGTGTAGATCTGATAGGGGGATGAGTTGAAGACTGCCTTCCTTAACACCAAGGGACATTATGAATACCTAGTCATGCCCTTTAGATTCACAAATGCCCCAGCAGAGTTCCAGACATTTAACAATGAAATTTTCAAGGACTTAATCAATCGCTACATGATCGGCTATATCGATGACATCCTTATCTACTCCGCCTCCTATAACAACCATGTTTCACCACAACCCCCATATCGAGCCATCCAGACCCCAGCTTCCTGTTCATCGTCAAAGTGGATGCCTCCAGCTGTGGGAATGTGGCAGTGCTTTCTCAATGCCATGGGAACCCTGGGAAGATCTACCCCTGCGCATACTTCTCCAGGAAGCTAACCCCAGCAGAAGCAAACTATGATGTGGGGAACCAGGAGCTTCTATTCATCAAAGTGGCTCTGCAGGAGTGTTGACACTGGCTGTAGGGGTCCCGACACCCATTACTGCTGCTAACCGATCATAGGAACCTCAAGTACCTCTGCCATGCCTGACGGCTGAATCCGCATCAAGCCCGGTGGGCATTATTCTTCACAAGTGTCCAGTTTGTGGTCACTTATTGTCCCGGATGTCCCAGGTCCCCACTGGGCTTCTAGAACCCCTGCTTGTTCCCCAAAGACCCTGGTCCCACATAGCGGTGGTTTTCATAACCGATCTCCCAGATGTTGTAAAGGGGGCTTTACAACGATCCTAGTGGCTATTGACCGGTTCTCGAAGTCTTGCCAACTGGTGCCCCTGAAGGGTCTGCCCACAGCCATGGAGACCACTGCAATGTTGTTCAACCAGGTTTTTCGCACCTATGGGCTCACGGAGGATATCATGTCTGATTGTGGGCCGCAGTTCATGTCTCGAGTCTGGAGAGCATTCTGCACAACATCAGTCTCAGCTTGGGCTATCACGCCCAATATAATGGGCAGGTGGAGCGGCTGAACCAGGAGATTGGTTGGTATCTGCGGTCCTACTGCCCCTGTGAACAGCAACAGTGGAGTGAGTTCTTCCCGTGGGTAGAGTACACACAAAACTCTCTCACACACTCATTGATGGGACTCACTCCATTCCAATGTATCCTGGGCTACCAGCCTTCCCTGTTCCCATGGTCAGGTAAACCCTCCGGCCGTGGATGTCTGGGCCCACCACAGCCGAGAGGTCTGGGAGAGCGCACATGTCAGGCTGCAGAGGGCCATACAATGGCAACGTATCCAAGCAGACCGCCGCAGGTGCCCACACCCCAGGTTCCAGGTCAGCCAACAGGTCTGGCTATCGACACAAAACCTGAGATTGAGGTTACCGTGTTGCAAGCTGAGCCCACGATTCATCTGCCCTTTCCATATTGTCAACCAAGTTAACCTGGTCACATATCTCACCCACCTTCCATGTGTCGCTGCTCAAGCCAGCATGCCCCTGCCAAGAAGATGCCCTGCTAAGCAGCAAGCCGCTTTGGCCGCTTGACATCAATGGGTCACCAGCTTACTGAGTGAACACCCTTCTGAGCTCCCATCATCACTGGAATCAGCTGCAGTACCTTGTGGATTGGGAGGGATACGGCCCAGAAGAATGCTCCTGGGTTGACGCTGACAACATCCTGGACCTCTCTCTGGTGGAGGAGTTCCATCGCCGCCACCCCAACCAACCTGCCCCATAGTCCCGGCGTCGACATCGCTGTAGAACACCTGGAGGTGTTCCTAGAGGTAACGTCACTACTGGCGACTCACCTGAGTTTTAGCGCCACCAGCAAAGGAACACTTCTAGGTTCTAGAACATTTAAATGCGAAGTATTCATTGTTGAGAGATACCAAGCCATTTGTTACTGTGCCTGATATTTGAATTATCCGTGTTTTGACCTGTGCTTATCGTTCCCGTTTTTCCAAGTGTTGGTTTGCATTTTGGACTGTTACCAGTTACCTCATTTCTCCGTTGTTTGACTTGTATTTGCTAGTCTGCAGTTTCTGATTTGGTGATTATCACTTCGGATTTGTTTAGCTCCCCTCTACAAATGGATCTTAACATACCAGCTGCTGGGGATTTGTTACAACAAGAATAAAAAAGGGAAACTAGTATGTCATAGCAGGGGGCATTTCATAGGCTAAACATATGAGGGCAGTTACAGCCACAAGGCGACATTTAGTACTCAGCTAGGAAATGAGCACAGGAAGAAAAGTATCAGAAAAATAATTCTGGAATGAAAACTACCTTGGTCAACTGGAACATTTAGTAAAGGAAGCTCAAATATTAGAAGATGAAATAAAATTCTCATGAATAAATTTGAGGTTGCATGTACCAGGGGAGCTATATAAACAAACATAAAACTTCCCATTCTGACTTAAAACTGAAAACTGTCCTTTCTTCTTTTTCTTCTGCTTTTTCCTCTTTTTTTCAAATCCAATTTTTTTTTTTATTTAATTTTTTTTTTTTTATTTCAGTCATCCCCTTATGGATTTTATAATTAATGTATTCTTACATGGATACCTGCTTACCCTGTTCTCTTGCCTATGTGTGTGTGGGTGAGTTTGTGTGTGTGTGTGTGTGCGTGTGCGTGTGTTTGTGAGTGTCTGTCCCCTTCAATGACAACGGCTGTCATCTAGTTATCATTCCGATGCTGGGATGCGTCTCAAACAGGAAAAGGGCCTCTAGATCATAGGGTGGACTTCCATTAGTGCAAATCAATTTAAGTTCTGTGTGCCAATCTCATTTTTCTAAGCTTGTCTCTCTCTGTAGCTCTTTTTAAAATTCAAAGTCTAGAGATGAGAGAGGGAATGTGTATGTGGGTGTATGAGGCTCAATGGTGTTTTGATAATGCCCATGCAAGAGAAATCTTTGCCCTTAAACTCTTGATAGATGTAAACTGAATCATATAAGAGAAACTGAAGGAGGAATGACAGATGAAGAACTACAAGGACACATACCTGGATCACCAGATCTTTTATCCATGACAGATATTTCACCCAAAATAAAAGCCTTAATTTTAGCAATATTTACTTTATATTTAATATTTTAGCAATAAACTCCAGCAATATTTGTAGAATTTCTAGATGTCTAATTTTAGTTTGCTTCATTACATTTACTTTATTTATATATATATAAAATCTCGTTAGCATTGGCATCATTATCAGATGATTGCAGCTCTCACAGTCTCAGTTAATTTTATAGTTTAACCTCACCCTCAAAATGATGAGGCCATTTTAACCTACAGTCTCTTTCTCCATCTTTCTTTCATTTAATCTCTGTCTCTCTAAAGATCCAGGCTAATTTTCTAAAAAACATAATCCTTCATCTTTTTATTCTCTTTTCATTTCACTATCCTATCATAATTTTTTCTATTTGTCACTTTTGTTTTTAAGAAGAAAAATTTCCTATGAGAATCTTCAGTTGCCATTCCTGGTCAGGGTCATGGTAGAGCTGGAGCATATCCCAGGAAGAGTGAATAAAATGCAGGAGAATTCAACCCTAATGAGACTTCAGTCCATTGAACAGCACAATTCATACACTCATTTACACCTATTGGCAATATAGTCTAGTCATTCTACCTATCTTCATGTTTTTGTAAAGTGGAAAGAACTTAGAGGAAACCAGGGACCTTGCAGGACCACCATGTCAACCTGGGACTGTCACAGACATGCCAGGCTCCAACAACAACCAACCGCAGCGCACTCCCTCTCCCGAATACTAATCACTCACACCTGCACACAATCACCTCTGCAATCACTCCACACTTAAAAGACACTCACACACAGTCACTGACCGTCCGGTCTCGTTTGCAACTTAGGACTCTTCCTGAATGCTTACCTCAAGGACTCCTGTTGTTCCCTATCAGTCTCCAGTGTTCCCAAGTCAGGAACTCCTGTCATTCCCTATCTGTCTCCAGTGTTCCCAAGTTACCTCGTGTGTCTTCATCGTGTGTGTGTGTGACATCTGCATTCAGCTTCTCCACTACTCCAGCAATCTTCCACCACAACCCACCGGCAAGTCACCGTATCATCTATCTCTCTGAATCACTGCATCGTTCCTCACCTGCACTACCATTCTCCTGTTTGTGTCTAATAAATACACTAACTGTGATCCTCTGTCTCTGAGCCTCCTGTATCGTAACAGGGACAGCTGGAGTACCATTAATCCATGGACCCTGGAGCTGTGAGATACTAACATTACCTGCTGCACCCCCATGTTACACTGGTAACGCTAACCTAAACTAAAAATGTATGTGTTTGGGAATCATTTCAATAATCCATAATATTCCAACAATTTAATGAGTATTAGAACTTGACTAACAGAAAAGAGGGGGCTAAGAGGACTGGGGGAGGGGTAAACTTTTATTAAAATTGTAAAATTTGACAGGGCACAGCAGCTACAGTGACACCCAAGTAGTAGCAGCAGAGACTTCCTGGAATGGTATGCTTCTACATAATACCCATTAAAATTAATTGTTCTTTGCCATAGGAACGCTTCTTGTGGAAGTGGTGTCTTAAGCTCTGTGTTAAATCACGGCAATTTATAAACTTGGGTTGTTTATGTGATGGAGCAGAGTATGCCAGCAAGACCATAAAAGGGCATCTACGTCACATTACCCCAGCTTTTACTTGTCTGAAGGAAGTGTGAGTGGACACCCAGAGGACAGGGACAGTGAGTGGACACCTCAGAGGTGAAAAAAGCCACTTCTGCCTGGCCAAAAATTGCCAAAGGCATTCCATTGCCTATGGGTGGGAGATGCCATTCCCTGGGCATCAGCCCCTGCCTCAGCAGGAAGCCTGCTTCCTGATCATGTGCTTCCTGATCATGTGGTACAAATAGACTTCAAGTTTATTACTGTAAGAATGTGCCCGAGGCAGGTAGTGTAGAATCCATATGCAGATTTATTTGGAGCCAGAAGACAAAAATTGTATTTGAGAAACAATAGCAAGGGTCAAAAATACCAGGAAACAAAAGCAGACAAAATCCAAAACAGAAAGCAAAAACAAGGTCAAGAAAAGAGGCAGGGTCAAAACGGTAATCAGTATCAGAGGCAAGGCAAAAATCAAAGGTCAGATAAACAGGCAAGATCATACATAATAGCAAAAACACAGTGGTAGTAAAGCACTCAGTATGTTACGGGGAATGATAATCTAGCCATGGGGGTCACAGTCCAGTGACTTGTGTGCCCAAGCCGGATAAATAGAGAGTGCTTATTGTCCAAGGAGACTCCTGTCTGACCTCCTCTGACAACTGCTCCATCACTATAGCAAACAGGAAGGGGCTAAGAGCCGATCCCTGATGCAGTCCAACCTCCACTTTGAACTCCTCTGTCTGACCTACAGCACACCTCACCACTGTCCTGCTCCTCTCATACATGTCCTGCACCACTCTGACATACTTCTCTGCTACTCCTGACTTCCTCATACAGTACCACAGCTCTTATCTTGGCACCCTGTCATACGCTTTCTCCAAGTCTACAGACAGTGCAACTCCCTCTGACCATCACTATACTTCTCCATCAAAATTCTCAGAGCAAAAACTGCATCTGTTGTGCTCTTTCTGGGCATGAAGCCATACTTCTGCTCACAAATTTCCACTCCCTTCTTTAACCTAGCTTCCACTACTCTTTCCAATAGCTTCTTTGTATGGCTCATCAACTTTATCCCCCTATAGTTGCTGCAACTCTGCACATCACCCTTATTCTTAAAGATCGGCACTAATACACCTCTTCTCCATTCCTCAGTCATCCTCTCACTCTCTAAAACCCCGTTGAACAAACTAGTTAAAAATTCCTAGACACTTCCAGACCTCCACCGGGATGTCGTCAGGACCAACTGCCTTTTCACTTCTCATCCTCTTCAAAGCCTTCCTGACTTCATCCTTTCTAATCTTATCTACTTTCTGTTCCACAGAGTTCACCCCTTCTACTCTTTTTTCCCTCTCATTTTCCTCATTCATCAGCTCCTCAAAGTACTCCTTCCATATCCTCTGTACGCTCTCCTCACTTGTGAGCACCCTTCCATCTCTATCCTTAATAACTCTAACTTGCTGCACATCCTTCTCATCTCGATCCCTCTGCCTAGCTAGCCTGTACAAGTCCTTCTCCTTCTCTAGTGTCTAACCTAGTGTACAACTCGTCATATGCCTTCTGTTTGGCCATAGACACCTCCCTCTTCACTTTGCGCTG
This sequence comes from Hemibagrus guttatus, assembly GCA_033459395.1. Lineage (NCBI taxonomy): Eukaryota > Metazoa > Chordata > Actinopteri > Siluriformes > Bagridae > Hemibagrus > Hemibagrus guttatus. The sequence continues at coordinate 22,035,269 of JAUCMX010000004.1, forward strand.
TAACTCCTTGTATTCCTGTCTATTCTCTTCAGTCCTGTCCATGTCCCACTTCTTCTTGGCTAACCTCTTCCTCTGGATACTATCCTGAACTTCCTCATTCCACCACCAAGTCTCTTTATCTTCTTTCCTCCTTCTAGATGACACACCCAGCACTGATCACTTCTGCTGTAGTTTCCCAGTCATCTGGCAGCACTACCTGACCAACCAGAGCCTGCCTCAACTTCTGTTTAAATTCCTCACAACATTCCTCCTTTTTCAGCTTCTACAACTTGGTTTTCTTCTCTATCTCTTGACCTCTTCTTCTTACAGACCATCAAAGTCATCCTACACACCACCATCCTATGCTGTCTGGCTACACTCTCTCCCACTACCACTTTACAGTCACTAATCTCTTTCAGATTGCCTCTTCTAAATAGGATGTAGTCTACCTGTGTTCTCCTACCTCCACTCTTGTAAGTCACTCTATGCTCCTCCCTCTTCTGAAAATAAGTGTTAACCACAGCCATGTCCATCCTCTTAGCAAAGTCCATTACCATCTGTCCTTCTAGGTTCCTTTCCTTAACTCCAAACGTGCCCATCACCTCCTCATCACCTGTGTTCCCCTCACCAACATGTCCATTAAAATCCGCTCCTATCACCATTCTCTCACCTGTGGGAATAATCCCCATCACCTCATCTAATTCACTCCAGAATCTCTCTTTCTCCTCTAACTCACAACCTACCTGTGGAGCATAAACAATAACAACATTCAACATCACCCCATCATCTCTAACTTCAGACTCATCACCCTGTCTGACACTCTCTTCACCTCCAGAACATTCCTCACAAACTCCTCCTTCAGGACTACACCAACCCCATTTCTCTTACTATCCACACCATAATAAAACAGCTTGAATCCTGCTCCTGTACTATGAGCCTTGCTACCCTTCCACCTGGTCTCCTGTACACACAGTATATCCACCTTCCTTCTCTCCATCATATCAGCCAGCTCTCTACCTTTCCCTGTCATAGTACCAACATTCAGAGTTCCTATTCTCAGTCCTACACTCTTACCTATCCTCTTCTCTCTCTGTCTGTGCACTCTCCTCCCTCCTCTACTTCTTCGACCAACAGTAGCACCCTGTAGGTTAACGGCACCAATGGCGGTCGTTGTTAACCCGGGCCTCGACCGATCCGGTATGAAATTCAGAGTACTGACGATTCACATAGTTAAATTCGGCAATGTTTTACGCCGAATGCCCTTCCTGACACAACCCTCTCTATTTATCCGGGCTTGGGACCGGCACAGAAGTCACTGGACTGTGACCCCCATGACTAGATTACAAATGTTTTCTTTAATAATTTTATTATTTTTTATATTTTTCATTTTTCATGTCACTTCAAAATAAACTTGCTTAAAAAGTAATACTATAGAATACTATTTGTTATCATTGCAATGGGATAAGTAAATTATTATTTTTTTTGTGAAAAAAAATCATATTGTGTAATGTTTATTTTATGCACTAATTTTTTTCAGTCATTTGACTTTAATCATATGTCTTGTGCTGTGCTCACATGGATGGATAGAAACATAAAGAGAGTGCCTGACTTCAGACCTTCTGTGAACTGCACAGTTTTTTCCATATTCTTGATTAATACATGACTTTAATCATCTTCATCTTTAGTATTTCAATGTGGAAATCCCAGCCCACTTAAAAAAGTTCACACTTTTATTCCACACACTACATTTTTTCACTTTTTATTTCACTTCCGTCCTTCTCCCCACTAATCTGTAGCTGCCACTCATACTGATTCAAATCCCCAGTGTCAGTGGAGGTCGGTCATTACTTACATTGCCATAGCTCCCCAGTTTCTGTGGTCTATATTTCATAGGAGTGGATGTTTTAAAAAAAATCTTGAGTCCATCAACTTAGAGACTTAAAACTCCATCAATAAATGTGTATTTAGATGGATCCAAAAGTTTAATCCATTACTACCAAATTTTGTTGCCATTACGAAATATAATAATTAATATCTGTTTTGAGTGTATTTTGGGCCTGTGTATATATATATATGTTTCTGTAGGTCAATCCAAACAATATTTCCTGCCAGATTTACAAAAGAGTGTAAAGTTGATTTTTTTTTCCATTCACTTATATTGATTAATGCCAATTACCTGTAAAAGGTATTAATGGCAGAGCTATTTTGTATTTTCTCTCACCCACTAACAGTATGCTAAATCTTGCTAGATGTTCAGGTCTTGCATGTGCATTTCAAGCAAGTACATGTGCAAGCCTGTAGGACTATAGTCAAGACCACTTTTACCCGGTCCAAGACAAGTCCAAGAGAAGGACTATATGTCAAGACCAATTTTTAAGGTAGTCAAGGCCAAGTAAAAATCAAGTCCAAATAAGAAGAGAGACAGAGTCAAGAGAGACTGAAAACCATCAAATTCTTTTCAAGCCCAAGCCTTTACTTCAATTCTTTGGCTTAATTCATTAGCCTATGATTAGGCAATGCTTTATTAAAGAAACGCCTTTTGTGCCACTCTGTGAATACAAAAAGAAAAGACGGCACAAACATTATTTTTACCAACTCTTGGCAAGACCAAGCCCACAATTAAAAAGACACATGCTCAAGAAGAAACAAGTCGAAATTCTGCAAGACAAGTGCAAGACAAGCCTGAGTCATTACAAGAAATGTCCCAAGACTGAAGTTGGGTCCAAAATCGTCTCATGTATTGCAGCCCTAGCATGTTGGCTACCACATACACACAGTAAGTTTTCCTTTTTTTATACAATAGCATTATGCTTGACCTAATTGGATAGCTAGTCTTAATTTTCATTAACTGATGGATTTCTGTTTGACTGCTTTATTGCCATTCATTTGAAATGACAAATTATGACATAATTCATAAAATGATTTCAGTTTGAAAGAGTAAATAATAAATAGCATATCAGTAACTCATAACCAATTATGCAATTCAAAGCCTAGCAGCTGAGTTTCACATTAAATAATTTCTTTATATGTAAATTTTCAATATTATATTTCTTGTGTAAATGTTCTTGTGACTGACTTAGGCATAAATTTGTTTGTATTCAGTTTAATAAATGAAGTAAAAGTTATCAGGTAAAACTTATTTAGCATTTGTGACTAATTGGATCCTCTCTCTCTCTTTATATTCTTGTGTGCACCTGTCAGCAGCACTGAAGAGGGCATTGGTCACTGCTTGCAAGTTAAGTTAAAATCTCTCTCTCTCTCTCTCTCTCTCTCTCTCTCTCTCTCTCTCTCTCTCTCTCTCTCTCTTTCTCTCTCTCTCTCTCTCTCTTTTACCTTAAAAATAATGATTTTTTGCTAAATCAGCTCAGCAGAATTAGCTATGTGTATACCAATTTCAAATTTTATTTGTCACATACACAATTATGCACAATACAATGTGTAGTTATATGTTTTTTATGACTGTCCTTAATATAAAAATAGAGCCAACTAACACCAAGGTAAAAAAATAAAAATAAAGATAAAATAAAATACAATAACAAAGGTAAGACACAAGAACATATAGGGCATACAGGAAAAATATGGTGAAAAATTGCAAGAGAAAAATAAATATATAAAAAATAGAAAAGGTAGTATCAAAATACAGTGTTTACAGTGATTGGATCCAAATATGGTACAGTGATGTGATATGAATATGTATTTAGAATGTCATATCTATTGCTAAAGTGCAAAAATATCTCAAACTTCCTATAATCTAGATTTGTTTTCGCCTGAAAACAAATCAATAACAAGCAGAGGAAGGAAAAGAGAAATTTGGCATGAATCTGACTCTGCTTCAGATTGCAATTAAGGAAACAGTTGCACAGTTTTGTTCAGATTCTGCACATCCAAACACTGTAGGCTTATTTCCATATGTTTATGTGGTGAAATTCTTGGTGAAGCAGTGATAATGTTTTAATATTGAAAAAATAAAAATAAACAAATAGAAACATTTCAGGGAAAACAAAGGAAAGAAAAAACCTACAACTCGGAACTATCCATGATTCTTCTATCCTGACTAGAGTCCTAGCTGAAGAAAAGCCCCATAGAATGATGCTACCAATATCATTCTTCACCATGAGTATAGTATTCTTTAGGATTAGAATAAGCCGTCTTGTTTTTGCATCAAAAATATTTTAGAATTATGCTGCTTCAGACCACAACCAATTCTAGTTTGTTGTATTTGTATGTATGCTTTGGCTAAACTCAGGCAGGCTTTTTTTAAGCAATTGTTGACACATCTAGGGGTGACCAGTATATACACTATATTGCCAAAGGTTTTGGGACACCCTCAAAATCATTGAATTCAGGTGTTGTTTTTCAGGGGCTGAGCTTGGCCCCTTAGTTCCAGTGAAAGGAACTCTTAATGTTTCAGCGTACCAAGACATTTTTGGACAATTTCATGCTCCCAACTTTGTGGGAACAGTTTGG